>CM046875.1:607750424-608290424 GCA_025667525.1 Glebionis coronaria | reverse complement strand
CCCATTTGAAAGTTATATTGTGCTTGATAAAAAAGTTGGGCCACAAAGCCCATTTGTTTAATATAGACGGATGGATTAAAGGTTCATTTGGGCAAAAAAAATCCCATTTGTGATATTGAGAACGGAAGGAGTGTGAATATTTGGACCCCAAGCCCATGTGCTAAAATAAAAGGAACGATTTAAGCTGGTCAATTGCTCACTCAAACCCGGTCAACCCTCACATACTATTCCCCCACACGTTTTTACTCTACCTTATCACCTACCCGCACCTCACATCTTAAACAAACACCACACACACACGTGTACTACCACTTCTCACCCCACACAATAAATAAATAAAAGATTTACTTTACCCATTACTTTTCGTTACTAACAAAGTAAATATCTCTCTCCCACTTTCATCTTCTCCACAAAAAAACGCCCCCAACCTCAGAACCCTAATTTTTAACCATCACCAATTTTACTCAATGAAAATTGGGGGTTTTACCCAATTCGGTTAATTCACACCATTTGGGATTAAATCCCCATAGTTTTCGGATCAAGCACTACGAGTGGTCCTCTCTCCCATCTCCTGACGTGGAAAATCTCTCTTTTGTGATTGGCTATACCACATCACCACAAACCCTCCCACCAATAAGATCAATCTACCTCACCCTCAAACTAGCACAACAAACACAACTTCTGCCATGCTGGCAATCCGTGGCTCAAGATGCAATACCATCCGTTGATCAAATAAAGAAGAAAGAGAAAGAAGAAAAAAATGTGTTTGACGGCTAGGATTTGATGCTTACTATTGAAGCTAAGAAGAGGGTTTCCAAGGGGTTTGCCTTTAAAAACCCCCTCCTATTTGTAATTTTAGAATGCCTTTTTCTTTATTTTAATTTTTATTTTCCAAAAAAATAGAATTAGGGTTATTGTAATTTCCTTTTCAATCAAGTATTGTACTCTTTTTTAATATTAATGAAATTTCAGTTTTCTTAAATTTTTGTCTTGTTTGATTATAATTGCAATTAATTTTAATTTTGTTTTGATTAAATAAATGTTAAAGTAATATGAAAAGGTAGTATTCTTTCCCCACTGGAAAGATAAAAAGAAAAAAAATAAAAAATAAAAAATATAATGGTTCGATTAGGCTACTGTTGATATATGATGGTGATGATATTGGGTTAATAACGGTGGTGTTGATCGGTTTATTTCGGTTCATAGGGGGTTCAACGCCCACCTATTGCTCAAAGGTTTTCGTCAATAAGGTTCTTCCCTCTTTTATTTTTTTATCAGTTTTAGTTTACTTTGATTTGGTTTACATTTGTTTGATTTATCTGCTTTTATTTAATTGGTTTGAGTCGTTTGAATCTGCTAGTTAGTTATCTGTTTTTTTTATTGAGTTTGTTTGGTTGATAGTTGTTTCAGATCTGCTTATTTGTTTTGTTGCTGTGTCAGTTTTCTTTAATCTGTTTCGTTTAATCATTCGTTTAAGTTTTATCGTATTAGTTATAAATCTGTTGTGCTCATTTGTTTTTGCAGGTGTCTGATTTGCATTTGATAGGTTGGCTGTTTGTTTTTAGCTAATACATTTGACTTGAGCGTTAAAACCTTTATTACTCATAGCTTATTTGATTTCTTGTAATTTTGCTTTGCTTATCGATTTTTGCTTATAGTTTGATTTTCTTTTCACTTTGTTTCTTAGTTGGATTAGTTTTACATTGATTTGCTTAGTTTAACTGCTTAATTGGTATGTTTTGCTAGTTTGTTTAGATCTGTTTATTTGATAGGGCTGTTTTTGCTTATTTGGTTTGGTTTGTTAGCTTATTATTGCTATATTAAAACACTCAGACCCTATTGGTCTGAGTAAGTTAGAAATCCAAAAAAATATTAATTAGCAAATATTCGTCTCTGCCTAGATTTGAACACTGGACCTCCTGTCCAGGGACCATACACCATAACCAATTGAGCTAGGCTCTTATTTGTGTTTTATTCTGTCCAGTTTAATTAATATAGAGTATTTGAGTCTTGCCAGTTTTATTAATTAGTTTTAAATACACATTTTAGCTCTTTTTAATTAAAAGTTTTATATTATTTTTCTTTTAATCAGTTTAAAAAAAAAATACAAAAAGATAAAAATAAATTTTATTTAATTACTTTTATAATCTTACGTTTTAGTTTTCAAATTAGTTTTAATTTCATTTAAAATTTTTAGTTTAAAATTAAGATAGTTTCATTTTAAAAATAGTTTATTTGTTTTTAATTAGTTTAAATTAGTTTTCAAAATTGTTTAAATAGTTTTAATAGTTAATTAATTAGCTTTTATTTTAAATAGTTTTTAATTAGTTTTTAAAATACCCAAAAAAATATACGTTACGAAAAACAAGTAATCTTACTTTTTAATCGGAAATCAATTCGATTCGATTTGTGGAACGAAAAAATAAACTTAAAAAGGATTTTCAAAAAACTTATATTAAAATGGTGCCGCTGCCGCTTCGCTCGTACGATTGACGATTTTTCGTGAAGACGTTTGGATTTTGGGATCCGTTCTTTTTGAACGTTACGTTTCTTGTTAACAAAATCAAAAATACAAAAAAAATTAAAAAATTAAAAATATAAAAAATTAAAAAATCACAAAAAGCAAATTCTTTCCTAAGATTTGCACCAAAAAATTAAAAATACCAAAGTAATACTTTTTCCTAAAAGTATTACACCAAAAATATTACGTATTAGTGTTATTTCTTAGTTCGATTTCTTTCGATTTTTCTTGTGAATATATATTTTTCTAAAAAATACAAAAAGATTTTTCTTTTATAGTATATTACGTAGCACAATAATTTACCTACTTTTCAAATAAGCCTTAGTTGGGACTTCATCACCTAACTATTGTATTCGCATCCATAACAAAATAAAAAGGCAAAATAGATAAATACTAGTAAGACGTTTGAACTTGACATATACAAACTATAAGGTGGGTATAAGGCGACGTGCTATAAAAGGCCGTCTAAGGAAAAAGGTTTTTAAGTGCTTTGTGCCACCTCCTTTCCCCGCTTGATTGTGCGTAGATTGAGAGGGACGACCGATTATTGGTTTGCCAACTCAAGTAGTAATTAAGTATATATTTGTGTAGCTTTTTCATATTGCACCTCGTGAGGGAAAATCCTTTTCCTCTCAAAGTCGACCGAGGTCTCCTACCTCATTCCAAAGTTTTAATTGTATGCGCACTCTCGCGCATACATACATATCGATTGGTGTACCAAACTCTTCCAATTCTTCCAAAAAGAAGAAGAAGAAGAAAAACAAAAAGACCGTCATTAAATCCGATCCCGAAAATCGAGCTTTCGAAAATACGATGGCAACGGATAATCGACCAATGATTGAGATTCTACAATCTCACATTGAAGGAAACGATGACGCGATTGTGGTGCCGGATATTGGAGCAAATCATTTTGAACTTAAAATGATTTTTATTCAAATGGTTTCCGGTACACCATTTTTAGGCCGTACTAATGATGACCCACACGCTCATATCAAACGTTTCATACAATTAGAAAATACCGTCAAATACAATGGGGTGCCACAAGAGGCTATTCGTTTACAACTCTTTCCTTTTTCCCTCGAGGGACAAGCCCGGATTTGGGTTGATAAGGAATCACCCCAAAGTATTACAACATGGATTGACTTAGAGACCAAGTTCATAAACTACTTTTTCCCACCATCACAGACCACTTCTTTAAGGAATGAGATCATCACTTTTGAACAACAATATGGGGAAACGTTTAGTGAGTCTTGGGATCGATTTAAAGAGCTTTTAAGAAAATGGACACAACACGGTTTCACTAAAGTGCATCAAATTAATACGTTTTACAATGGTTTAACTCTAAATGACCAAGACTCACTTAATAGTGCTGCGGGAGCAATATTCTTGTGAAATCAATGAACGAGGCTTGGGCCATAATTGAAAACAAGGCTAAAGTGCAAACCAAGAGTGTTAGGGCCACTATGGCAAGTGCTAGTTCTAGTGAGAGTGACAACAGAATCGATAAACTCACTTCACTTATTGAATCACTTGCTCTAAAAACCGATGCCCTAAATGGTCAAGTTAATGCCATGAAAGAAACTTGTGAAACGTGTGAGACTTGTGGTGGACCACATTCATATTTTAATTGTGACAAGGTTTACAATAATCAATAAGAAGTTTATGCTTATAACAACAATGAAAATGAACGGATTCATTTCAAACCAAATGTTGATGTTAACCATTTGTCTTACAAGTCTAATAACTATTTGGCTCCACCGGGTTTTGTAGCACCACAAAGACCACCCCCACCCGCCCAAAATAGGAACCAAGGTCCTCAACGGGGTAATTTTCAAGGAAATTCTAATCAACGGGGTTTTAATCAAAATCAAGGGAATTTTCAAGGGCAAAACCAAGGGTTCAATAACCAAAATCAAGGATTTAATAACCAAGGTTTTCAAAATCAAGGATTTAATCAAGGTTATAATCAATATCAAAACCAAGATTTTCCTAATCAAGGTTTTAACAATCAAGGGTACAATCAAATGAACATGCATAATCCTCAAATGGACTTGGTTCTACAAAAATTGACCGACCATGAACGAATTATGAGAGAGATGCACGAATCGACTGATAAGAAATTTTTGACTATGATTCAAAACCTTAGTCCCCAAGGTGCCCTCCCTTCGAACACCGTGACCAATCCTAGGGCTAATGTTAATGCTATCACTACTAGGAGCGGTAAGACCACCGTAGAACCTTCCTATCCCCCACCTAACCAAGGACCCGCGATACCTTCTTCTTCTACACAACCTCGTTCTTCTTCTACTTGTGACATACCACCCGTTATTCATTCGTCTACACCTTTTGTTCCACTGATACCTAAATTTTCTACCACACCTTCGGTTCCCAAACTGGTTCTTTCACCTTCCGTTTCTATTCCTCCTCCTCCACCAAAGGATGTGAGTGAGCAATCCACTCCAAAGCCTTCATCTCAACCCAATATATCTTATCCCTCAAGGTTGCGGAAAGAGAAATTGAAGAATAAGGATGATATTCAAGTTTCAAACTTCCTAAAAATGTTCAAACAATTGAATTTTAATATCACCTTTGCCGAGGCGCTCGCTCACATGCCTAAGTACGCTAAGATGTTTAAGGACCTCTTAAGTGATAAAGAAAAATTGCTCGATATTGCCAACACCCAATTGAATGAGAATTGTTCCGCGGTTCTTTTGAGAAAATTACCGGTTAAGTTAGGAGATCCCGGTCGATTCTTTATTCCTTGTAATTTTCTGGGTGTTGAGAATTGTATGGCTTTGGCGGATCTCGGAGCGAGTATCAATCTTATGCCATTGTCCGTGTGGAAACAATTATCTTTACCCGAGCTAGTCCCCACTCGTATGACATTGGAATTAGCTAACCGTATGGTTGCTTATCCGGTGGGGATAGCCGAGGATGTTTTTGTAGGAGTCGACAAATTCACTTTTCCTGCCGATTTCGTCGTAGTCGACTATGAAATGGATCCCCGTGTTCCCTTAATTGTGGGATGACCCTTCTTGAGAACCGGGCGTACATTAATTGACGTAGCCGCGGGTGAATTTATCATGAGGGTCGGGGATGACAAAATCGTTTTTAACATGGGTAAACTTTCCAAACTTCCCGATGAGCCTGAATCCGTGAATTACATCGATGTGCTCCACGAAGCATGCGAAGAACATTTTCACGAGGCTTGTAAGAGCGGGATTTCTCCTTTACCTCATGTTGAGACCGTAGCTTCTATTGCTCTTTCATTGACTCCATTTGGAGAAAGTGACTTTCTTTTACAAGAATTTGAAGAGAGTTTAGGGGATGTGGATCTAAAATATGACGATTCTCCCACCGATTGGGAAGAAGACATTCGTAACATTGAGAGACTTCTCAATGAGGACCATATTTATCCACCTACCCCTAAGGAAGTTACAAACGATGATCCTAATTTGACTAAGCCTTCCATTGACAATCCACCGGATTTAGAGCTTAAGGATTTACCGTCTCATTTAGAGTACGTTTTCTTAGAGGAGGATCATAAGTTACCCGTCATTATTGCTAAGGACTTAAAAGAAGATGAAAAATCCCGACTTATCGATGTGCTTAAGAATCATAAGAAAGCAATTGCTTGGAAAATCTCCGACATTCGCGGAATTGATCCTAATGTTTGTACTCATAAAATTCTCATGGAAGATGACTTTAAACCCGCAATCCAAAATCAAAGAAGGGTTAATCCAAAAATTCATGAAGTCATTAAGAAAGAAGTTATCAAACTTCTAGATGCCGGAATGATTTACCCTATCTCGGATTCGCGATGGGTTAGTTCCGTACATTGTGTGCCTAAGAAATGCAGAATCACCGTTGTTCCCAATGAAAAAAACGAGTTGATTCTTACTCGACTCGTAACGGGTTGGCTAGTTTTCATCTGCTATCGTAAGCTCAATGATGCCACTCGTAAGGATCATTTCCCTCTTCCTTTCATGGATCAAATGCTCGAGCGTTTAGCGGGTAATGATTTCTATTGCTTCTTAGATGGTTTTTCCGGATATTTTCAAATCCCTATCGATCCAAAAGACCAAGAGAAAACCACATTGACTTGTCCCTATGGAACATTTGCTTACAAAAGAATACCTTTCGGCTTATGAAATGCTCCCGGGACTTTCCAAAGGTGTATGATGGCGATATTTCATGACATGGTTGACGAAACTATGGAAGTCTTTATGGACGATTTCTCGGTCTATGGTGATTCTTTCTCTTCTTGCCTTGATAATTTAGAACGTATGCTTAAACAGTGTGAAAACACTCGTCTCGTTCTTAATTGGGAAAAATGCCATTTCATGGTAAAAGAAGGCATCGTCCTCGGTCATAAAATTTCTAAAGTCGGTATCGAATTCGACCGTGCTAAAGTTGACGTCATTGCTAAGTTACCTCCACCTACCACCGTCAAAGGAATTAGAAGTTTTTTAGGCCATGTGAGATTTTATCGACGTTTCATCTAAGATTTCTCGAAAATAGCTCGTCCAATGACTCATCTCTTAGAAAAGGATGCTCCTTTCATATTCTCTCAAGAATGTATCGACTCTTTCGAACTTCTTAAAGGTAAATTAACTAAGGCACCGGTCTTAGTCTCTCTAAATTGGGAGTTACCTTTCGAGCTCATGTGCGATGCTAGTGATTTCGCGGTAGGAGCGGTTTTAGGTCAACGAGTTAACAAACATTTCCAACCCATTCATTATGCTAGTAAGACAATGAAGGGGGCTCAATTGCATTATACCACTACCAAAAAAGAGCTTTTAGGCGTAGTGTATGCTTTTGAAAAGTTCCGCCCCTATCTTGTGTTTTCCACCACCATCGTTTACACCGACCATTCCGCCTTGAAATACTTGTTGACCAAGCAAGATGCTAAACCGAGACTCCTTCGTTGGGTTTTGCTCGTACAAGAATTTAAAATCGAAATTCGTGATAAAAAGGGAGCGGAAAACCTAGTCGCGGATCACCTTAGTAGACTTGAGAATCCTTATCAAGGGGAATCTCCAAATTAAGAGATTAATGAATCCTTTCCTCTTGAGACCTTAATGTCTATTAATTCCAATCTTGATGATACCCCATGGTTTGCGGACATTGCAAACTATTTGGCGGGTGGTGTTCTTATCGAAGGGTTCTCGTCCCAACAAAAGAAAAAATTCTTCAAGGACGTTAAAACGTAATATTGGGACGACCCTTATCTTTTCAAGCAATGTGCAGACTTAATCATTTGTAGATGTGTTGATGGGCCGACGGCTTTACAAATCCTTGAAGCTTGCCATAAAGGACCCACCGGTGGTCACTTTGGTCCTAATTACACCGCTAAAAAAGTTTTTGATTCTGGATTCTATTGGCCCTCCATTTATCATGATGCACATGAAATGGTTAAGAATTGTGATGCTTGCCAAAGACAAGGCAAGATCACACATAAAGATGAGATGCCTCAAAATTTCATCCAAGAGTGTGAAATCTTTGACGTATGGGGCATCGACTTTATGAGGCCATTTCCATCATCCAAAGGAAACAAGTACATCCTCGTAGCCATTGACTACGTATCAAAATGGGTTGAAGCAAAGGCTTTACCTACTAACGATGCGAAGGTGGTTGTTAACTTCTTAAAACAATTGTTTGCTCGATTCGGTGTGCCTCGTGCTATTATTAGTGATCGTGGGACTCATTTTTGCAATGATCAATTCGCACGAGTCATGGCTAAGTATTGTGTCAATCACCGACTTTCCACCACGTATCATCCACAAACTAATGGTCAAGCCGAGGTTTCTAACCGTGGTCTTAAGAGAATCTTAGAGCAAACCGTGGGAGAGCATCGTGCCTCATGGGCCGATAAATTAGACGATGCTTTGTGGGCTTTCCGTACCGCTTATAAGACACCTATAGGTTGTACCCCTTATCGCCTTGTGTAGGGAAAGGCGTGCCACCTCCCCATTGAGTTGGAGCATAAGGCTTATTGGGCCTTGAAATGGGCTAATTTTGACATAAACAAAGCCGATAATCATAGGAAAATCCAACTCAATGAACTTAATGAACTTAGGAATGAGGCTTATGAAAATTCATTAATCTACAAGGAGAAGACTAAGCTCATTCATGATTCCAAGATTAAAAACCGAGAGTTCCATATTGGTGATCAAGTTTTACTCTTTAACTCTCGGTATATCTTTTCGGGTAAACTTAAGAGCCGTTGGTCCGGTCCATTCACCGTGGCCCAAATCTTCCCTTATGGCACCATTGAGTTATCCCAACCAAATGGGGCCAACTTTAAGGTGAATGGCCAACGGGTTAAGTTGTACTATGGAGAGGACATCTCTCATGAGATGATTCCATCCCTCTCCACATTTCCCTTGAATTAATTCGAGAAATCAAGTCGCGCTAGAGACTCGTGATAAATAAATCAAGCATCGTTTAACTAGGTTAGATTTTTACCTTTACCATCCTTTCCACCCTTTTCACCTTCATCCATTTCCACCAATAAGTGTAGGGGGGAGCCAAGTAGGTTGTTTGTGTGTTGTAATGTTGTGCAGGGACATGTGCTTTGATGATCCACTTTTGGTACTTTTGACGCGACCCGTGATCCCGTGTTCCCGTGTACCCGGTTCTCTCAAAACTATTATGATTCATACATGTATATAAATAAAACAAATAAATGTAATCACTTTAGTTGTCCCTTCCTTAGCTCGATTTTAAACAACGTACTCAATGTCCTAAGTGTAGGGGAGTTTATTCTCCCACATACCTAAACATTAAGGACAATGTTTATATTAAGTGTAGGGGGACTTCTATCGAATTTTAGTGGGCTTTCCCATGAATTTGACCCTATTTAACCGGAAAAATTTAAAATGTTTTCAACATTTTTCTAATTTTTGATCTATTTTGGCCTTGTAGTATTTTTATTTATTTTCCTTTTGTCATAGCATCGTATTTTCCATTTCAAGAATAAATTCAATAATAAATAAATAAATAAAATGGTTTTAACAAGTTTAGATGTCTTTGATATATTAGGCCCGTCGTGAATATTTTGACTCAACCCGAGTTTACTTATCCAAGTTTACTCTAGCTAGTATCCTTAACCATATGGACCTTAATTGGTTTATTAGGCTAAGCATCCACGAATCTCATTCCTTAAGATTTTAAATTGTGTAGAACGAGAGATGATAGAGTTGATAATAAGTTTAAGGGTTAATTTTTGCTTATATGGTTTTTGTGGCTCTTTCTTCCCGCTTGTATATTTAATTGCTTAATAAATGAGGATTCTTGCAGTGTAGATTCGATATCTTAACTCTTAGCCAAATCTTTATTCTCCTTGTAATTAAAGCATGAACACATTGAGGGTGCCAGCGTTGTGGACTTCCGAATAAGGTGGCTCATAACCACTAAGTAGGAGGTATTCAAACCATGGGACCGCGGAATTTGGCCTACTATATGTATCATAAATAAAGAAAGAATAAGATTAAAACATGACCTCAAGGAGCCTTAGGGTGTGGGGCATGTAGCACGAACCTTGTCATTAGAGCCTTAGGGTGTATGGCATGGTAAGTGTTGATAAAAAATTGATCAAAAAATCAATTCCCTCGTTTATCGTTCAAGGAGCCTTAGGGTGTGGACAATAGACGGGGAGCATTTTTACATCTTAAAGAACCTAAGGGTATATGATGTGAACTTGATAAACTCCACATCAAGTCTACATGACTTTGGAGGAATAATTAATAAGTAGTACTATTTGGCCAAATTTTGGGTCCGAGAATTTATTCCCCAAATCGTGTTAAATCATCCTTGATGTTGGCTTACTTTAGTGACAACGTTTTTGAGGACGAGGTTAGGTTTTGAGTGTCGGGTTTACACCGTTTGGCCTTCATTTTTGGAATAATGATTATCAAATAAGTCAAATGAGCCTACGGGTGAATGACAATCAATAAAATCTAGAGATACAACGTAGGAATTGGAGAAAGAGTATTACACAATTGTCTTATATAAGTGGTTTTAACCTAAGGACTTATGGTAAACAATGATCTTGTTTTTAAGCTTGGTATGGGGAACGTGAAAATTGAGGGTGATTAATATTCATGACACCAAAGCCCTAATTTAAGTCTTAAATTTCTTTACAAGTTTCTTCCATCAAATAATTTCCAAGTTAATAAATCCTTAATAACTTTTGTTTCCTTTAAAGTTTTTATCTTTTCGTCGTAGTAGTAGTAGTAATAGCAATAAAGGCCGAGATGGATTAATTATGAGAAAAATGTAACTTTATGCTTTAAAACTATGCGTTGCATAGGGTCATTGCAATGGTCAAGTGTAGGGGATTTAATAAGTGTGTAAACACTTATCCTTTTGCCACTAAAATCAAGGAAAAACAAGACCTAATCATGTGTTTAAAGTCGTAAAAGTCGGAATTACGCGTGGTTTTGTGTTTTTGTGTTAAATAGGTACAAATGATCAAAAGAAAAGAAAACACGGGATTTCACGGTCAAATGTTGAAGAAAAGTCCAAAAAGAGACGAAGACAAAGTCAAAAGATCAAAAGTGTGCCGAAGATCACGAAACCCGACAAAATCGATACGATTTGAAGAAAATACCAAAAAAGCCAAAGATCAAGTTGTTTTATTTGGGGAATTTAATTTATCAAAGTTATTGGGCTTTGTGGGTCCCACATTCGGGTTAATGGGCTCAAAAGCCCATTTGAAAGATATATTGTGCTTGATAAAAAAGTTGGGCCACAAAGCCCATTTGTTTAATATATACGGATGGATTAAAGGTTGATTTGGGCAAAAAAAGCCCATTTGTGATATTGAGAACGGAAGGAGTGTGAATATTTGGACCCCAAGCCCATGTGCTAAAATAAAAGGAACGATTTAAGCTGGTCAATTGCTCACTCAAACCCGGTCAACCCTCACATACTCTTCCCCCACACGTTTTTACTTTACCTTATCACCTACCCTCACCTCACATCTTAAACAAACACTACACACACACGTGTACTACCACTTCTCACCATACACAATAAATAAATAAACGATTTACTTTACCCATTACTTTTCGTTACTAACAAAGTAAATATCTCTCTCCCACTTTCATCTTCTCCACAAAAAACGCCCCCAACCTCAGAACCCTAATTTTTTACCATCACCAATTTTACTCAATGAAAATTGGGGGTTTTACCCAATTCGGTTAATTCACACCAATTGGGATTAAATCCCCATAGTTTTCGGATCAAGCACTACCAGTGGTCCTCTCTCCCATCTACTGACGTGGCAAATCTCTCTTTTGTGATTGGTTATACCACATCACCACAAACCCTCCCACCAATAAGATCAATCCACCTCACCCTCAAACTAGCACAACAAACACAACTTCTGCCATGCTGGCAATCCGTGGCTCAAGATGCAATACCATCCGTTGATCAAATAAAGAAGAAAGAGAAAGAAGAAAAAAATGTGTTTGACGGATAGGATTTGATGCTTACTATTGAAGCTAAGAAGAGGGTTTCTAAGGGGTTTGCCTATAAAACCCCCTCCTATCTGTAATTTTAGAATGCCTTTTTCTTTATTTTAATTTTTATTTTCTGAAAAAATAGAATTAGGGTTATTGTAATTTCCTTTTCAATCAAGTATTGTACTCTCTTTTAATATAAATGAAATTTCAGTTTTCTTAAATTTTTGTCTTGTTTGATTATTATTGCAATTAATTTTAATTTTATTTTGATTAAATAAATGTTAAAGTAATATGAAAAGGTAGTATTCTTTCCCCACTGGAAAGATAAAAAGAAAAAAATAAAAAATAAAAAATATAATGGTTCGATTAGGCTACTGTTGATATATGATGGTGATGATATTGGGTTAATAACGATGGTGTTGATCGGTTTATTTCGGTTCATAGGGGGTTCAGCGCCCACCTACTGCTCAAAGGTTTTCGTCAATAAGGTTCTTCCCTCTTTTATTTTTTTATCAGTTTTAGTTTACTTTGATTTGGTTTATATTTTTTTGATTTATCTGCTTTTATTTAGTTGGTTTGAGTCGTTTGAATCTGCTAGTTAGTTATCTGTTTTTTTATTGAGTTTGTTTGGTTGATAGCTGTTTCAGATCTGCTTATTTGTTTTGTTGCTGTGTCAGTTTGCTTTAATCTGTTTCGTTTAATCATTCGTTTAAGTTTTATCGTATTAGTTATAAATCTGTTGTGCTCATTTGTTTTTGCTGGTGTCTGATTTGCATTTGATAGGCTGGCTGTTTGGTTTTAGCTAATACATTTGACTTGAGCGTTAAAACCTTTATTACTCATAGATTATTTGATTTCGTGTAATTTTGCTTTGCTTATCGATTTTTGCTTATAGTTTGATCTGATTTTCACTTTGTTTCTTAGTTGGATTAGTTTTACATTGAGTTGCTTAGTTTAACTGCTTATTTGGTCTGTTTTGCTAGTTTGTTTAGATCTGTTTATTTGGTAGGGCTGTTTTTGCTTATTTGGTTTGGTTTGTTAGCTTATTATTGCTATATTAAAACACTCAGACCCTATTGGTCCGAGTAAGTTAGAAATCCAAAAAAATATTAATTAGCAAATATTCGTCTCTGCCTAGATTCGAACACTGGACCTCCTGTCCAGGGACCATACACCATAACCAATTGAGCTAGGCTCTTATTTGTGTTTTATTCTGTCTAATTTAATTAATATAGAGTATTTAAGTCTTGCCTGTTTTATTAATTAGTTTTAAATACACATTTTAGCTCTTTTTAATTAAAAGTTTTATATTATTTTTCTTTTAATCAGTTTTTAAAAAAAAATACAAAAAGATAAAAATAAATTTTATTTAATTACTTTTATAATCTTACGTTTTAGTTTTCAAATTAGTTTTAATTTCATTTAAAATTTTTAGTTTAAAATTAAGATAGTTTCATTTTAAAAATAGTTTATTTGTTTTTAATTAGTTTAAATTAGTTTTCAAAATTGTTTAAATAGTTTTAATAGTTAATTAATTCGATTTTATTTTAAATAGTTTTTAATTAGTTTTAAAATACCCAAAAAAATATATGTTACCAAAAACAAGTAATCTTACCTTTTAATCGGAAATCAATTCGAGTCAATTTGTGGAAAGAAAAAATAGACTTAAAAAGGATTTGTAAAAAACTTATATTATTATCATTCATCATACTATATTTTAACCGACCACCGTTACAATATATCATCACCAGACTTATTGTGTTTGACGAATGATTTCTTAAACTCCAAATGACTCGTGAATTATGCATGATAGCTAGAATACAACCCAGCAGCTTACCATGATGTACAAGAGATCTGGTACTGGTAGGGCTGGTAAGGCTACAGGTGCCGACAGGGTACTCTGCAATGCCTCCATAAGCTAATCAGGACTCCTTAACCAAACTGAGTACAATCAGCAACTAGGACCGCAATATGCCAATGATTCCTCGAAGGTAAGCGGTCTCTCCTGTCACTTCATCATCACGAACAGCTACAAGATCAAAGAAGGTTGACAAGGACTGCCCTTGTGCAGTAAGAGAAGTGTGGGCCTTATGCAGAAGGCCCCCTCCAAAGTGTGATCATGCCAATGGAGGTAGTAGCTCTCCTCCAACAACCACTGAAAGACCTCATCTGTCGCGCCCAAAAAACTCGTGCTATCTGGGTATCTGCCCATATGGTCCGAGAGAGAAAGAGTCTATGCGCTCATGCATGACAGTGTACCCCCACCTGGCCTGCTATAAACAGGCTGTGGACGTCCGTCATGTCCTGCTCCTGGCTCATTGCCAGAGCAGCAATCCGAACTTGAACAGGATCAACATGTCTAGTTCCGGAACCCTCTCCGACCTCAAAACTTGACTCGTAAGTTTCTAAATGAACATCAATCATCGTGAGCTTAACCAACTAAGTGTTGTTGACCCTACATCGACTTTTCCTAGTTTGTCCTCTCATATGTATCATTAATCGTTCTGTGAGCTTCTATCGCCTTGTCGGATTGAAGGTCAAACCTTCGGATAATACTATCCATCCATAGTAGTAGAAACATCCAAATACTGCTCAATCGGATGTATATAACGACCAGATAAAGATCTCCTTGCATTGCTTTCTGTTCATCCATAATAGTAGCAGCACCTAAATACTGCTCAATCGAACTTACAGAGCAATTCGGATAAATACCTCTTTACATTGTTAGCACCATTGGTTTCTGAGCATGTCTAAGATGAACCTTTAGATCTATGACATCTATACCCTAACAAGTGACAAAAAATTTTATAGCTTCGAGGACGAAGCTAAAATAACGGGGTGGTGCTGTAAAATCCATGATTTTACCATGAGAATAATGTAATAAAAGTTCACCCGATGATCCTAGATCATTTCTCAACCTAGTAATACTAATCGAGTTTCGAGGACGAAACTCAAGATGGCATGTGGATGGTGTATAACCCGAGATTTTTTGTTAATTAAATAATAACGAAGTATACTTCAAAACCTATTTTGAAGCAATACAAAAATCCTCGGACTTGAAAACTTGACAAAAGTCGTACAACCCGCGTACCGACAATTTAATAATTTAAGTACATAAATTATTGTCGAGAAATACTTGATAAACAATTTGACTTAAATTGTTTAATATTTCATTTATCTACCGAGAGATTAAACGTGAAGTATTTTTTTTTATTAAAACAATACTTACGTTATAAAAACGATAAATGATAAATTATCGTCATTTAGATAAACGAACACGTTATTCGTGTTTATAAGTCATATAAATACTCCATTTTATTGGAGAAATGATTTTAAGATCAATGATGCGATTTTCGTAAAACGAATCGAATTTTATAAACAGCGAACGTGACCCGAACCGTTTATTAATAAACATATAACAAAAGTTACGCTTTAAGCCCTTGCAAAATAATTGCAACATTAACCCTAGACTATAGGGAACTTTGCAAATTGCTTTGGTAACTTTTGATTGGTATAAATAGGTGAACTAGGGTTTCATCTTCATTTCTAACACAAACCCTAGCCTCCATCTTCAACACACACACACTCTCTCCATCTAAAATGACAGCCACCATTTCTTTTGGCCATATTCCGGCCACTATAAATCTCGGCCGTCACTTTAATATATAGATCAATATATCTATGCATATCACCACCATTCATGCCCTAGCCGCCACCCCTATGTGGGTGTATGTCTCGGATTTATGCCCTAGCCGCCACCCTCTTCCTCCTTCGTGGCCCCATCACCATCACGGCATCATCATCATCATTGCATGCTCCGGCCGCCAGCCACCCTACTGTGCACCATCATCATCAGCCGTGGCCACCAGCCACGCAGCCGCCACTGTTTGTGGCCATCCACCTTGTTGCCGCCATCATCCATGGTTCCTAGCCACTTTTGTGGCCAACCACCACCAGCCGTCGTCATTACCATCATAGCCGCCACCATGCATGTGATCCTCCACCGCCTGATCAACCATAACCGTGGTGTTTACCCACGTCACCAGTCACAGCCGCCACCTTCAACCCATACTCCACCACCTAAACCGTCATCAGATCTTTGTGAGATCTCCCAGATTTATGTTGAACGTCACCAACAGCAAGATCTATTAGATCTACATCAGCCCGCTACTTACACCAGGTCACCACTTTGGTGGCGTGTTTGTTTTGCCGTGTCAAGACAAAAAGGGTGGGGGCGTTCTAGTTGTTGTGTAACACCAACAAAAGTTGCGATAGGTCCAGCAGAAGGCTGCGTTTGGTTCAGCAACGGCAGCATCCGGGGTGTTTGGATATGCTGTTTACAACAGCATAAGGGGGTGCTTGGACCTGCGGTTTATAACAGGCAGAAGGGGGTGTTTGGATATACGGATAACAGCAAGAAGGGGGCTGTTTGGATCTGTGGGTTACGACAACATGCATGGGCTGTTTGGATCTGCTGTTGGAGTAACATGCATGGCGTCTATATTGGATGTTGGAGTCGGGAGTGTCTAGATCTGCCGTTTGAGGTGCGTTTGGGACTACAGAAAGCCTAAGGGGCTGTTTGGGATTAACAACACGCTTAGGGGGCGTTTGGGACTGCTGATGACGAGTGCTCGAAAGGCTGACAAGATTTTTATAGCACTAGGGGTATGCCTTGTTGTAATATAGACATGCATGTAGTATATTTCCACCGCTAGTGTATTAGTTTCCACTGTTCGTTATATATTACCAACTGACCATTTAAAACTTGCCACTGTTAGCTGTACAGTTCCCACTGTTAGCTATACAGTTCCCACTGTTAGCTTTAAAATAGTTTCCACTGATTAGCTATACAGTTCCCAATATTAGCTATGACGTTTCCACTAATAAAATTTAAAAGGTTACCACCGTTAACTTTAAACATACCTACTATTCCCCCGACAGATAGGGTACACGAGGGACTATTTTTATAATCTTTGGAATAAAAATATTATATTTTTACAACAGGAAACCTGTTTTAAACCGGGATTTAATTAATAATAACTTTTATTAATTGTTATTGGATTCTAATAAATTATTTAACAAACTTAATAATTTATTTGCAAAGGCTACAAATATCGTATAAGTTTTATAAACATCAGGGGTACGTGGAAACAGTAAACGGACAACATGCACAATTAACCATCTTCATAACAGTATATTTAATAATTAAATACACTGTGGTATATATATTGATAACCAGAATAAACGTATGACCAATTAGACTGCATGCATTTATTATTTATGCATTTACTAAGACGTACTTAATTGCTTAGGTATTTGATGTACTGTGTGCTTAGTGATTGTATACTTGATCATCCTCGAGCGGTATTATGCAGGTGAGTTCATAGCCTCACATTTTAAATCTTTTATGATTTTTCAAACCCACGAGGGGGAGACATGCTATTAAATAACTGCAACCTGTTTTGATAATATGACTATAATTTATTTATAGAATATAAATTGAACTGTAACCTGTTTTGACAATATGAATGATAGATATTTAGTTCATAGAATGTAAATAGAACTTGAATCTGTTTAAACAATATGATAGATATTTATTCTATAAAACGCAAATTGAATGATACTCTTAATTACAATTACCTATTATAGAAACTGTTAAATTGTTGTAAATCTCCCGAATGTTATAAATAGATCTATTTGGGATTGACCATCCCCATCTGGGTGAGTCATGCTCACTGTTTTAACACCCCCAAATTACATTGTGCAGCGGAAATACACATTTGGGTGCTAAACACAAACGTTGTTACACAAGACATTTTGAACAATCTCAAAACGATACTTTTGAAAGGTAAAAGGAAATAAATTAACTATTGTCTAAAACTTTCAATCCCAAGTAAAACAATTTTAGAAATATCAGAGTAATATTTAGGTCCCCCAAAGATTTCATTCAATCAACAAACAATTTACCAAAATATATGACCTCACATTATTATTTTTATGACAAAAGGGAAAGAAATCTGTTTTAGACCAATCACCACAAAAGCAATCCCACAATCCTTCTCCAGCATGCTCCGTAATTCATCATCTTCAATACCTGAAATACATACTTAAAATCATCAACACAACGGTTGAGCGAGTCTATAGGTTTTCGAAATCAACATTTAAACACAAGAGAAAAATCAATCAAGATCATTTAATAGAATTGCTGATCATTACAATCTATTATTCAGGCAATCTGGTATATAGCAATAGCTATTGAATTGTATTAAGCTCATGACACCGACCCCTTAACTTAGTCACCCACGCCTAAAGCCGGCATGACTAGATGAAATTTCCAGTGCCCTTACTAGGGTATCATTTGCAAAAATACCAATTCTCATTCTCGTAAAATTATCCTTCCCAGCGGGTTACTCAGCGTAAAGCCCTAGTCTCAGATAGGGTCGTCTACTATTATTAGAATAAGCGGCTATTCCCAACTCACAACATCAAGTTAGAAGATAGTTAACGGCTCATGAATTTAGGGACTTTTGCAAATTAGGTACTTATACAATTCAAATCAACAAAGACAACATAGGCAACATTCGGGTCCAAACAATCAATCATGACTTGTGTTCATTTTACTTTCAAATAGAATGTATCCCCCTCGCGGGTTTTAAAATCATTCAAAACAATTACAAAAGCGAGGCTATAGACTCACCTGGAGTAATAGCAGTAGCAAGACGACCTTCGACGATAGTTGATGCCCGAAAAAAACAAAAACCGCAACCTATCAAATAAGACGCGTTCATCAATAATAAACTCGAGTAAAATCCATACTTAGTAACATCAAACTCAAAATTATAAAATCACAACCAAACCAAAATAAAAATAATACAAGTGACATGTTATTCCCTTCTATATGTTTACTTTATTAGTTAATTCTTTCGATAAAAATCTGCCGATACACACCAAATGTACAAGCTCATTTACCCCACTTAAACACATCAAATACTTATGATACTAATCAGAAATGTCACTTACTATATATAGAAACACCTGTTAAAATCCCATCAAAAGATTTTACTTTTATAGTTCCCTGCCCGACACATCTTTGAACTACAAAAACAAGACAGTTTTACGTCAACAACTCATATAGTCTTTTTAAACCATTTATTTTTCTCCGGTTACAAAACCGACACTCAACTTTGAAAATAACTCAACATCATCATACTTATCATTCAAAATCAGTCCATGACTCAATTTAAAATCCATTTTATATTCCCCGAGATTCGATCCAAATATCGACAACAATTATATATCGTGTCGATACTCGTCTCCCGGTACACGAATAATCAAACTAACGTAACTTCGCGCTCGTTTGGAGCTAGAAGCTCTATCTTATATCAAATAGAAGCTAAAAGGATTATCTACGACAATATCTAGTTAGTTCATCTCAAACTCAAACTCATATTTTCAGGAAATTAAGTTTAATAATCTGTTTAAAAATATACTTTTAAAAATCATTCAAAATGAATTTTTCACCACATTTTAATCATTCTCATATGCCTAATATCACCCTAATATCATTACCAACAACATAACTAACCCATAACCCATTTAAATGATCATACAAATATTTACCCACTCAAATTTCAAACATGCAATAATGAAAATATGTATATAATAATACTAACAACAACATACAAGCATAAAAATGAATCAAACCTTCATGGATCATATGAAAAAAATAAATGTTCTTGCATGTTGAAGAAAATTACACCATTAGAATCACCACTGAATTTTAGAGATGGGACTTTAATTGTTTTAGCTTGATTCAAGCTAAATTTTGAAAATCAAATGGATTTGATTAGGGGGGAGGCTGTACGGTTTGGCCTAGAACAAGAGAGAGAGAAAGAAATTTTTTTTTACACATGCATTCTATGTGTTTTTCCTAAGTGGAAAATCTATTTATAGTGGGGTGGAGGGACTTGTTTTGCCAATTTGTGATAGTTTTGTTCCAAAATGCAATTAAATAGTTGTAAGGGTGGAAAATGTAAATTGTCAATTTTGAAAATATTTACGAGGCTCGGGTTTCGTAAAAATACTTTTCAAAAGTTAAAACGCACTCAAAATATGATGATAATATGATCCCGGTTCGACTTAATACGAACTTAAAATAAAAACGTCAAAAATATAAACATCGAGACAACAAATGATAAAACATAAAATCTCGGGCATCCGTCGATATCGTGGTCACTAATAATCCTCTCTATTAGTAAAAAGATAAAAATAAGACCTCCAGCGTCGGTTTTAAATAAAACCATCAATCGTCATTTCATTCAACTCATCAAAAATTTCAAAATTATTCGTAAAAATAATATTATATAATATTAAATAAATGACTTGGGTTTGGGTTGTCACATCCTACCCTCCTAAAAGAGAGCGACGTCCCGGCGCTCGGCCCCTCTTATACTCACATTCCATACCTCTAGAACAAATGAGAACTCTTTTCCTTAAAGAATTCTTCATGCTTCCTTCACCATTTCAGATTTCACTCCTGGAATTCTTGTATCTTCACAATATAATTCTCATTATGTTTCGACCTTATAAGAACTCTTCACGGTTCTTTCTTTGAAAAGCAACTTATCTTCAAGTTGAATTCTTTCTGTGTTGTTCTTATAACAAATTTCACTCTTCATAACGACACCTTAAGCATAACCACGTTTCCCAATTTCAAACTCCATCGATTTCCTTCGATTGCCAACATAACTCTTCTGACAACTCCTTGTTACTAACAAACGGTCCTTAACCCATACAATCTCATCATTAATTACCAACATTATTTCTAGTTCAGTCATTCAATTCCACCTACATTTCTGCAATACCCCAAAAACCTAATCTTATGTCCATAACTCACAATCTTTACCCTTCACAAATTGAAGTTCTTTGTGTACCATCAATAGTACAGCCTTACTACTACTAGCATGATAATCATCGCCATATAAAAATTCCAACAATTCCTAAGTCAATCACACACGCACAAGTATATCATTCGATGTTCGAACCATCCTTTCACTCTGTCCATCAGTCTCTGTATAACACACAGTACTCAACTCAAATTTCACCTTTACCCAAACTAAATCGTATCGATTACTTGACTTGTGAGATTCCTTCATCACTAAGTCTCGCTCTCTCAACTTAGATATGTTAGGAGTGCTCAATATACCATGTCTAACTTGGCTTTACAACAAAATCCTTTCCATAAGTTTGATAAAATGTTGAAATCACTTACCTTGACATCCTTCCCAATCAGACCACTAACTTAAAATTCCATATCCTTGCTATCAAACCCACACTTCTTGTCATACCAAAACTCAAATCTTAAAAGATTTTCCCCATTTTATCCCTGATAAGTGCATTAGCTACCACATTCTCCTTTCCCGGATGGTAGCGGATCTCGTGCTCATAATCACTCACAGTCATAACCATCAACATACTCAGGTACTCAAAACATATATAACTGGTAATCCTCTACTCATTTCCTTTATCATCCCAGGAAATTAATTATGGAGCAACTTCTATGATCCTTTATTACTACATACTTGATTCCATACAGGTAATATTTCTACCATCTCAAAACAAACACCACAACTACATAACCCTTATGAGACGCATCACAACAAACTACAAACTATAAATACTTCAGATCCTTTAACAACGACAACATCGATGCAGAACACAACCTACCCTTCAGTGTTCAAAATACCACTTCCTCATCTGATAAGGATCAGATCTCGAAACTTACAATTTAGATGTATAAGTGGGACTCACACATCCAATTCTTCTTAGTCAGCTTAATCAATGGTTTAACAATCAGTGAAAACCTTTCGATAAACCTCCGATTATTCCCAGCTTAAACCAAGGAATTAACAAATTTCTGTCAGCGTCGTTGGTACCGACCAATCCTTAATCGTTTCAATCTTGGAAAGATCTTCACGAATACCTTTGTTGTCAATCAACTTCCTTAAAAACGCAAATATTTCAACCAACATTCACACATAGGAAACTTTACATACAGTTTCTCTTTTTCCAACCATCCCAAATTCATCCTCATATGCTACTTATGTTCCTTATTTCCTCTTGGAATAAAATAGAATATCTTCAATAGATACAATTACTAACTCACCCTAGCACACCTTACACACAAGATTCACCCAGTCCATGAATACGGCATACACGTTCGTCAATTCCAAAATCACCACTTAAAACTTAAAGTACCCACATCAAGTACGAAGAACAACTATAGGAACATCTTCGTTCCTAATCTCTCAGTTAATGATAACCAGGACTCAAAGCGATCTTTGAGTACACACTGGATCCAGACAAGTTGCAAGGATCGCACAAATCATCAATCCTCGGTAATGGATACCGGTTCTTGGCTGTCAATTTGTTAAGCTCTCGATAATCAATACACATCCGAAACAATCCATCCTTCTTGAAAAACAACACAAGCGATCATCATTGGCAACAAAACTTAACCTAATACATCTCTTATCCATCACTCCTCGCAGTTTACCAGATAACTCATTCCACTCTGACGGTGCCAAATGATAAGGCATACAAATACTACTCAACAGAATGCAGCAGCACTACACAACGAAACGCTGAAGCACTACACCTATTGTTTACAACACTCAATCGACACGAACTCTACTTCATGAGGCGGCAGCAGCTCTGCAAAACTTCAGGAAAACTTCATAATACTCTTGAATCATTAACAGATCTCCAAACTTATCCTTAACTACCCTATCACTAATTACCTGAGCTAGGAATACATCATATCCCTCTTCTACATACTTCCTTGTTTCTGAACAAGACATACTTCCAAAATGGATAGTTCACTCATCACCTTTCACAGTCAAAACTCAGCTTCGCAGCAAAATCTAAGCCAGCAGCTATCAATTTATAGTGAAGATTAGTTCAATCTCAAGCATCAGCACTTCGCACCACTAACCAATTCAGACCAATAATCCACATCCAAAGATCCCAACTCTTTGAGCATCAAGTCGATACTAAAAACCTACTTTCCTAAATTCAAGGAACACACTCTCAGTGTAAAACTAACACTAGCAACCTTTCCATCGGTTAACTCTACATCATAGTTAATTGTCAATCTTATTGACTCTCCGTTGATAAAACAACTGAATCTTTACATATCTACAGTTTCTACCCGATCTGAAATCCAACAACATACTGACATAAAGAATCTCAAGTAAGAATATACCATTTACAACATCCAGACCTTAAGGTTTGTCAGCATCATTTAAATGTAAACCGGAGTGGCAGCATTCCTATCTTGTCAATTCCTTTCCTTGGACAATTTCTTTGTTTGTATTCTTTCTCACCACGGATAAAACATATCACTACTCCAGAAGTACTAATTCTATTAACTAATCCTCTTGTTCTGCACTTAGAAGCTTTATGACCAGGTTTTCCTAACTCTAGTCGCAATTGTGGAAAATTACCTACATGGTATATAGTACAACACACTCGAGATTTATCTTGTTATTTTTAGACACAGTGGCAGCACGAATTTCCTCATTCCTTCCAGGGTTTAAATATTGATTTCGGTTCTGTCTTTGGCTATTGTTAGTATTGTAATCCTTACAATTCTGACCTTGGTTCGGGTTGGACTGAGCAGATTTCCCACTTTCTGTTATTGTTTTCAACAATACTATCTTTCCTATCTTGCACTTTCACATCCATTAAACCATGCGCCATCTGAACAGCTTCATCGAAAGATTTAGGTCTTAAAGAAATAACCTCACCCTTGATATTACTAGACAATCCTCTAATGTACTGCTTCGTTGTTTTACGGTCATTCACAAAAGTATCAGAACATAGCAAATATAGCTCAGAAAATTTCCCATTTAGCAGTAATAACATCGCCCCTAGGCACTAATTATCTCAATTCAGATTCCAAGTGTCCTAGTTCCTTCCTAGGACAAAACCTAGCAGTCAATAGTCTTTTCATCACGGTCCATGCCTTACTATTAGTCACAACCAATCCTAAAGTAGTCACTTGGTATTCCACCATCTTAGTGTACCATCCTGAAATATAACACAACAAATTTCACCTTATTAATTTATGAACGCCCAATAATCTCAAAGTACTCTCTATCTTATCAATCCAACTATGAAATTCTAATGCACTACTAATACCACCAAACAGCGCAGAACCACACTTCTAAAAACTAATATAAGTATATTCTCTTGAACTTGCAGAACAACATCAACACTATCATCTGGATCAGCAGCATCCTCATCATTGTTAGCAGCATCGCCATTATTTTCAGCAGCATCATCATTATTCTTAGCAGCATCATCATTATTCTCAGCAGCATCATCATATCCAACACAATTAACCCCATCATCTTTAATTCCTGGCAGCACGATCAGCTCCAAAAGTTCTAGCAATAACTTGTTCAATCATAGTGTTCATAGTAGCAGTCGTTAGTTTTGGCAACATATTTCAAGAAACTTAGTCATGTAGCGATCTACTAATGACAGAAATATGCTTCCCTTACTCCTTCTTCCATCATCACAGAAGAAAGAAACATGATAAGTATACATATCAAGAATAAAGAAGGAATTCTTTATCAAGATGTCTCATGGATACTACATGCACGAACAACACAAACTACAATGGTTCATCAACCAAAACTCAAAAGAGTTAACAAAGGCACATCATAGATCATGAGGGTAATTCAGATTGCGTTGAGGATTCAACAAGATAGTGGCAGTGTCTGTCACTACAATCATCTACCGAACAAACTTAAAAGATAATAAGTTCCATCACAATGCTACGACACATGGTTTAAATAAGTCCGATCACAAAAAGAAAATAAGATACAAAGAAATCTATTACGCGATTAGTTCCTTAGACACCAGCTTCTCATCCTTCTTAATATTGTTGTCAGCTTCATCACACTCGTCTCTTTCCCCCTTTTCACACCTCAAGGTCAAATTCATAACCTGATGGCATCTCATTCTCAAAATCCAAATACTCACTACTACACGGCAGATTAATCACAAGGCAAATCTCAGTACGACTTTCAACATTCCTAAGCTTCCAAGCTCTACTCAGAATCAATCTCACCTGAGGCTCCCACGCACTCATCCTTTCAAAACTTACCTACTTCTCTTTAATCCTTTCAATTCAAACACACCAATTCATCACAATCGACCCAAGACTAGCAATCTCATCCATCTTCCAAGTCCTAAAAAACTCAAATCTCCACATACCAAATATAACCTTTAAAACCACCTTTCTTTCACATCAACCCTCTAATCACACCAATTTTAACAACCTATCTATCATACATCAACTAATCAAACTTCCTCATACCCGATATAAGTCGCAAGAAATCAGTTGTAAAATCGTTCATCATCTGGTCTACTGTCCCAGACCCTCAGTAGTATATAAGGTCATTATTTAAAATTATACACATATGCATTACATAAAAAAATATACGATAACAAGTACTCAACGTACTTTCAACAACATCAATACATCATCAATACATCATCATAGTATTTACTTAATAAATACTTTAAAAATCATTCCAATTTTAAGGGATACATCAACTATAAAACAATACAAAACAAATAATCTTACCGGAGCCTTGCGGAGAAGTTGCGTTGCTTTTGTAAAATATTTTCGACACCAAAGTTATAGTTTAGGACATTTTTCAAAAATCGACCTAATTCGCTATAACTAAAAAGCTCTGATTACCAATCTTTAACACCCCCAAATTACATTGCGCAGCGGAAATACACATTTGGGTGCTAAACACAAACGTTGTTACACAAGACATTTTGAACAATCTCAAAACGATACTTTTGAAAGGTAAAAGGAAATAAATTAACCATTGTCTAAAACTTTCAATCCCAAGTAAAACAATTTTAGAAATATCAGAGTAATATTTAGGTCCCCCAAAGATTTCATTCAATCAACAAACAATTTACCAAAATATATGACCTCACATTATTATTTTTATGACAAAAGGGAAAGAAATTTGTTTTAGACCAATCACCACAAAAGCAATCCCGCAATCCTTCTCCAGCAAGCTCCGCAATTCATCATCTTCAATACCTGAAATACATGCTTAAAATCATCAACACAACGGTTGAGCGAGTCTATAGGTTTTCCAAATTAACATTTGAACACAAGAGAAAAATCAATCAAGATCATTTAATAGAATTGCTGATCATTATAATCTATTATTCAGGCAATCTGATATATAGCAATAGCTATTGAATTGTATTAAGCTCATGACACTGACCCCTTAACTTAGTAACCCATGCCTAAAGCCGACATGACTAGATGAAATTTCCAGTGCCCCTACTAGGGTATCATTTGCAAAAATACAAATTCTCATTCTCGTAAAATTATCCTTCCCAGCGGGTTACTCAGCGTAAAGCCCTGGTCTCAGATTGGGTCGTCAGCCCAATAGTACTATTATTAGAATAAGCGGCTATTCCCAACTCACAACATCAAGTTAGAAGATAATTAACGGCTCATGAATTTAGCGACTTTTGCAAATTAGGTACTTATACAATTCAAATCAACAAAGACAACATACGCAACATTTGGGTCCAAACAATCAATCATAACTTGTGTTCATTTTACTTTCAAATAGCATGTATCCCCCACGCGGGTTTTAAAATCATTCAAAACAATTACAAAAGAGAGGCTATAGACTCACCTGGAGTAATAGCAGTAGCAAGACGACCTTCGACGATAGTTGATGCCCGATAAGCACAAAAACCACAACCTATCAAATAAGGCGCGTTCATCAATAATAAACTCGAGTAAAATCCATACTTAGTAACATCAAACTCAAAATAATAAAATCACAACCAACCCAAAATAAAAATAATACAAGTGACATGTTATTCCCTTCTATATGTTTACTTTATTAGTTAATTCTTTCGATAAAAATCTGCCGGTACACGCCAAATGTACGAGCTCATTTACCCCACTTAAACACATCAAATACTTATGATACTAATCAGAAATGTCACTTACTATATATAGAAAGACCTGTTAAAATCCCATCAAAAGGTTTTAGTTTTAAAGTTCCCTGCCCGACACATCTTTGAACTACAAAAACCGGACAGTTTTACGTCAACAACTCATATAGTCTTTTTAAACCATGTATTTTTCTCCGGTTACAAAACCGACACTCAACTTTGAAAATAACTCAACATCATCATAATTATCATTCAAAATCAGTCCATGACTCATTTTAAAATCCATTTTATAGTCCCCGAGATTCGATCCAAATATCGACAACAATTATATATCGTGCCGATACTCGCCTCCCGGTACACGAATAATCAAACTAACGTAACTTCGCGCTCGTTTGGAGCTAGAAGCTCTATCTTATATCAAATCGAAGCTAAAAGGATTATCTACGACAATATCTAGTTAGTTCATCTCAAACTCAAACTCATATTTTCAGGAAATTAAGTTTAATAATCTGTTTAAAAATATACTTTTAAAAATCATTCAAAATGAATTTTTTACCACATTTTAATCATTCTCATATGCCTAATATCACCCTAATATCATTACCAACAACATAACTAACCCATAACCCATTTAAATGATCATACAAAAATTTACCCACTCAAATTTCAAACATGCAATAATAAAAATATGTATATAATAATACTAACAACAACATACAAGCATAAAAATAAATCAAACCTTCATGGATCATATGAAAAAAATAAATGTTCTTGCATGTTGAAGAAAATTACACCATTAGAATTACCATTGAATTTTAGAGATGGGACTTTAATTGTTTTAGCTTGATTCAAGCTAAATTTTGAAAATCAAATGGATTTGATTGGGGGGTGTATGGTTTGGGCTAGAACAAGAGAGAGAGAAAGAAATTTTTTTTTACACATGCATTCTATGTGTTTTTTCTAAGTGGAAAATCTATTTATAGTGGGATGGAGAGACTTGTTTTGCCAATTTGTGATAGTTTTGGTCCAAAATGCAATTAAATAGTTGTAAGGGTGGAAAATGTAAATTGTCAATTTTGAAAATATTTACGAGGCTCGGGTTTCATAAAAATACTTTTCAAAAGTGAAAACGCACTCAAAATATGATGATAATATGATCCCGGTTCGACTTAATACGAACTTAAAATAAAAACGTCAAAAATATAAACATCGAGACAACAAATGATAAAACATAAAATCTCGGGCATCCGTCGATATCGTGGTCACTAATAATCCTCGCTATTAGTAAAAAGATAAAAATAAGACCTCCAGCGTCGGTTTTAAATAAAACCATCAATCGTCATTTCATTCAACTCATCTAAAATTTCAAAATTATTCGTAAAAAATATTATATAATATTAAATAAATGACCTGGGTTTGGGTTGTCACAACTGTGCCTTAGCCGGGCCAACAGATGTATACCATGTTGGAACTAGGTTTGGGTGTCTTTTTGTAGGACACTACGTTCTCATCTGTTGAGAACTATGAAAGGTTAAGCTTCAGTTTCGATTAATAGAAAAATGTAATTATCTTTTGTATAAATGCTTTGTGCATTGCTACGATCTATAAGGTTTGCGTTACTAAACTTAATCATATACTACCTAGCAAACACTAAAATGGGAATAATGGAAATGCTAAACTTGGTTACTTCACATTGATTAGTAAAACTTAATAAACTTGATTATTTTACCATGTGTAGTAAAATACTGTAATGGAGGTATTAGATATACTAAACTTGATTATTTTACCATGTGTATTAAAATACTGTAATGGAAGTATTAGATATACTAAACTTGAATATTTTACCATGTGTAGTAAAATACGGTAATGAAAGTATTAGATATACTAAACCCGATTATTTTACACTGTTTAGTAAAATACAGTAATGAAAGTATTAGATATACTAAACCTGATCATTTTACAATGTTTAGTAAAATATTTTAATGAAAGTATTAGATATACTAAACCTGATTATTTTACAATGTTTAGTAAAATACAGTAATAGAAGTATTAGATATACTAAACCTGATTCTTTTACACTGTTTAGTAAAATACAGTATTAGAAGTATTAGATATACTAAACTTGATTATTGCACACTACTTTGTAAAATACTTAAATGGAAATATAGGAAGTACTAAACCTAATCTTTCTCTGCTTAATAAAACTTACTGGACTTGATTTTTATCCTGCTTAGTACATTAAGGAATGGAATAATTAGAAACTTGAAATTTGACTTTTATATCAAATATTGAACAACACCATGTAGGATAACTTAAAATCCTAAACTATGATTTTTAAAAACCTCTATGAATTCACCAACTTTATGTTGACTGTTTTAAGTTTTTTTTTCTAGGTTATTTAGCAAGATTAGTTGAGCATGGATTGAGCATCATTTAGGAGCATAAAAATGACGAGGATATGTTCTTCACTGGGATGATTGAAACAAATGATATTCAACAATTTAAACGATTGTACCAAATCAATGTTTACATCAATTGTATTTCAAAAATCATATAATTATGATTTGTGCTTTGTAAGCTATTTGCTCATCGATCCACCACTGTGATACCCGGTCTGGGGGTGTTACACAATGTCCTTATTGTACACCTATGATCATAAAAAATGAAGGGAAATAAGTAGAGTTAAAATGGAAAACTTTCATGGGTATTGCTCCATGTATGAATATTGAAGTCGAGTTCCCCAATGTTGACTTCCTTCTAAATTAGCAACCTCATCCCCGTAATCTGCCTTCTACTCCAACTGTATAACATGTACAACAATGAAAAAAACACAATGCAAACAAATCTAACTTACTTTCATAGGAATCACGGTTGCATTTAGCATATGCAACAAATCGTTAAACCATCGAGTGTCCAAAGTGGACGAGTTTTGTCTCGTATGGGTTTACAGGGAACACAGATACAAAGTTCATTTAAGAATCTAATACATGATTTAGTGAAATCCTTTTGAAAATGATTTTGAAAAAGTTTTTTGTCAGCAGGTGTTCTACGGTGTAGACAGAAACTACCTACACCGTAGACATGTGAAAAAGAACCGTTTAATTTGAAAATTAACGAGGTCTACGTCGTAGACAAGATTCATCTACCGCTTAGATGGAGTGCAACAACAATTATCTTCCACAAACTACGATCCAAGGCGATGATCACCATCCTTCTCCTCATTTCTTGTTCTTGTTGACATTTCAAAAAAACGCAAATCTACATAATCAAACAAATAAAACATTAGAAATAGACAGGTTGTCTCACGACACGCACTTTTGTTTATTAACGAGTTTTTAAGTTAGACTCAAATCCCATCTACCTTTGATCGGGCACCATCCCAGGATCTCTCCTATCCTCCTTGATCATACGTTTAAGCCTGGTATAATTACAACTTCCCAAAAGAAACTTATTTTTTCGCAACGTTCTCATAGAAATTGCTTGTTTCCCATATTCAAAAGTATATCTTTTTATTTCAAAAGTTTCTTCAATCACTATGGGTGGGCCGTACGGAACTTCTAACAATTCAGCCATGTATCGTTCTTCATCCTCGTCGTCTTCATTATATCATGGTTTCACATAACTCCCATGTATTATTTCATAAATTTCTCAAACGTCCTTAGTCATAGTCACTTTCTTATTGCATCTAACAATGAAAATTTTCTCAAACTGATCTTGTTCACTTAACATTTTAGCTTGATCTTTTTATCAATTTTCCATTCGTCTAGAACCATATCCCTAATTTCATTACTAATCCTTTTATTCCCAAATATTATAATAACCATTCTTCAAATGTGAAACTTATGGGCCTAATAGGATTAACACAAAACCTTCTAGGATAGTATGGTCCAATTTTTAATATCAGGCTTACAAATTGTCCCAATCATCTATTTTTAAATATTTCCTAACATTGGGTGGTTCATGATCTTTGAAATAATTTTCGAAATCAAAATTATGTACCACCCAAATGCAATATTCCTTACTCCTATGGATTTCATCCAAAACCTTTTCACACTTAAATCTAATAAATTCATCAAAATTAATTACTTTTTCTATCATTTCTTGTCTTAGGTGATCTTTATAAGACCTGCATGGAGGTCCAATTTCCTTATTGCGTGATTCTAAATTGGGATCGCTAGTAGGCATTGAATCACTTGCCACACCTTCTGGAGATGCTAAGAAATTCCTATCACATGTATGAAGTTTAGGAATAAATTTATTAAAACTGGATATTTTAGAAACCTCATTTTTATTTTTATGAAATTCTAAGCATAAGGGAGTTTCATACGAAAATAAATCTTCACTTATATTTAATATATCAAACTCTTTCTCCCTTTCTACCACATTAACCATAAAAACATCTTGAGATGGGTTAGTTCTCTCTCTCACATTACCTTGCATGTCTAAAACAATCATATCATTTTCCATTCCTAATGATATATTTCCTTGATGAACCAATATTCTAACATGAGCGGTCTAAGAATGATCTACCTAGAATCATAGTTTCATATGGTTGCCCATACATATCCATCACTATAGAATCAACCAAAAACAAATATTTATCAGTTCTAACTAACACCATTTTCAACCATCCCTAAGAGTGTTATTTTTTACCTATCCGTCATTTCTACTATTATGTTGGTGCTCTTAAGTTCTCCTAAATTCAATTTATTAAACATATTTTTAGGCATAACATTATGACTAACACCTAGATCAGATAAAGCTTTAGTAGTAAAATTCACATATTAAGCAAGGATAGTAAACTTTCTTGGTTCTGGCTTCTTAGGTGGTATTTGGCAGGGTAAGTCGCTAGGGAAAATCTTATTCTCTTCCTCTTGCTTTTTTTCCTCATCTTTGTCATTGATGACCAAACATTGAGTCCTTTCCCTTTCTTCTTGGGCATCTAATTCCTTCTCAAGTTGGTCCAACTGGGTTCATAGGCTTCTAAGAGATGCAGTTTGATTCCTTTCATTAGTGTCATATTGTTCCTGTAAGCTTTTCATCAATTCCTCTGGTCTCGCTCTTCTAAGCTAGGCTTCCTTTCTACAGGAAGTGGTCGGTTAATTTATGTGAAATATCCTGGTGAACCCACACGATACTTATTGTTCCCTCTGTTGAATGGACGTCCATATTCTCCATACTTGACTTCTTCCACCTTCTTCATAGCCTCATGTCTAGGAAAATCCTTCTCTAGATGTGTACCCCTGTAGACATTACAACCAACATAGATTGCATGCACATTTTCCCTAATCTTTTTCATGTCGCGCCCTAAATTGTCTAGCTTGTTTGTGATAGCAACTAAAACTTCAGCGTTGCTGCTAAGCTCTTTCTTCTTAATCTATCATGTCATTTTAGCGAGTGGTCTGTCCTATCTTGTATTATGGTCAAAGAATCCTTAGGAGTTATGCTAGGAATAGGACCTCGGGAATCCAGAAACTGACGAGTGACATTATCCAACCCTTTGTAGAACAAGTGGACCTTCTGCTATATATTTAAATCATGAGTTGGAAAATTATATAATAATTCATTATACCTAACCCAAGCCTAGTTCAATGACTCGTCTCCTTCCTGCTTGAAAATATGGATCTCTCCAAGCAATTTCATCTTTCAAGGTGGGTAGTATCGCTAGACAAATGCCTTCTTCAATGCATCCTATGTGCGGATCGACCCAAATGGAAGGCGGTCCAACCATTTCTTCGCGGCCCTAGTAAGTGTAATAGAGAATAGTTCGAACGAACCGAATCATCCGACACGCCTGGACTATGGTAAAGGCTAAGTGTTTCTAAAAACCTTTCCACATGTTTATGAGCCTCATCAATTGATAGCCTAATCACGCCCGGTGCATGGTCTTCTTGAATAGTGGCCACATACTCCTTCATAGTGAGCGTACTAATGTCAACTTCCGAGATTTTTATATTCTACAAAATTGTTAGTAGTATAAACTAAAACAAAATATTAGCTCCCTGATAGCACCGTGAAAAGCTTGATGCGTATTTTATTTAAAATATATTTTATCAAGTTTTAAATTTATAAACTCCTATCCACCTACAACACACTAACGGGCAGAGAATTCGGTCGCGTGAAGTATTTTGAATGGTAAATCCTAGGTCGTCCAAAGAGCTAAGTGTAAATTTTGTTTTAGTTGTAAATGTCACGAAAAATGAACAAAATAATAAAAACTAAATAAATGAAGAAAAGTAGAGACTGAAAAGTAAATAACAGATAGGATCATATAAGGATAAAATGTACTCGCCTAACTAATTTATTATTATTGACTTGTGATAGTGACCTAGGTATCAGTGATGTAAGAGATATGTTATGCACATATACAATCTAAGTCAAACTCCCACATACTACATGTAGGAACTCAACGTAGGAGCATACTACATAAATTACCAATAACCTAGTATTTATATTAACTGTTTAGTGGTCATGAAGTGGGTAAGCCCATTTATTTAATGAACCTTACCCTAAGTCTTCTAAACCCCTACTTATGCTTTTGCGACTAGCAGCGTATGTAAAGTTGACAGTGATAGAATGTAGAATCATAGTTTCTTAGGACTGATCAAGTGTTTGTGTTTATCTAATGAATGGAAGAAGATAAAGAACTAGAGAGAGAAAGGTAGAGAGAGAGAAAGGAGATAATTAAGAGAAAGATGGAAAGTGTATTGAATGATTAAGTGCTCAACCCCTCATAACATGCTAGGAGGGGATATATATAGCCCACCCTACATGTGGGCTATATGGGCTATATGTTGATATGTTTGGATCACGAGCCCAATACTTGAATATATCGTTGGAGTGACCGATCCTTTCTAAATACGTAAAAACGTATTTCCAACAATCTTCCCCTAAGGGAGGTCACTCCAAGTTACAATGTCCTAAATAGTCTATAGCTCGTGATCTATGCTAACAATGATGTGACCGAGACTTTCTTTGGAAAAATGTATTTCCAACAATCTCCCCCTAAGGGAGGTTACACCATTTTACAAAATCTTAAACCTAGCATACTATGCTTGAGTCTTCGATCTTGTTCTTGTGAATGTGTGATGTGATCTTTGACTTTAGCCTTGAGCATGTTTCCTTGCCTTGACCTTGTACATTCATCACTTGTGAAATTTGCCTCCTCGTGACATCATGTTCCACATACTTATACCTTTATAAATTCTTGAAAACTTTATAGTTTGATACAGCAGAAGACTTGACTTTTAGGCTTTCTTGAATTTGTTGAAGTATTAAGTGCAGAAAACATAAGCATGTGTTTACGACTTCTTCTGGATTGTACACCGCAATGCCACCTTCTTGTTACGCTGCATAAGACAGATAGCAAAAAAAACATATACACGGATGAAATGGCCTTGAACATTTCATTCTAATTCAGTAGCATTTTACCTCCGGTCAGTGAAGACCGTTGGGCGATATAAAATATCGTACTTGTGGCAGGTATTTTCAATTAAGAACCTCCTTGACAAGATTTCGCGGGTAAACCCGTTCTCTTTATTCGACCGTCTAAAACTGACTGCGAACATAAAGAGTGAATCATTTGGATAATATTATCCGCATGATTTGAAGCCGTCAATTCATTTTCTTGGAACAAGTGAAATTCAATTAAGAACAGCACCATTGTTGCTTTCCCGTTGTTACGAGCTTGATTCATATAGAATCTTGCAAGTTACCTACCAAGTGCTGTTTAAGGTTAACACTAGAAGGATTTCCACTCGTCACTGTAATACTAAGGTATCACTTTGAGTGTTCTGGCAAGATCACTAAGATATTGCGTAGAGGCTTGGAACGTGTTTAGATTCAGTTAAGAATTAAACCATTGTTGCTTTCCAGTTATCACAAGCTTGATTCATAAAGAATCGCACAAGTCACCTACCATGATCTTTTGGATATTCGCTCAAGAAGGATTTCCATCTTCATTGTAAATACTTTCGTATTACTCGGATGTTCAGGCAAGATCATGAATATTTTGCGTAGGACTCTTAAGATCTTTCTTACTTTTCACAGTGTGTGAAGAAGCAAGGAATTATGAAAGTGTGTCCTAATCATATATTTGATGATCTCAAATGGCTCTAGACTCAATCGTGTATTTTGGATTTTAGTGATCAGAGGCAGGAGAGGAGTGCCACCATTTCAATACCAATTTATTCGGAGTGAATAAACCAATAGATAATGCGTTGTCTCCGTGTGATTAAAAAAAATATCTTTTAAGAGATATTTGAGTTAGTTGGGATGGGTTGTGCATTGCATCACTGGGTCCATGATGTCTATCTTCAATATTGAGCATCATTAAAAATGATCTCAATAGCATATGAATTGACCTGGTTTCTGCCTAAGTTGTAAGGAGGGCTTCTTTCTTTAGACCCTTTATCTTTACAATTTTTTTCATTCTTTAACCCCTTCAATGCTTACCAATACGTCATAACTAGCACCTTGTTGTGATTGTTCCAGTGCTAACTTAAGTACTTGGTCGGCATGCAGCTATGTTCATAATCTTTCTCCATCTTTCCTAAGGACTACTATTTCTAGCTATGGAATGTCCTTAGGAAGATTCCTCCGGTTTTGGAAGAATCATTGGACTTAACCTATCCTACCATCCTTATGTCACCACAATCTTCATCGTCGTGAAATAAATGGGTTGTGGGTAAGTATAAATCACCATGAAATCCATTTTGAAGTGAAAATCCATTTTTCTCCCCCTTAACATATGCCACGATATTCGAAAATATTTCACACATGTCGGGATGAGCCAGTACATTAAGTCAAACCATTATTGATCTCAATATTAAATCACATTTTCTCCCCCATATTAAAAATATTAACCTCAATCGATGTTTTTAATATCAATTGATTTAATAGCATTTTAAGAAAAGTTTGGGAAGAAAAATGCAAATCCAATTATCTTCATGATTTTCACAAGCACCCCCTCAAATTAATGAGGGTGTACTTGAAACATAAATAAAATACCTTTTAAACACAAGTGTAAGGTACTTATCACGTGCAAAGATCATATATGATAATGTATTCACAAGATTAGCAATTTACGAGGTTGGACCTGAATGATGGAGAACATCATATGATAGAATCACATGGTTCTTGTTCACGAATGTTGGTCGGCTCTTCACGTTTAAAGTTATCTCTTGACTCCATATGTACGACTGATATCGTTGTCTTGACACCAATATGTGAACTTGGCACTTTTGGCGTCAAAGATTCTGAATGCTGGACAATTTCTCCCCCTCAATTGTTGACCCGTGTTCTATTGAAAGAGTTGTAGTCGCCGTTTGAGTAGTCGCATCGTCGAGTATGTAGATATCAATTGTAAATTGCTATGATTGGTGGAGCTGATAACTTCATAAAAACAAGATTTCTCTTGTTTTAACAAATAAATGCACTAACACGTACATATATTCGTGTTAGATTGTGTTATTACGTAAACACAATCCCTTATATGCTTATAAAGTAAACCATGCCCGAAAAAATTAATTCTCGTTGTTTAGTCAAAGCTTTCCGGTGAAATGCTTGAATTGAGTATGAAAATCGGGTTACTATCTGAAATAATAGCAGGCCATTTTGAACATGTTTTAAATTTTAAACTTCTGCTCAAACTTTATTTACAACCCCGTGTCATTATTGAACGACATTTCTAGGTTCGTAAATATTATCGATTGCAGAAGACATGTTCTTTCTATCAAAACATTTTTGAACACATAATTTTGAAAGATTTAGAAAAAACTTTTGAGAAATTCTCGAAAAATTATGTTCAAAGTTTTGAAAACCAATTACTTGAGCTTAAGATGTTGAATATCTTACAAAACGAGCTCAAGTTCGAGAAGTTGTAAACTTCCCGTTGTGAGGATAAGTTTATCATCGGCGATAAACTTTCCTTTTAACTGAAGAACGAGTCCTAAGTTGACATTTACTTAGAATTCGTTTTCATGAGCTTGAAAAACTTTGAATGTTTTAACGTAAAGCTCATGACCGGGAAAGATGAATTTCTCGTTGAGAAGAAAAGTTCTCTTATTTAAAAGATACACTTTACTTTATAAGCTTAAAACTTGGAATATTTTAATACAAGCTCATGACCTAGAAAATTAATTTCTCGTTACGAGGAAAAGTTATCATGAAAGATAAGCTTTCCTAAAATTGGAAGTCCGAGTTACAGTCTGATATTTAACTGTAAGTCATAGTGCATGAGCTTAAAAACTTCGAATGTTTTTAATATTAGCTCATGCCCGAGAAAAATTATTTTCTCGTTGTAAGGATAAGTTTATCATCGGCGATAAACTTTCCTTTCTTTGAGGTCCTGGGCATAATCTGAAATATAATTATACGCCATTGTGCATGAGCTTAAAAACTTCGAATGTTTTTAATATAAGCTCATGCCCGAGAAAAAATAATTTCTCGTTGTGAAGATAAGTTTATCGTTAACAAGATAAACTTCCCTTTAATTGAAGTTCGGGTCATTGTCTAACATTTAACAATGAACCATATACACGAGCTTAAAACCTTTGAATGGTTTTAGGATAATCTCGTGTCCGAGAAAACTTAATTTCTCGTTTTTAGGATAAGTTATCGTTGCGTAGATAAACTTCCCTTTCTCTGAAGTTCGGGTCTTTGATAGGTGTGAAAACACCCATCCTTTTACCACTTAATTACAATAATAACCAAGCCAAAACGTGTATTTTATGTCGTAAATGTCGGAATTATGCGTGGTTTGTGTTTTTGTTGTGATTTAGGACCAAAATGTGAAAAGGGAAGAAAACACGGGATTTCACGGGCTTTTATCGAAGAAAAAGGCAAAAGACGAAGTCAAGAAGTCAAGAGTGCAAAAATAACGGAAGTCCAAGGCCTATTCTGAAGATTTATCGAAGAACAAGTCTAAAAGACGGAAGTTTAATAAAGCCGAAAAACTCGAGTCTAATAAATAAATAAATTATAAGACGAGTTTAATTAATCTCGAGACAAAGTCGATAAAGTCGAAGAACTTAAAAGACGAGAAGACGTGAAGAAAGAAAGAAAGAGGAGGCAACACATGTACCTCCCCATTTCCTATAAATACCCTCCTAAATTCATTTAGGAGAGGTTGGTTAGTTTTTAGTTAGTAGTAGTTTTCATTTTCATGTTGTAGGTGATTTTAGAGAGAGAAAGTGACAGTTTCTCTCACTAGGATCTTAATCTTTTATCTTCCTTTCATGTTTTTAATCAAATCTTTACTTTTGATAGTTTAATTCTTGTCTTAATCTTAATCTTATTCTACCTTTCTTGATCTTGATTAATCTTTTATCCGAAATCTTTATGTTTTTTTGTTTAATTGTGATGTTTGATTAAAAAGTTCATCTTTTTCTTTCCATCTAAGCTTTTATACGAATTAAGCTATAAGTTCGACAATCTTATTGGCTTATTTTGTGTTTAGCTTATTTGATTTTAAAGTTTTCTAAAAAGTTTGTATACCTTTAAAGTTTGCTTATTTTGTTTTCTTATTTTGTGTTTTTATAAAGTTTATGAATTTCGTCTTTTAAAAGCTTCCAAATTTATGCTTATTAAGTTGTTTTAGATTTGGTTAAGTGAGCTTATTGAAAGTGCTTATTGAGATTTTTGCTTATCTCCATTTTCGGATTTGTTGGTGCTCATCGCAATATTGAGGGTAATACACATTCCGATGGATTGCTTGTTTGTATCGCAATAACCCTTGTGGTTCTACTTTGTGATCATTTGTACCATCCCCCTTATTCCGATCGGGATTGCGATCGCTCATTGCGATCGCATATTCCGACGGAGTTTAAGGTATATTGCGACGAAGTGCTGCCCAAATTTTGATAGCCACATTCGGATTGATTTTAGTACTTTAGTTATTCCGACAGTTTTTATTTTTTTATTTATTTTTTTATTTTTTTATTTTTTTAGACATTCCGATAGAATTTTTGTTTAATATTTCGACAGTTTTATTTTTATTAACATATTACGACAGTTTTTATTTAATATATTGCTATGGATTTGCATGCCATATTGCGATACTCCTTTTTCTTATACACATTGCGATGAAATGTATATACAAGTAACATTGCGATACTTTTCATTCTATAAATATTGCGACAAATTTGTTTCGTTGTATATTGCGATGAAATGGCGCCAATTTGAGCTAGCAGGTTGCTAGCTTGAGCTAGCTGCCTGCTAGCTTGTTTATTTATTGTTTTTGTTCCGTAATCGTCTAGTTTTATCTGAAATTTGTTCCGATTTTATTTTTGAAAGTTACATATTTTTAGTTGAATTTTTCGTCGATTTTTAGTATTAATATTTTTTTTCGTAAGTTCAAGTTTTATCTTCTATTTAGTACCCGCTTGAGGTTTTTCCTCGTTTAGCTTTAAAATACCATTTTAGTTTTATTCTCTCCTTTTTCATTTAGTAAACTTTATTTTTGAGTCGATAGTTAATTTCGTCTTTTAGTTTAATTTTTATTAATTGTTTCGTTTTAAATTCACATTTTATTATTTATATTGTTTTGTTTTTATTAATCAATCGCTTTTAGTTTATTGTTTTTATTTTGCGCATTTACCTTTTAAGTAGAATAGATAACCAAACCATTTTATTTGCCACCAAGAACAACTGAGTCGCACTTTGAACCGTGATCAATTCGAGAAGATACCGAGAAACGAACTTTTTCAACTATTTTTCATTAATATATTTTTGTTTATTAGTCATAGACTGTGATTTGAATGTGAACCATTGTGCATGAGCTTAAAAACTTGCAATGTTTTTTATATAAGCTCATGCCCGAGAAAAATTAATTTCTCGTTATGAGGATAAGTTTACCATCGGCGATAAACTTTCCTTTCTTTGATGAACGAGTTACAGTCTGTGATGTGACTATAAGTCCTTTATACACTGTAAGCTTAACTGCAAATCCCCTGAGACACTTGTTTCTTAGGTATCAGCTTCTTCATCAACCAAACTCTGAGAGTGTCCTTAATTGAATGGTATATAACGATTAGACCGTTGTGTTCTTGTTGAACGTGAACTTTGGTACCTGCATTCTCATTAGGAGTTTGTATGCTTTTATATGGGTTAGCGATATCTATCTTAGAACCATTCGGGGATTCACAGTTTTCTTTTTTGTGCTAGAGGTGACCTAAGGAGATGATTCACTTATCTTAGTTGGCAAACGTTTACTTTTATAGAAGACCTTAAGTTCAGGCTTAAGTGATGTATCATCCTTCTCCATTTCCTCCCTAGTAGTCTTAGTAGAATCGGAGACTAACCTAGTTAAAGGGCACTTGTTTCCTACAAGAGTGAAAGTTCTACCAGTGGGGCGCAACCCCACATTTTACTAATGGGTTTGATTTTAGCTACGCACTGGGATTTAAGTCTAGCACGGGAGTTCACCTCATTAAGTAATTTCTTGACACAAGAATCATGATTTTCTTTAAAGACACATTTCCTACATGTTTTACAAGTAGCATATTTCAAGTCCGAATAAGATCTAGAATTCCTAGGTGATTGATTGATGCTCCTATGATATGACATGCTACGGTTAGCAATGTTGGGTAATCTAGAAGGCATCTGACTAGGTTTGAAATTCCTATCTCTTACTTGTGTCTTTTACTTAGTTCCCCTTAGACCAAACGTATGGCGAACATCATTTGAACTAGTTCGAGACGTGTTCTTTGGACTATGTCTAGGGAGACTAGATGCAATCATGTGATTAGGTCTTGCAAAAGCTGTTTTAGTCACATTGGCCCTAGTTGGTGGAGTGACTGTTCTAGACATATGAGCCATATCAACTTGGGAGGCAAACCGCGGTCTCGAGGATTGTGGTCGCTCGGATCTAAATGCAGTCGGTTGTCTAACGGACAGAATTTGAGGCGGTTTCCCCAAGATTGATGGTTTTTCAAGCTTAGTGTCCACACTAGTTCCTTTAGTTTTCCTCAACTCGTTTTTCAGAGCCGCTATTGCGAAAACCTTTTCCTAAACTTGAGCCTTTAAAGTCTCATTTTCTTTGAGCAATTCATCTTGGGATGCCAACTTAGATTCAAGCAATTTAATTTGTTTCAAAAGATTATCCTTTTCAGCTTTAGAATCTGGAACTTTTTGATCCAATTTTCGTTCAAGAACAACGTTTGACTTTTCAATTTCTTCAAAATATGTTTCAAATTTCTCCGTTTTCTTTTAAAATTCAATTTTGGCATCCTCAAGCTCTTTTGATTGCTGAGCTAAAATCGTTTCAAGCTCTTCAATCCTAGAAGCAGAAGTGGTTAAAGAAGCAGGCATATGGCACTTATCAGGATTGTTAATTATCTCATTCAATTTAGATTGGAGTAGACGAATATTTTTGACACATGACGGCTCTACATAATTTCCTGATTGGCTTCTTGCTTCCTGCTTTCCTCCTGATTCTATTCTCTTGTGACTGCTTCTTGTATCGTCTTGCAATATATTCAATTCTCCCTCTTAAAAAGTCGAATTCAATGATTCTATTGAAATTCGATGAAAAAGTGATTGTGGATGTGGTTGTTTTCGGAATTTAACAATTCGTAAAGAAACTTAGAAATGGAAATTCACGGGATATGACAAAACCAACAAACGATCCGTAAATAATTCTTAAAAATCCTCGATTGATGATATAGCTCTTTTCTCGGCTCAATAATTTTTGTCGGTTCAAACTATGATATAACAACCCGGAGTCCAATTCAACCGCGGCTCACTCCAAAAATAAAGCCCGTAAACTAATAATCCAACCTGATTAATTTTACAACAAGCGAATATTTAATCGACGAGTTCGAGTTAAATTGCAAAAATAATCGGCCTATTAGGGTCTACGATAAAAGTAGTGATCGGCCCGTCAAGCAACTAAATAATTAAAGCAAATACACAATTTTCGGATAGTGGCCCAATCCACTATAAAACTCGGTCCAAAACTGTTGAATCCACTCTGTTTTTTGACATTCTGAGTCTCCCAAAGTTCAATGTCGTTTCCTCCGCCTCTCACACAGTAACCAACGTTAATATAAGACTTTCCAAACACGTAATGAAATTGGAATGATAACAGACAAAAAATACGTGGCCCAAAACAGTTAATACCCCGAACCATTAATATTGTCACTCGAGTCAACATATAAAGATATATATAATCCATATTTAATTTAACAACCATAATCACTTCTCTAGGTTCCTCCGTCTCAAAAACCCTCTCAAAATCTGAAAACATCAAACGTGATCTATACAATCACAACCTTTTAATCAAATGAAGCCCGTTTATTATCAAATCCTCACATATCTCATTATCATACACCCAAAGCAATAAAACCAACACATCAGTCTGGATTCGATGGAAACCCACGAAGAACAAGCAATAAGTTTTGACTTCAAGATCAAATAATTGGTCTCGGGTAGGTATTTTAATTTTGTTTAATTTTTGGTTTTGGATCGATGATAGTTTTGTTTGAACTGAGATCTTTGAGTGATGTTTAAGGGATTGTGTTTGAGAAAGATTTTGGTTTTTGAGTCTTGTCTGTTTGACCGAGAGTTGATTCGGTGGGTGTGGGGATTTGTGGGATTGAGGGTGTGTTGGTGATTCTGTTTAGGTTGAGTGTGTCGAGAAACGAGACATGAGTCGAGTCAGTTTTGTGAGTCTTTGTTGGTTGTGAGTCTTTGTTGGGTGTGAGAATGAAGTCGAGTCAGATGAGACTGTGTGGAAAGTCGAGACAGTGGGTGTGGTGTTTTGTCGAGTTTGAAGATGGGTGAGTTGTTGTTTGTGATTGGATGTGTCTAGGGTTTGTGTTTCGAGTCTCGGTTGATTGTTGAGTTATGAGTCTGTTTGGTTGAGATGTTGGAGTCGAGAAAGGTCTGGTTTGAGTCGAAAGTGTAGTTGTCGAGTATAGATCGAGTCCTGTTGGTTTGGTCAAAATGATTGAGTCCAAGTTTAGAGTCGAGGTTTAAAATACTCCCATCGCAATAACAACATACACCATCGCAACATCAATATACTCCATCGCAATATCTATATTTCCATCGCAGTCGTGATCGCAGTGACACGATCGCAGTGACACGACCGTAGTGTCACGATCGCAGGTTACGATCGCAAGTCGTGATCGCAAGTCGTGATCGCAACTTTGATCGTAACTTCGATCGTAACTTCGATCGTGACTTCGATCGTGACTTCGATCGTAAGATGGCTATCGCAGTTTATAAACCCTAGGGTTTATGCGCTCGTAATGAACAAACCTGGTGCTTCCGATGGAGTGTAAATCGTAATAACAGAAAGACTATACCCAGAGACAAATCCAAAATTGATCAAAGTTGATAATAACAAAAATTGATAGAAAAAATTATACCAGTTGATAGAAGATATTGAAAAACAGGTTAAGAAAGACAAAAGTCGATATGAAAATATTATACGAGGTTGAAACACAAAGTGATAAAGACACAAAGTTGATATGAGAAGTTGATAGAAAATATTGAAAAACGGTTGAGAAAGACAAAAGTTGATATGAAAATACCAGTTTGATACACCAAAGTTATATCAGATTCAAAAACCAGTAGGATCAAAGTTATATCAGATAACAACAGTAGATAAAAAATTTAAACAGTAGGATCACTGTTTGGACAATATTCAAAACCGAACCCCAATTTATATCAGATACATAGACTAAAGGAAAGAAAGAAGAAATAAAAAAAATTACCACCAAATCAATAGATAAAAACACGTAAATCCGAAGAATCAACCATAGCTCTTGATACCAATTGTAGAATCATAGTTTCTTAGGATTGATCAAGTGTTTGTGTTTATCTAATGAATGGAAGAAGATAAAGAACTAGAGAGAGAAAGGTAGAGAGAGAAAGGAGAGAATTAAGAGAAAGATAGAAAGTGTATTGAATAACTAAGTGCTCAACCCCTCCTAACATGCTAGGAGGAGATATATATAGCCCATCCTACATGTGGGCTATATAGGCTATATGTTGATATGTTTGGATCACGAGCCCTATACTTGAATATATCGTTGGAGTGACCAATCCTTTCTAAATACGTAAAAATGTATTTCCAACATAGAACCATAACATGAGCTACTTGCATATCTTAAGTACTGAATCTTAGAGAAGGCGGTGACCGTTAAGCCCCAATACATTCAAGATAGATGCCAACCTATCCAAATCCTACTTGGGGAGAATTTAGAGTTCTGACCTAGCGCCCCCTGTCCTTCTCCTTAGTTTCTTTGTAAATTCCTTCCTAAAGTTTCCAACTGTGAGTTCCTATACATCTAGTATAGGCCAAGAGAATCTTGCAAAAAGCCAATACTACCGATTTATAAAGGCCGCATAACATGTATAAGGATATCCCAAACAAGTCAATATAGACTAAACAAGCATCACAACGACAATAATAATATCATAACTAGGCCAAAACCAAGGTGCTTAGCCTCTAATAGCACAAACACAGAAGATAGATATAATATTGAATTACAAATCATGAAAACCTTACAAAGATTTGAATGATGAATGGTTTTCACACTTGGTGTTTGGATACAAAATATTCCCTATACTAGTGGAACCTGTTCGAAACGAGCCCTTACAAGCCTCTAAAAACCCTAAACCTATTGTATTGTGGGTTTGTGATTGTGTTTCAAATACAAATAATGGGGACTCTGTTTATACTAGTCGAAGTCCCTACACCGTAGGTAGATATGTCCCTATGCCTTAAGGAACACAATATATTCTTTCCTTTAAACCGTCATTTCCTACGCCGTAGGAGGAACAAACACCTACGCGTAGTTCTTCAAACTTGCAAGTTTTTAGGATCACGTCTGTTAGCCTCAAAATATTGAGTCAAACAAGAATGATCGGTCATAGGTTTATAATGTATTTTTTATTAGAACTTTGTAATAGGTAGTAGCATAGTCGTGTAATACAGGCTTGATGGCTAGCTTAAAAGGCCTCTTTCAAGGTACTAAGCATTTATTCAAGCTCGACCCAATCAAACATATAGCCCATTATGCCACATGTAGGCAAGGCTATAAATACATCTCCTATCATGTTAGGAGAGGTTGGTTGTTCATTATTCTTAATCTATTCTCACATAGTTATCATCTCTCTCTCTACTTTCTCTCACTACTTTCTCTCATTAAAATTCATCTATTTTCTACTTTAATTCTTTGATCCATCATCATAAATCATGGAACAACAATTAGTATCAATCGCCATGGGGTAGATTAGTGATTGGTTTTGGTTATTGATTTGTGTCTGTGTCTTCTTAGCATCCTAAACCTCTCGTTTCTATTTTTTTATGTTTTTTCATGCTCTAAATCTTCATAGAAATCTCCTACATAGTTGTGGTAGGGATTTGGGATAGTTTTTTTTGGTGAAAAACGCAATAACTTTTGGTGTTTGGCTCGATTGAAGCGAAAAAGTACGTTTTTCTGTGGTTATTGCGGATTTTTCCTATTTATTGCGGAATATTTCTCATAAAATCTCGCAATAATTAGGGTTTAAAAAACTGGATATTGCGAAATCTTGGACATTGTGGAATCCTTGACATTGCGAGATCTTGGACATTGCGGAATCCTTGATACTGCGATATCTTTGACATTGCGTAATTTGTGATATTGCGAGATCTTGGACATTGCGGAATCCTTGATATTGCGAGATCTTAGACAATGCGGAATCTTTGATATTGCGAGATCTTGGACATTGCGAAATAATTAACTTATTCCGAGATCTTTTAGATTATTCCGATATTATTTTTTTCAAGATTTTTGTTCGAGTAATTTTTAGACTTAGCCAGTATCTAGACTAGTTTTAGAATATCGTTTCCAAAAAAAAAGTTAAAATTTTTAGTTCAAGTAAATTCAAATTTTTTCCACACTAGTTTTTGGCTATTTCTAACTCGATTTCAAAATTTGGCAATTACAAAATTTTCGGTCTACCGTTATATCAGACTGGAGAATTTATTGTCGGACTGAGGAAAAATCGCAATTTTTAGAATTTAAACCACAACCTAATCACACCATATCTACTTAAGATCCGTATGCATTTCACCATTTCAGAGATTATCGAGATGGATTCTACTGCAGAGTATCGTGTGACGAACAACAACATCATGGTGGCGGGTAAAAAAGAGAGACCACCAATGCTCGTGTCTGGTCGATATGCACAATGGCAATCACGTTTTATTCGATATCTTGATACTAAACTAAATGGTGATGTTCTAGATCGTTGCATAAAAGACGGACCCTATACTCTCACTACAATAACCATTCCTGCAACTCCAGCGACCAACTCGACGCAAGGTGTCGATGAGCAGATAATTGAGGAAACATATGAGAATACTACGGAAGAGAATCGTGCTTGGATTGATGCAGAGAAGGAAGCAATCTATTTGATTCTAAGTGGGATTTGGGATGATATTTACTCAACGGTCGATGCTTGCTCTACTGCAAAAGAAATGTGGTTTGCCATTGAACGCTTGCAACAAGGAGAATCACTTAACAAGCAAGATGTCAAAACAAACTTGTTCTGTAACTTTGGATAGTTTACTTCATTGGATGGAGAATCGATTGATTCATATTACTCTAGATTCTACAAGATGATGAATGGCATGACACAAAATAACTTGGAAGTATCCACCATGTAAGTCAATGTGCAATTCCTACAACAACTTCAACCAGAGTGGACACGATTTGTAACTTTGGTGAAACCACAGAATAAGTTAGACAAGGTCAACTATCACACGCTCTTTGACATTTTGAAACAATTTCAGAATGAGGCAAATGAACTTCAAGCTGAACGGGTAGCAAAGACTGCTAATCCACTTGCTTTGATGTCTACCAATCAACATTATCAAAATCATCGCTCTCGTGCTCCAAAGTCATACTCTACTCAATCATCATCACCAAGATACTCCACTGCATCCAAGACATCTGCTCCCACAAGATCAAAAGGTAAAGATCCTAGAGAATCATCACCACCATCTGAGCACTCTTCCAAAGAAGATAGTGATGAAGAACAAGCTCAGGAGGATAGGGAAATGGAGCAAAAAGTTGCTTTCATCATGAAGTCTTACAAGAAGATTTACAAACCCACCAACAACAACCTCCGAACTTCATCTAACACACGGAACAGATATGTTGAGAGTCCTCGAAGGTATGATACACGTAGGCATAGGGAGAGTCCTTCAAGGTATAGTTGACGAAATCCAACGCATGTTGAGGGTTCTGCACGTTATGATCGACAACCTGATACATATGATAATCAGAGGGTTGTTACTATTACTGGGAATAGGGAAACGGTTGGTACTTAAGTGGTTCAGTAAAGTGGGATTCAGTGCTATAACTACAACGGATTTGGGCATATGGTAAAGGAATGCAGAAAGCCCAAACGGGTTAAGGATTATGCATATCATAAGGAGAAAATGCTGCTATGCAAGAAGATTGATGTAGGGGTCAAATTGTCGGCAAAGGAAGGAGCAATGCTTGAGGACACTGATGATGAAGTCTCAGACCAAGAACTCGAAGCACATTACTCGTACATGGCAAAGGTTGAAGAAGTTCTCAAAGTCACTGAAGATGATAATGGTCCTATCTTTGATACTGAGCCAATCGATAAGGTACAAATTGATGAGGAATATAATGTGTTTGGCGATGCTCATGAGCATAGTAAGCTACGCACAACCATTACTGACACATGTATGATGGAAACGGTTGATAGCAATACCACACCCGATTCATCAGACATGTGAAATAATGAGTCTGAGGATGATCAACATGCAAATGAGTATGATGATGAGGAGGAGCGTATTGCGCTTGCTAACTTAATTGCTACATTACAAAAAGATGCCAAAGAAACTAGAAAGAGTCAAAAGAAATTAAAGAAGGCAAACGGTACACTCACTCAAAATTTTGAAAAAAGCAAAGTTCTAGTTATAAAATCTAGTGAGCTTCTTGCAAGCTGCAGAGCTGAGCTTATTCAAAAAGACAAAGAGCTTGCAAGGTACAAAGGGGGTGTCATTACTACTGTAAATGATGTTTTTTGAAACTAAATAGAATGAAACTCTTAAGCTTTTAGAACAAGAGAAACGTAATTATAACACCTCTTTAAGTACTGAACGACACAAAACGTATCTTGCTACCACTAAAGTGAATGAACTTGTTGATCCCAAAGATAGATCGATTTAGCTTGTGTAAACGAGATTAGATCAAGTTAAACACGTAGAAAAACTTTGTTTATGTATAAAACAATCTAAGTGTTATGCGGAATTAACACTCAAACAAGAACACACAAACAGTTGTAAAACAAACTTTCACTTGATTGATAATAACAAACTTGCTTACAATGAAAGTGTTAAACGTATGAAAAACTTATATGAAGCATAACCTAAAGGTCTTCTTTTATAGACATAAGAAGCCTTGTACAAGAGTCTACGTATCAGTTATTCTAGGTAAAGATAATTATAGAAAATACATTGTTGATCCTATCTTTACTAGAAACAAACTATAAACAAAATACGCGTAGATCATATCTTTCTATCAGTGCTTGTCTTCAACATATCAACGCTTGACTTCTTCCTGTCAACGCTTGATCTGTCAGCGCTTGTTCTCTTCTTATCAACGCTTGTTTTCTTCTTGTCAGCGTTCAAGTGTACTGGCTACATTTTATTCCCACCAATCCTCCCCTAAACTTGATATCTATCTAGTAATCAAGTTTCTGAATAAAAACTAATAACTAGGAGGAATCTTACAAATCTTATCATATTGGTAATAAACATGCCTAATCAAATCTTTAGCCACATCACTTGAATAGTCAATCTCCAGCTGTGTTGTCTTCATCTTTTCCAAAACTTCCTTGGACATGGGATACTCAGCATCTACAAGTAGATACTCAGCAAACTTTGTAGAGCTCAAATAATACACACCCGCAGTTGAATACAAACGCCATTGAAGACCACTGATATAATCCTCAAGATCCTTCCAAACAGGATCTTCTTCTTCTGGTGCACATATTCTCTTGAATGTTGACCAAAGCTTTATTCCATTGACTGAAGTAGGAGCTTCAGTCTCATACTTAGCCATCAACAACCTCCAAAGGTCTGCCAAGTCTTCTCTATCAATACTTGCAAAGAGAGACATAAGAGTAGTAAATGTGTGTACCTCTTTCCCATATCTGCCAATCTTCCAAAACCCACTTGCATCTTCTTCATAGCTAATGATAGGGTTTCTAACATCAAGAGGTAACACTTGTACCATATCTGAAGCTTCCATGGGTGAGAGCTTAATGCTCCTTCTAAGAACAGCTTTACTGGGAACCACTTTATTTAGATCTTTAGGAAACTCAAGTGGGACTCCCTTCTTCAAAGGCCTTGGAACAATCATTGCCTTATGAATCTCCATCTCTTCTGCAAGCTCTTCTTTCCTCTCATCTGAAAGAAGTCTAAGAGTGTTCATTTTCTGCACTCTTGCCCAAATGGGATAAGCCTTGTAATCCAATTCTTAAAAGGACAAACCCTGCAATTTCTTGAAGGTCCATCCAGTTCCATGACATCTGAGTAACATGTAGTAAAGCTCCTTTCTATCCCTCTTCAGCAGTGAGAAAATATTGCTAGCCTTATGTTTCAGAATTACCTTGCAGTCTCTTTGAACTCTTAGAAGAATCTCCAATCCCCAAATTTGGTCTAAAATTGTCAAATCTGGATTCTCCATTATCCTATTCTCCCAAGCATGGTACATCTGAACTACTTCTGGCATATCAAAGTCTACTTGCAATTTTAACTCTCTAAGCTTCTCTCTTGCCAAGTCATCACCATATTCAAGTCTTTCTGGTTGTTCAATTATCATCACACTTGAATCTGAACTTTCTTCATCACTTCCTTCTTGTTCTTCAGAAGTGACAACAAATAGTGATTCACCAACCTTCTTCCTTTCCTGTTCCATAAGTTGTGAAGCCAACCTTGAATCAAACTCTACTTGTGCTGCATCCTTTGGAACTTCTACTTCTACCATAATTCCTTTACCCTTATCTAATGGATCAATGATGGGTAAGGATGATGGTAATACCTATGAAGACACTTCTTTGATGATAGCTGATGACTGGAATACATCAACCATATCTGCAGGTCTGTCAACGCTCAAATACCTTGTGTCAGTGCCTAATTTACTCGTGCCTGCGCTTGGTGTGTCATCGTTCAAATTTTGCTTGTCAACGCCCAACTTACTTGTCTCAGCGCCTCTTGTGAATTGCTCCATCATAGCTGTAAAAGAGAAGTTTAAGTTTGTAGGAGTAACCAGAGATGTGTCAAAACCTGGTTGCTTCTTCAATTCAGTGAAGGCTTCAGCAACACCCAAAGATTCTTCATCATGTGAGCCTTTGTCACTCACATGGATCTGCTCATCCTCCCCTTTTGAAGAGTCCTCCATTCCACGCCTAGTGTTAGCATCCTCAAAAATAACAATCCTCTCCCTCAATTGCTTGAGTTCAAGGCCTTGTGTACTAACTGTTTGTACCAAGTCTGCATTTTGCTTTTGCAAGCTAATGCAGACAGCCGTCAATTCCATCAATGTGTATGGTTTCAATCTTCCCTCCTCTAGAATGGGTATTTGACCTCCCAAAGTAGAGTCATGGGGCATGGATGAGGTCTTAAAGATGTTAGGACTGTCTTGGCCTGCATCTAAGCGAGTACCAATAGTCCCAGCCTCATCCATAGCACCAACCACACTTGTGGTGGTGGTTCTCTCTGCTATATGGCTAGGACCACTAGAGGAGAACACTCCAGTAGTCCTGGGGCATTTTTGCAACCTATATTCAGGTGGGGTAGAAGATGATGTGGATTGGGTGGTAGATTGAAGGTTAAGGGGTGTTTGGGTCTGTGAAGGAAAGGTGTCAACGTTTAGATTACTTGTGTCAATGCCAACAGTTAACATGTCAGCGTTGAAGGATTCTTGGTCAATTTCCATGTGTTGAGGGGAAGGCAAAGGTTCTGGTATTGGGTCAAGTTGTGGTTGTGGGTCTGGTTGGGGTTGTGCTGCTGCAATAACAGCAAGCATAGTTTGGGTGAGGGGTAATTCACGGTGAGGGGGTGAGTTCATCTTGGTAAAAATAGCTTTCTTTTGCACAAGGATCTAATAAAAATCATCATCATCCCTTGTGCAGTAAGTTTGCACATCAAAAACCATTTGCAAAAATCTGGGATAAGCCAAAGTCATCTTATTCCCTTTGTTTTTACACATGCCATCAAAAATCAGTTTTGAAAAATTAAACTTTTGCCCATTTGCAATGCACACAATTGCACTAGCAATTGATCTATTAATTTCATTGTGTGCAGTACATTTGGGACTCAAACATTGAGCGATGACATGTATGAGGTACTTCTAGGCTGGGGGAAACTCTTGTTTATGATATTTGTTTAAAGTGCCCTCATCAGGGAAAGGATACCCTAAAGCCTGAAGTCCTTGTTCTATTTCATTGATGGGGAGGGTGGTTATACCATCTGCATCATTAAGATGCAAAGCCTGGCAAACCAAGGCTTCAGTAACCACCCAAGTACGCCCATGAACAATAGCTGATAATGTAGTCACATTATTAATTGTTGAGGAACTTACAGAGTTCCAAAACTGTTTAATATGAGTGATAGGGATGAGAGGAGAATGAGAAAGTGCATAACTAATTGGAGATGCATTCAAATACGCTACCATCTGGGTGTATTGTGGAAACAAGGTATCATCAGCCTCCAAATAAGCAATCATGTTGTGTTGACTCCTGAATCCCGATACCAAGTCACTTGGTTTAAACTTTGGTGCCATTGTTGAAGAAAGCTGTTTGTGAATTATTGATGAAAGATGAATTATAGGAGAAAAGTGTTAGACAAGAATATGAGATACCCTGTTTAAAAATAGGAGCCAAATATATAGGAGAGATAGGCACATGTGATTGGTCAAAAATAAGGCAAGTATTTTCAAAATATAATGATGAAAATATTGAAAAGAAAATAAGTTATCTTGTGCACTAATTAAAAGTTATCTACTCCCAAAATTACGGCCCCAAAATTCATTAAAAATAACAACTGGGTAGGTCCCAATGAGTGTCAACGGTCAATAATAACCCATCAACGCCCAACGGCTATATTCTTGTCAACGTTTGCCAAAGCCATGTCAGCGTCTAAATTAGTCACAACAACGCTTGGAAAAATATTTGTCAGCGTCCAAAAATAAAAGTAATAAAAATGAAAAAGGACCTTAACAAAGTAATTTATCCTAGTGAAGATCACCTATAAATTGATAATTATTATAGGGCGGCAAGCACTGTAAAAGTTATGCACACTTGCTTATGCAAGATAGACATAACAGTCCTCTAGTGTTCCTTGCTAACCAAAATTCTTAACAATTAAGTTATCTCATAAAATTACTTGTAACTCCCAGGTAAACCCATTAAAAATCATTCCCAAGTCTCCCAACAGACCACATCCAATTCTAGGCCAAAAATGTCTTGGCAGCATGCATAGTATGTCAACTTTGCATGCTACAGTGCCTCATGATTTAGTAAACTAACTCATACTCACCTGTGGACACAATCTAGAATTGTGATAAGAGTATTATAAGAATACCCAAAAGTCCTAAAGGTTCCTAAAACCTCCCCTTAAACTGTGATACATATGTTTCCCAATAATATGCATGAATATAAAAATTTATGTCAAGATAGGAATATAAATATTCCAACCATCATCCATAAATGAAAACATGCTCAAATGATTCTCCAAGGATCCATAAGCAACTCTGTATCCAATGGTACAATGCTAGCAACGCCTGCACACTTAGATCAAAAACCACAAAACTAACATGTTGCTGAGAACGTCACGATAACACTTATCAGCGTTAAGATAACCTTTGTCAGCGTTAGACAAATATAGTGGAAAATCTATGTAACACCCCCAAATTTATACAACTCAATACAGCGGAAGACTAGTTGGTGTTACGGGTTAGCACATTACTCACATCATAGACAACGCATAAAAATCGCGTCGTTTATTAATAAAGCATTTCCATTCATAAATATCAAAGTTACATAGGTCCCAAGTCATTATATTTCATACAAAGTTTTACAAAGTATTTGAATGGAAAAATATTGTTTAGGTGCGGGCCATGAATTCTTGTCGTCTTCCCGAGAATTACCTTCAAGTACCTGAGATAAAACGTGTTAAAAGAAAAGGTCAGCGATAATGCCGAGTGAATTCATAGAGTTTAATAAATTCCATCAATATAATATCAGTATAAAAGTATTACTGAAAATCATTTTGTACAAATCGTTTTGATAGGCCATAAGATAGCCAAAATCATTTTATACAAATCCTTATCAAAATTATAATATAGGCGTTTGCCTTAAAAATCGTTATACGAGCCAATGTCGTAAAAACGTCATACAATACGTCTTATGACGTTGTAGGAAAACAAAAACCGTTATATGAATATGGTTATGAAAACCAAAATACAAACATAATATCAATAGTATGACCCTGTATTGCTAGTCAGGCAATACATCGTACTTCGGAGCGTCTAGTAGTATTTCGTTAGTTTTGGATTATTATAAGCCGCATGACATTGTTACCTTACTAAACCAACAACGGGTAGCTAACCCGATACCAATTTTGCCCATCTAAAGTAGCGTGTCGTCACAAAGGTCACGCTATGGAATTCTTCTCATACATAAATTCGCTTACCAATCAATGTGGCACGACGGGGATCAACCGTCAAGGCGCGAACTGGGGTGATCGTCCCCAAATAGTACTATTATATGCATAAGCGTCTACCAACTCCCGGTAGTTCACAATTCATGCTAATGGGACTTTTAGTGACATAACCTAACTTTAATAATCCATTTGATTTCATCTATCGGGTCCTTTAATCATTTATCGGGTCATACAATCGGGTCATTCAATCATTCGGGTCCAAATAAATAAACAAACAATCGGGACAAATGGTGTCCTATTGTATAAAAACTAACATGTTATCTCCCTCGCGGGTTTATAAAACATTTATAAAACATTTAAAAGAGTGCGAGGCTATGAATTCACGTTGATGTGGGAAGGCGGGTTATCGGCAATTCGGACGTACGGTACGTGCTTCAATCACGGAAACCTAGACAAATAATACTCGTCTTAGACTCATGTCCAATGACTTTATAAAAATAACAATTATGTATACATATGATGATTATATATATATGATGATCAGGTGGGTTTACATATTCTCGTTTGCTCATTTTAGAGTTATGTGTCGGTAACGTTTATACTAGTTTACTAGTTTTACCTATTTACGTGTTTTAAGTCCAATAAACTTATTATAAGTTATTTAACTTATTTTAATCCATTTTGTACTTATATTATTAGTACTTAAACTTTACAAGTTGGGCCTAAATGGGTTAAGCCCAATAAGTTCTTTTTACAAGTTTTTATCTTATTTAGTCCAATTATTAGTCCAATATGCTTAATTAGCTCGTAAATGTCCGTATTTCTTATAGTTCGGGTTTTATCGGTTTTTACTTGTCTTAGTTACTTATACATCAGTATATGACTTTTATAAACTTTACATTAGACGGGTTTGGTCGTCTAAGTTTTATTTGGCGAAAAACGTTAATTTTACGGCGATAGCCGAAAAAGTCGTAAAAATCAAGTTTATAGTTTTTATTACTTATAAATATTATTTCACCACCATTTATATAATTTACCCATTTAATTAACCTTTTATACATTTATATAAATAAGTTTTATAAGTTAGTGGGTTTATATTTTTATATTTTATACATTATAATGTGAGTGCTTATATAATAATAATAAACATTATTTCCAAAAATCTGATTTTTAACTTCATGTTCACCATTTTTAACATATCTAGAGTTCTATAATGACTTAGAAGCTCATTTTTGGATGACATGTTCTTCATAATATTTGCTACATATAACTTAGATATAGATACTGCCCATTTTGAGTTTAAGTTGCCTTAACAGTCCCTACAAAACTGCTTATTCAGATTACACCACCTAACTTGTTTTGATCATATCTCACTCATTATTTTGATTCCATTGCATGGCCAACTCTCACATGTGTATAACATCATCTACTTACTGTAAATGGATCAAACCATGCAATTTTATAAGTTCATCTTTTAGTTATCTACTGTTTTTATACAGCCAACTAAATAGTCAAGATTTTAGCTTCATTTCTTATGGTTATCATCATTTTTAAGCATATTTATCAACACTTGATCCCCACACAACATTTTTATCATCATATATACATCATATACATATACAAAATGAAAGAAAATACATTTGTTCTTTACAAAATAACAAGAGAAAAATGGAGAGGATGATCTTCTTTACCAATCCAAGTGGATTTCTTGTTTTAGGAAGAAAAGAACTTGATGAACACAACAAGTATCTCCAAGACCATCAAATATCAAGAACATAGGTTGGAAAATCAGCCCTAAGAAACAAGCAAATCACCTCCAAAGTTGTTGATATGGCCACCAAATGATCAAGGCTTCAAGAGAACTCCTTAATAGGACTAGTAAACATGTGGTTTATGGGTAGAAGAGATCAAATGGGGGTGTTTGTTGGCTTATTTGGGACGGCACAAGGGAGAGTTTGAGAGGATTTTGATGTTGGTTTGCATGTGAGAAGTGATGGAATGAGAAGTAGTAGCTAGTTTTGAGATAGTGGTAAAGGAAAGTTAGCTTAACATGTAAGCATGGCTTACACATGTAGTGTGTAAGCTAAACTTGATGCCACCTTGTGTTGTGGTGTCAAGTTATGCCGTCCATATCATGCTAGTGGGGTGGGACAATGTGTTTTGTCCCAGCTCACTAGTTTACGGGTATTTCTCGATTCTAGTTTTCTCGATTTGCGTGCCCTTGGGTCGTTTTACGAAAAACGTTTTTATAAATTATGAATCAACGTCACAAAACGAATCCAATAAAAATTGTCTCATCAAAAACGGAGTTCGAAAACGTAAATACGTAATCCTAAGGTTTCCGGTTTAGTCGTAAAAGACGTTAAAATAAAATCGTAAGTCCTAATCTCTTCTCGTAAATTTGTGAGTTTATGAACCAACACAAATTTAAAACTCCAAAATAATATTCACGGATAAATTTATTTTCTGAAGTGTCGGACTGTCACCAAAGACGGTGTATGTAAACGTAAGCACGTAACGTTGAATCCTCCGGTTTAAACGTAGTCGATGCTACTTCAAGACGTAAATCCAAATTTCTTCCCAAAAATAAGTGAGTTCATATTGTAACATTAAAATAATATTTTCAAATAATATTTGAGAATAAAATATCAATCGTAAATTGACGGATTGTCACAGCATTTACCCCTAAACAGGATCTTTGTCCTCAAAGATCATCTTACTACTCGCTTCTTATAGAGTTAAAGCCATGTGGGTATTTCCTCCACATTCGGTCTTTTCTCACAAGTGCAATTCATTACAATACGCGAGTTCTATCAAACATTTCTACGGGAATAAGATCAGGCTTAATGTTGACTTACTTTCTCTATCCATGATGTTCACGGGTTTTTGATGAATGCAACTTTTCGCCGATCTAAGCTCTATTAAGAATAATCATAATTTCACTTGATAGATATTCCATCAAGTGCGATTTACGAAACATAATTCACGCGGTTCTTGAAGTCCTAGGGTAGATCCAGCTTATATGCCTTTCAATCCCAACTTTTACATCATTTCAATGGTCCCATACAACGGGGACTTATATCCCATGATTTGTCAGATCATGAATTCATTTTTCCAAGTTTAAAAATTGTGGCATAACTTCGCTACCCATTTGGCACTTCGAGATCTACACTTTACATTCACATAACCTCTTGCTCACTACCGGCATTCAATAATCAAATCCTATTTTCAACAATCATTTCAGATCTCGCAGGTCGGGTATTTGCAAGGTTAGGTTCGCCATCATAGGAAACCTTAAACCTAAAAGACATGTCCAACTCACAATGGGTGTATGTCAGATGTCTTTATCTCAACTCTTGCTTACAGATGCTCTAAGATTTAGATCCTAACAAGATTCGATCTCAATCCTAACAAGATGATTATCAATGATAATCTTTCCAAAGGAAAACGATTATACGGTCTATTACCAAAGGTCAATCATTCAAACATAAAATAGCACTTATATTACTTTGTATCGTTACTTTACCTCGTCCCTTCGATTTGGGGTGGTACATAGTACTCTCATCAAGGTTCGTTCTCAATGATTTCTGAGCAATTCTCTAGAAATTCGATGCGAAGCGAGGATCTTGATAAAGATGTTCGATACAGGCACACCATGTTTACATAACTCTTTTGCATTTATCATTAACGGGAATGATATTAGCAGATTTGGTCAGTCTGTCGTCGATGACCCAAATCGAATCAAATTCAGATGATGATCTTTGCAATAGCTTGACGTTTACTAATGTATGAGGCGATGTCTGCCTTCATAATTGTCATTAGTACAACTTCTTCAGACAAAGATACTTTTAGTCAAAAATGACATACATATAATACTTATACTTACAAATTCCAACATAACTATATCTCACAATCCTCCTTATTAGGACAATCACAAGTGGCCTTTTAAAACATTTAACGCTATCAGCTTCTCAATTCTGATTGTTCACATTAGCCGCGAACCCCTTTTATTATCTATATTATCCTTCTTACAAACATCATTTATTTTTATATCGTTCGGCAATTTATTTTGCACCTTCATTATTAAGGAACACGTCCTAATGGATTCTTTATCCTTCTTATAAACATCGTTTAAATTATTCGGCAATTCGCACATTCATTATTAAGAAATACATTCTAATTGGTTCTTTATCTTTTATACATAATGCGTCGGTATCTATATTCACTTCTCATGATGATATAATTATCATGTCCACAATTCACTCAGATATTCTTTCTATATTATGCGTCAGTAATTATGTTCACTTTTCTGATGAAATAAATATCACAATCGTTTTTATTCAAAATTCTTTATTCATATCTTCTATGTTTTAGTTTCGTCTTTACTATCATTTTTATCCGTTTTACTCAATCCGTCGTCTAAAGCGTCGATAATTATTATAATTAATTAAATAATTATTAGTTAATTTTTATGAAGCGTAAACGTAAAAGTTTTAAATTTCTTAGTTCGACCAATTATATAAAATGTTCAAAAATAAATTTGAATTTAATTAACACGATTTTTGTTGATTTATCGAAAATAATTAATAGGATTCGTAAATGTTCGAAAAACCTTTGTTTATACTTTGGTCAAAGTTTTCTTAGTTTGAAAAGCAAAATTTGTCGTTTCAAATTTCAAGTTATGGTTTTAATGGGTTTCCTCAATCCTTCTTAGGTTGTATTAAGGTATGCAAAAACATTTACCCCTAAACAAAAGTTTAGTTAAATGTTTTGGGTATAAGGGAATAATCCCTCAAAAGTTCTTTGATAAAATATCTGTCAAAACATATTTCCATTTCTTTTTGGTAAAATCCAAAGTCTTAAAAGGGCTCTTAATTTTTGAAGAGTCTATATGCATACATCTTACCATTATTAATCCAACGGTCATTTTATGTAAAGGATTAAGTTTTTAATCCCTAAGCGTTAATGGTTATAATCTTTGAAAAGTCAATATAGCTTCCATTATCTATTAATCACACGGTTAAATCATATAAAGGATTAAGTCCTTAATCACATGTTAAATATTTAAGGTACAGGTTTTCATTGTTCGGCCAATTCAGGGCAATCTATAAATAATTATTAACTCCTTCTTATTTTGATAGACAAACATATAGTCCTTAATGATCACGAGCATGAATTTATCAAATTACAGCCTACACACGTGATTCATCATAATTATGAATACTACATGTGCATTGTCAATCCAAACGACATTACGTGAAACTCATAACGTTCATCACAAGTTCGGGATGTGATGATTGGAATAGATAATCTTCTTCGCAGATGTGAAGTTGATAATAACCATGTCGTGGATCAAATCTTTAAAACATACTCTAGAACCTTGTAAATGATCGAACAAATCTTCCATTTCGAGTTATGGATATCGTTTTCGATTGTCAATTTACTCAGTCACAGTAATCTATAAATATAAGGAATGATAACACCATAGCTCTTCAGGATGACAGGCTTGGTATAATAAAATCTTTCTCCGACAACTCTCTCAGTTGTACGGTAATTCCTTTAATTTAGATGGTGCTGACGTATAGTGTACAAGCCACAAGTGCAACACCGGGAATATAATCAATACCAAATTCAACTTGCCTTAATGGCGAAAGTCTAAGTAATTCACCAATAAATACCTCCTAAAGTTTCAGATAATAGAAACATCTTTTAATAAATACATATTAGGTTCTTCTAGATTACAATATCTATGACTAATTCACAACCATTCACGGTATAATTTCAAGTCTAAATACAGGATATCGTCATCCACCAAGAATTATTTAGATCACTTTTGATAATCAACATCTTATCATTTTGGGAATTCTACTCGAGTTCCCATCAATTAAGACAATGTCGTCTTGTCAAAATCAATCAATCCATTCTACCGGCATTATCAACTTTTCAGTTTCATTGCCATTGATAAGATGTGAAATTCTCAAAAGAATAACAATAACTCATAATCCTTCACAAATTCAGGGATATTAGGATACACAACTACTATTAAAGAGTAAGGTCAACGCATAATCTATGCGAAAGAATTTCAAATCAGATACAGACGAAAACATTTAACGAATATGAATATATCCCATGTTTTCATAATTTGAGTACGCATTCGAAAGCTCCTCGGATCGTTACCCAGGTCATTCAAATGAAATCAAATCATAAGAAATGATAGGAACGTCGATACATCCAGTCGGGTATCAACACTCGGTAATCAGATACTTTTCCTAAGAATCTTACTACGGGAGAATTGGACAAGAAAGAATTGTCAATTGTCAAATAAGACAATCTCCACAGATGAGTAAATTCAACTCAGAAGAATAGATGCTACAGGCACATATGTAGGTGTCCCTAATAATATGTCCTTATTTTTCACTTTTTGCAGATCTCATAAAATTTATTCTTTCACAATCTTCAAAAAAAATTCAGTGTTTATTCATTAGTTTTATGGTGACTACTAATCAGTCTTGCATAGTCCATTCCAAATTATATGTAGGCGCGCAACTATATACAATTTCAAGATTAACGATGCAATACTCAGTTCGTCAAAACTTTATCATCATGTTTATAATAAAAACATTTACATGCTTAATTCTTAAATAAGAATCAAAATAAATTTACAAAGATTTTCCTTGTTATGAAAACAATTAAATTTTCCATGGTGTTTTATAAACAACTTCATTTTGATAACAATCACTTATAAATCTTACTTTGAATAATCCTTATAGTGATGAAAATTCAATTTCCTCAAATGATACTGTTTTATCTTATAAAAACAATGAGTGATCTACAAAAGAGTGATGAAAGCTTGTTCACCAAGAATTAACTACGATATGATAGGAAATGAGCTTAGCCAAATAATCATGAGGTTCATGATCTCGATGGCACTCTAAAAGAATAATTCACAACGTAACTCAATTCAAGATGAGTACTCGTTCAATGGTTACATCACTAATGTGAACATTAGGATGAAGCAAATAAAGATAAATATCATCGATACATGTAGAATTTTAGCAATCAAGGGTAGTCTTTTCATTGATCACAAACAAGTCAAATTGTACCGTAACACATTACATGTCACTATGTCATACAATTCTCAGAACTCATCCTACCAACTGATATCTCAGTTAAGTTAGGGATTCTTAAAAGATACCACAATGAATACTAATCTACAAGAGTCATTAGGTGTTCCACTTGTCCCGGAAGATCCATCGGTCCCAATTCAGAAGAAGATTTCTTCAATTTATTTATTGGACACTAGGCATCCTCATTAGTGGACAATGGCCTAGGAACAACACTTAAAACGAATCAATAATCAATTAAAACCTTATAATTTGATCACAAAACTTAACGACTTTCTCTTAACAATTTCATATTTCATACGGGTTAAATTTTACTTTATTCAAGTTTCAACCAATTTTATACTCAATTCGATATCCTACCTCATTCTCCAATACTTTCAACCTTATTCTTACACCTTTAAAGGATATGAATCAATACTTAATTTCCAATCCTATAACTCCTTTAGCAATAATTATCAAATGAGTCACTAATATGAAATGACTCGATCATTCGATTAAACTTCTCGGAAAGGTACTAGTGGCATGAGGCTTTTGGGTAATGGTTCCAATGACAGCCTCAAGTTCAACATTCACCCTTTCGATTTCAATTTAAGAATTGGATGACAACGAATCAAATGACATCTTTCTAGGTGGTAACGTTTTGTCAAACTCCACTCTATAAGGAAAGATCGTCATGACATCGATATCAGATTTAATCTCGCCAATTCTTTTTCAATATCACAATCAACTAATATCTATATTTCTATGAATATCAACCATTTGTTGGGATCATAAATATCCACAACTTGGTTTAGATCTAGGATAGCTAGAATTCCTACGAGAATAGCTTCGATTAATTTACTAGGGGATTTAGGGTTTCTTGTGACAATCGACGTCGTATAAATACCTCGTATAAATATCAAAATAATCATCAAACAATCATGTAATCAAATTACATCATATATATATATATATATATATATATATATATATATATATATATATATATATATATATATATATATATATATATATATATATATATATATATATATATATATATATATATATATATATATATATATATATATATATATATATATATATATATATATATATATATATATATATATATATATATATATATATATATATATATATATATATATATATATATATATATATATATATATATATATATATATATATATATATATATATATATATATATATATATATATATATATAATCCAAGTTATATATATATATTAAAATAACACTTCTCAGTCTGGCCTTGTCGGTAACTCGGGAATTCTTCGGCACCGTTATAGTCAAAAGATTTTTAGACATTTTTAGAAAAATGTTTATAGTTAAAAGATTTTGAAAAGTTTTATTCAAAACCTTAGTTTTAAAAATCTTTCGTTCTCTATAACGAGAGCTCTGGTACCAAACTGTAACACCCCCAAATTTATACAACTCAATACAGCGGAAGACTAGTTGGTGTTACGGGTTAGCACATTACTCACATCATAGACAACGCATAAAAATCGCGTCGTTTATTAATAAAGCATTTCCATTCATAAATATCAAAGTTACATAGGTCCCAAGTCATTATATTTCATACAAAGTTTTACAAAGTATTTGAATGGAAAAATATTGTTTAGGTGCGGGCCATGAATTCTTGTCGTCTTCCCGAGAATTACCTTCAAGTACCTGAGATAAAACATGTTAAAAGAAAAGGTCAGCGATAACGCCGAATGAATTCATAGAGTTTAATAAATTCCATCAATATAATATCAGTATAAAAGTATTACTGAAAATCATTTTGTACAAATCGTTTTGATAGGCCATAAGATAGCCAAAATCATTTTATACAAATCCTTATCAAAATTATAATATAGGCGTTTGCCTTAAAAATCATTATACGAGCCAATGTCGTAAAAACGTCATACAATACGTCTTATGACGTTGTATGAAAACAAAAACCGTTATATGAATATGGTTATGAAAACCAAAATACAAACATAATATCAATAGTATGACCCTGTATTGCTAGTCAGGCAATACATCGTACTTCGGAGCGTCTAGTAGTATTTCGTTAGTTTTGGATTATTATAAGCCGCATGACATTGTTACCTTACTAAACCAACAACGGGTAGCTAACCCGATACCAATTTTTCCCATCTAAAGTAGCGTGTCGTCACAAAGGTCACGCTATGGAACTCTTCTCATACATAAATTCGCTTACCAATCAATGTGGCACGACGGGGATCAACCGTCAAGGCGCGAACTGGGGTGATCGTCCCCAAATAGTACTATTATATGCATAAGCGTCTACCAACTCCCGGTAGTTCACAGTTCATGCTAATGGGACTTTTAGTGACATAACCTAACTTTAATAATCCATTTGATTTCATCTATCGGGTCCTTTAATCATTTATCGGGTCATACAATCGGGTCATTCAATCATTCGGGTCCAAATAAATAAACAAACAATCGGGACAAATGGTGTCCTATTGTATAAAAACTAACATGTTATCTCCCTCGCGGGTTTATAAAACATTTATAAAACATTTAAAAGAGTGCGAGGCTATGAACTCACGTTGATGTGGGAAGGCGGGTTATCGGCAATTCGGACGTACGGTACGTGCTTCAATCACGGAAACCTAGACAAATAATACTCGTCTTAGACTCATGTCCAATGACTTTATAAAAATAACAATTATGTATACATATGATGATTATATATATATGATGATCAGGTGGGTTTACATATTCTCGTTTGCTCATTTTAGAGTTATGTGTCGGTAACGTTTATACTAGTTTACTAGTTTTACCTATTTACGTGTTTTAAGTCTAATAAACTTATTATAAGTTATTTAACTTATTTTAATCCATTTTGTACTTATATTATCAGTACTTAAACTTTACAAGTTGGGCCTAAATGGGTTAAGCCCAATAAGTTCTTTTTACAAGTTTTTATCTTATTTAGTCCAATTATTAGTCCAATATGCTTAATTAGCTCGTAAATGTCCGTATTTCTTATAGTTCGGGTTTTATCGGTTTTTACTTGTCTTAGTTACTTATACATCAGTATATGACTTTTATAAACTTTACATTAGACGGGTTTGGTCGTCTAAGTTTTATTTGGCGAAAAACGTTAATTTTACGGCGATAGCCGAAAAAGTCGTAAAAATCATGTTTATAGTTTTTATTACTTATAAATATTATTTCACCACCATTTATATAATTTACCCATTTAATTAACCTTTTATACATTTATATAAATAAGTTTTATAAGTTAGTGGGTTTATATTTTTATATTTTATACATTATAATGTGAGTGCTTATATAATAATAATAAACATTATTTCCAAAAATCTGATTTTTAACTTCATGCTCACCATTTTTAACATATCTAGAGTTATATAATGACTTAGAAGCTCATTTTTGGATGACATGTTCTTCATAATATGTGCTACATATAACTTAGTTATAGATACTACCCATTTTGAGTTTAAGTTTCCTTAACAGTCCCTACAAAACTGCTTATTCAGATTACACCACCTAACTTGTTTTGATCATATCTCACTCATTATTTTGATTCCATTGCATGGCCAACTCTCACATGTGTATAACAACATCTACTTACTGTAAATGGATCAAACCATGCAATTTTATCAGTTCATCTTTTAGTTATCTACTGTTTTTATACAGCCAACTAAATAGTCAAGATTTTAGCTTCATTTCTTATGGTTATCATCATTTTTAAGCATATTTATCAACACTTGATCCCCACACAACACTTTTATCATCATATATACATCATATACATATACAAAATGAAAGAAAATACATTTGTTCTTTAAAAAATAACAAGAGAAAAATGGAGAGGGTGATCTTCTTTACCAATCCAAGTGGATTTCTTGTTTTAGAAAGACAAGAACTTGATGAACACAACAAGTATATCCAAGACCATCAAATATCAAGAACATAGGTTGGAAAATCAGCCCTAGGACACAAGCAAATCACCTCCAAAGTTGTTGATATGGCCACCAAATGATCAAGGCTTCAAGAGAACTCCTTAATAGGACTAGTAAACATGTGGTTTATGGCTAGAAGAGATCAAATGGGGTGTTTGTTGGCTTATTTGGGACGGCACAAGGGAGAGTTTGAGAGGATTTTGATGTTGGTTTGTATGTGAGAAGTGATGGAATGAGAAGTAGTATCTAGTTTTGAGATAGTGGTAAAGGAAAGTTAGCTTAACATGTAAGCATGGCTTACACATGTAGTGTGTAAGCTAAACTTGATGCCACCTTGTGTTGTGGTGTCAAGTTATGCCGTCCATATCATGCTAGTGGGGTGGGACAATGTGTTTTGTCCCATCTCACTAGTTTACGGGTATTTCTCGATTCTAGTTTTCTCGATTTGTGTGCCCTCGGGTCGTTTTACGAAAAACGTTTTTATAAATTATGAATCAACGTCACAAAACGAATCCAATAAAAATTGTCTCATCAAAAACGGAGTTCGAAAACGTAAATACGTAATCCTAAGGTTTCCGGTTTAGTCGTAAAAGACGTTAAAAAAAATCGTAAGTCCTAATCTCTTCTCGTAAATTTGTGAGTTTATGAACCAACACAAATTTAAAACTCCAAAATAATATTCACGGATAAATTTATTTTCTGAAGTGTCGGACTGTCACCAAAGACGGTGTATGTAAACGTAAGCACGTAACGTTGAATCATCCGGTTTAAACGTAGTCGATGCTACTTCAAGACGTAAATCCAAATTTCTTCCCAAAAATAAGTGAGTTCATATTGTAACATTAAAATAATATTTTCAAATAATATTTGAGAATAAAATATCAATCGTAAATTGACGGATTGTCACAATCTAACTTCTCAAAAGACCAATAACAATGCATATCTTGTACATACTTTTACCATAAGACCCCAAAACACATATTAAGTGAGATTGGTCATTCCAAAACTTGTTACCAAGTATTGAAACCTTCCAGTATCAAAAGGTTTAGTTAATAAATCAAACACATTTTCCTCTGTGTCAACCCTATCTGGTTGAATTAAACCTTTTTCAAAACAATCTCTAATAAAATGATGTCTAATTTCTATGTGTTTTGTTTTAGAATGGTGTACAGGATTTTTAATAATGCATAAAGTACTGTTATTGTCTACAAAAATCTTGGTATGCATGAAATTATACCCATAATCCAACAACTAGTTCTGAATCCATAAGACTTGTCCACAACAAGCAGCTGCAGCAACATACTCTGCTTCAGTTGTAGAATTGGCCACCACTGTTTGTTTCTTACATTGCCAAGATATCAACCTACTCCCAAGAAACTGACATCCACCAGTTGTGGATTTTTTTATCAAATTTATCACCACCATAGTCACTGTCTGAATATGCAATAAGCTCCAATGGTGAATCTTTTAGATACCATAATTGTAACAGCCCCAAATTACCACGCAGCAGAATGTCCACATTGGGCGTTACTCATAGCACATCACACACAATCATAGAAAACAATCCCAAAAGAGACGTTAAAATGTATAAATACAACATTGTCCAAAATATTTTCCATCCCAAAAGATACCATCAGAGTAGCGTTTTAGTCCCAAAAACCGTTACCAACACAACATGTTCCTCAAAATACTTTAATTAAATTGTTAATTTAAAAAGGATGAAAAATAAACAAAGTTTAGACAAGTAAGCACCAACTCCCTCCCTGCATGCTTCGCTGCTATCCATCTTGATTACCTGAAATACATGCTTAAAAGGGTCAACACAAAGGTTGAGTGAATCTATAGGTTTTGCAAAATATCATTTGAACACAAGTATATAAAAAGCAATTTCATTTACAGTTCCTTTGTGTGACCCTACGTTGGTATACGATTCCACACCAATCCATTGTACTCAACGTACCAATTCCATTGTACTCAACGTAACAATTCCATTGTACTCAACGTACCAATTCCAGTGTACTCAATGTACCAATTCCATTGTACTCAACGTACCAATTTCAGCATACTCAACGTACCAATTCCATTGTACTCAACGTACCAATTCCATTGTACTCAACGTACTTGTTATAATCAAAACAACATTTAAGTTTAAGCAATCATTCAAAGACTTGTGTTCTATTTGTTTCAAATAGCATGTATTCCCCCTCGCGGGTTAAAATCATTTAAAACCAGTATAAAAGCGAGGCTATAGACTCACCTTAGATGATACACGAAGCTAGTAGTAGTAGTGATCGCCGAAGTGAAGATGCCTCCCAAATATACACGTCAAAAGCCGCCACCTAACAAATAAGGTGCGCGCTTAACAACATACTCAAGTATCTCAAAACATACTTAGTATAATAAAACCAACGATTCAAAATAATATGTACATAGACATGACCAACCAATGCAAGTGAATCCCTTCTAAATCCCACAACACATACTAGCTTTCCAAAACTAGTACCTTCGATGTTGATCCATCTCAAGATGCCAAATCAACACGGTTCAAGTACCCTACATGGGTCTCCAATATCAGAATATATACTCACACACAATACTTATATCCTTCTAGAACTTTTAGAAACTAATAGATTAACCTCTCGCCTCAAACTATGACGCGAGGTTAAGTACCTCTCAATAATACTCAGCCGGTACTTACCAAAAGTACCCACTGTTTTCCCATACCTACACATCTCCGTTTTCGCCGAAACTTGGTGACAAACTCACTTATAATATGTACAAGACTCAGTTTAAATTTCATCCAATGATTCACATTTTTGACCCACCTGCTCGACACATCTTTTGACCTTAAAAACCGGACTGTTTTACACACTTGACTCGTAAAACCATTTTGATCTTGTTAAACATTCCCATTTACAATATCGCCACTTGACTTTGAAAATAGACTGAAAATGCTAAGTCTAGGGCCTGAGAACAGCCCTTGACCATTTTTGAAACTCAAGTTATAGTCCTCGGGTTTTGACCCAATATCGACAACAATTTCGGATTGCGTTGATACTTGCCTTCCGGTACACGAATATTCAAGCCTATGTAACTTTTGACTCGTCTGGAGTTAAAAGCTCTATCTTATACCGAAACGACCTTATCGACGACCACTACAACTATATCCAATAATATAAACCTTATCTCAGACCTAAAACCACGAAAATAGCCTTAGACCTACTGGTCTAAAATGACCACTTCAAAACTATACCAAATCCTATTTTGACCCATTTCTAACTTCACCAACACCTCAAATAACCCATATTCATCATCCATAACAATCCCTAAACTCCTAATCACTTGCATGATCAATATGAAATTACCAAAAATTATAAATAAATACATGCACTCAAAGGAAAATGATTAAAATAATAATAACAACAACAATGGAACCTTACAATGATTAAATGGATCAAAACACCAAGAACACCCAAACCCCTCACAAATTTCGTGGGATTAGCGGCTGAAATCACCAAAAATAAAATTGTTCCAAGCTCCATTATTTCAATAGTGTTTTCCTAAACACAATCAAACACAAACCCATAAAACTAATTAGATCAAAACATAGTTTTTATCAAAATATGTCAAAAATTAAATCTTGAAAAAAATGTTGTTGCATGTTGTAAATTTGTGGTGGGATTTACTTATCTTGATGATACAAACATTGGTCTTTGATTAGATTTTCCAAAAATCAAGTTTTGGTGGTGATTTGGTGGTGGCCATGGTTGGCCGTGGGTTTAGGAGAGAAAGGAGGAGGAAGAAAAAAAATTTGATGTTAAAAATGAAGTGTGTGTTTGTGTTAGTGGTTTTTGTATAAAGGTAGGAGGACCTATGGTGAAATTATGGCTTTCTTTTGGCCCTTTTAGCAAAGATAGTTTTAAAGAGCGGCAATGGTAACTAGTCGGTTTTTATAAATTTACGAGAGTCGGGTTTCGTCCCGGATTCATAAAAAATAAAATCTTGTTCAATAAAATACTTTTTCAAAGATTTAAACGCACACGAAAAGCAATAGTAAGGTTCCGACTCAACTAAATACGTAATGAAACGAAAATTCCAAAAATCTCCAATATCGAGATAATCGATAATAAAACGTAAAATTTGGGCATCCATCGGCATCACGATCACTATTAGTACTCTTCAATCGTCACAACAATTAAATATAGGTACACATTACCGGTTTCAACGTAAACCGTCAAACATAACAATACTCACCATTACTTAGAAACTCAAAATACGTTACATAGTTGGGGTAAAATGATGACGTTAAGTACGGGATATTACATTCTCACCTCCTTAAAGGAGCGACATCCCGGCGCTCGCCTCGCCTCATACTCGTATCGCGCTCTCCTAGGAAAAACGAGGGCACTTCTTATAAAGAAATCCTCACGTTCCCACGTGAATCTCGTTCCACGTCTCGAAATACATCGCACCTTCGTAATGAGAATCTTACTCGGTCTCAAACGCTTAACTTCTCGATCAAAGATCTCTACTGGTTCTTCTACAAAATTCAACTCGTCGCCAAGTTGTATCTCACCAAAAGGGGATGAATGAGTCCTTATCCGACAGGAACTTCTTCAAGCTCGACACACGAAAATTACAGAAATTACACGAAGCTCATCCGACGATTTTTGAGGGGTCTCTTTTGCCATCTTGGTTTTCTTTTGGCCTCATTTTTTTAAACGAAAAATTTTTGTGGCGGGAAATTGACTTACTAGTTGGTTTTGAATATTTGCGGGAGTCAGGGGTCGCCCTGAACACTTGAAAATACTTTTAAAGCGATTTCAACGCACCCGAGATATAATAAAACGCACCCGGCTCGACTCAACACGAACTAAAAAAAATCTCCAAAAATCTCCAATATCGACAAAGCGACAATAAGACATAAAAATTGGGCATCCATTGGACGCATTACGATCTAATTCAAACACAAAAGCCAACACCAGGAACGTAAAAATTAAGTCACCACATGTTTGCAAAATAATCAACCCATGCCAAATTAATAAATTCAATCGGGTTAAGTCATGCTTGCTAAGTAGCCAAGCCATGATAAATAAAAACACTTGACAAGACCTTCGGGTAGGTCTAGTCAATTGGAAGGTTGCAAGTTAAAGGATTTCCATTGGCCGGATATCCACGGGCGCATATTAAGAAGAAATAATAATAAAGTATTTTCGTCATCGGAGGGCTCACACTCGGATCCATACGAAAAATATAATACAAGAACACCATCTCACTTCCGTCCACGCGCATCAAAGTCTCAATAAACATCATGGTCAAAAAGATATTACATGGTACGTTTTCTCCATGATCGGACGTCACTGGACAATGCCGTCTCAAGTTCTCACAACTTACGATCATTCGACTAGATCACATACCATATAAGTACATAAAAAGAAAAGGTCAAACATAAATATCAAATATAGATCTCCACCGTTGATCATCGAGTAAACCTTGAACGAACCCTTGATAATACCACTAGATCTTCAAAGTCTTTCCACTTTCTGTGTCGGCTTCAACATGCTCCTCGAGGTGATAACGAATTTATTAACTCCAATCATTAAGAAATTCGGTCCATTGGCGAAGATTCACAACATATCGAGCGTACCATTAACTTCTGCTCTAATGTTCAACATTCAAAAGCGTCGCACTAACTTCTGCTTCAACATTCATCATACAAAGGTATCCCAATAACTTTTACTTCAGTGCTCAAAGTGATACATCGTATTCGTTGTTTGCTCGTCATATTAGCCCCACGGGTTCGTCATCAAGAAAAGTCTGCAGTGCCCCTTTGATAGTAGCAAGTAAAATTACAAAATCTTCACATCCACGATAAGTTGTCGTTGATAACTTGATCCTCAGTCAATCCGCAAGTACACACATAAATCCTGGTGACGCTTAAGCGAGTCGCCTATTCTCGGAACGGTCAACGGTTCTTAACAATCTGTTTATAAAGCTCGCGATCATCGAGACACATTAGAAATGGTCCATCAAAACAGATCATAACTCGAGAGAAGTCCAGCGGGTTACTTGTATATAGATGATAATCGATGATCATCATAATGACAACAACACCGAACGATTCTTACCAACGAACTACGAGTCGAAGGAAGACGTACGCACACCAAAAATCCACAAATCGAGCCAGACATACTTGGGCCCACTCATTTATAACTCCTTGTCTACATCAAAAGGCGTCCCCCTCCATGTATACAAGAGTTTATAAATTTACGGTTCGGGAACTTATAACTTTCTTGTTCAAATAAAAAGGCGTCCCAATCCATTTCAACATGACGATTATAAGTCATCCTACTCAAGTATTACTATCTCTCAACATGATATCATATCAAAACACCATAGTAAATACAAGGTGTCAATAAACTTATATCATGATTTCCGTATTCAAATGTCCCATTCCATTTGAATAAGGAGATCATAACGATCTAAGGTCCAGTGGTTTAAAACCTTCTTATTCAAATGTCCCAATCCATTTCAATAAGATACCCTTAAACAACTCATAGTTGAGCGAGTTAAAATCTCTATATCTAAATGTCCCATTCCAATTAGATACAAGGTATTAAGCCACTCAACCGAATGACTACTATGAGCATATCTTTGTTGTACCCAAACTATATATATTTGATTATGATATATATATCTTAGGTCCAACATTGGCATCCTCCTTTTCGCCAGTAAAACGTAGTCATATAAATTCAAATCACACGTCGCATTACGTAGAAGATGTCGCCTTGGATAAATGATTCTTTAGAATCATAAAAAGTAACAGAAATAAAAATATCACGTTAATCAATTACGTTTCAATATGAGTTGTCCAAAAGTGGCACATCACAATGTGACGACAACGATCGAACTTCAACAAGTCGATATGCGATAGATTACGAAACAACATACACGTACCCAAAGTATCAAACGAGTTTCACACTCGTATTTATAATACATAATTATCAAGATCGGTGATTGGCGATGAGGCCAAATCCTATTCAAAACCGAATTATAAAATGTACAACAATCATTCAAGGACCATTTCTTCGCGTACAATGCCTTTAAATATCATAGTATATTCATACATATACATACTACCATTCCTATATACACATAGGTTCACATAATCATAGCCAAATATAAAGTAATACAAGAATAGCCTTACCGGAGCCATGCGGAGTAGTTGTGTGCTTAAAACTTTTACGACACACCAAAAGTTATAGTTTAGGACATTTTCAAAAAAATAGACCTAGTTCTCTATAACTTGTGGCTCTGATACCAGTTTGTAACAGCCCCAAATTACCACGCAGCGGAATGTCCACATTGGGCGTTACTCATAGCACATCACACACAATCATAGAAACAATCCCAAAAGAGACGTTAAAATGTATAAATACAACATTGTCCAAAATATTTTCCATCCCAAAAGATACCATCAGAGTAGCGTTTTAGTCCCAAAAACCGTTACCAACACAACATGTTCCTCAAAATACTTTAATTAAATTGTTAATTTAAAAAGGATGAAAAATAAACAAAGTTTAGACAAGTAAGCACCAACTCCCTCCCTGCATGCTTCGCTGCTATCCATCTTGATTACCTGAAATACATGCTTAAAAGGGTCAACACAAAGGTTGAGCGAATCTATAGGTTTTGCAAAATATCATTTGAACATAAGTATATAAAAAGCAATATCAATTACAGTTCCTTTGTGTGACCCTACGTTGGTATACGAGTCCACACAAATAAATTGTACTCAACGTACCAATTCCATTGTACTCAACGTACCAATTCCATTGTACTAAACGTACCAATTCCAGTGTACTCAATGTACCAATTCCATTGTACTCAACGTACCAATTTCAGCGTACTCAACGTACCAATTCCATTGTACTCAACGTACCAATTCCATTGTACTCAACGTACTTGTTACAATCAAAACAACATTTAAGTTTAAGCAATCATTCAAAGACTTGTGTTCTATTTGTTTCAAATAGCATGTATTCCCCCTCGCGGGTTAAAATCATTTAAAACCAGTATAAAAGCGAGGCTATAGACTCACCTTAGATGATACACGAAGCTAGTAGTAGTAGTGATCGCCGAAGTGAAGATGCCTCCCAAATATACACGTCAAAAGCCGCCACCTAACAAATAAGGTGCGCGCTTAACAACATACTCAAGTATCTCAAAACATACTTAGTATAATAAAACCAACGATTCAAAATAATATATACATAGACATGACCAACCAATGCAAGTGAATCCCTTCTAAATCCCACAACACATACTAGCTTTCCAAAACTAGTACCTTCGATGTTGATCCATCTCAAGATGCCAAATCAACACGGTTCAAGTACCCTACATGGGTCTCCAATCTCAGAATATATACTCACACACAATACTTATATCCTTCTAGAACTTTTAGAAACTAATAGATTAGCCTCTCGCCTCAAACTATGACGCGAGGTTAAGTATCTCTCAATAATACTCAGCCGGTACTTACCAAAAGTACCCACTGTTTTCCCATACCTACACATCTCCGTTTTCGCCGAAACTTGGTGACAAACTCACTTATAATATGTACAAGACTCAGTTTAAGTTTCATTCAATGATTCACATTTTTGACCCACCTGCTCGACACATCTTTCGACCTTAAAAACCGGACTGTTTTACACACTTGACTCGTAAAACCATTTTGATCTTGTTAAACATTCCCATTTACAATATCGCCACTTGACTTTGAAAATAGACTCAAAATTCTAAGTTTAGGGCCTGAGAACAGCCCTTGACCGTTTTTGAAACTCAAGTTATAGTCCCCGGGATTTGACCCAATATCGACAACAATTTCGGATTGCGTCGATACTTGCCTCCCGGTACACGAATATTCAAACCTATGTAACTTTTGACTCGTTTGGAGTTAAAAGCTCTATCTTATACCGAAACGACCGTCTAGACGACTACTATAACTATATCCAATAATAAAAACCTTATCTCAGACCTAAAACCACGAAAATAGCCTTAGACCTACTGGTCTAAAATGACCACTTCAAAACTATACCAAATCCTATTTTGACCCATTTTCAACTTTACCAACACCTCAAATAACAATTATTCATCATCCATAACAATCCCTAAACTCTTAATCACTTGCATGATCAATATGAAATTACCAAAAATAAAAAAAAAATACATGCACTCAAAGGAAAATGATTAAAATAATAATAACAACAACAATGGAACCTTACAATGATTAAATAGATCAAAACACCAAGAACACCCAAACCCCCCACAAATTTCGTGGGTTTAGGGGCTGAAATCACCAAGAATAAAATTGTTCCAAGCTCTATTATTTCAATAGTGTGTTCCTAAACACAATCAAACACAAACCCATAAAACTAATTAGATCAAAACATAGTTTTTATCAAAATATGTCAAAAATTAAATCTTGAAAAAAATGTTGTTGCATGTTGTAAATTTGTGGTGGGATTTACTTATCTTGATGATACAAACATTGGTCTTTGATTAGATTTTCCAAAAATCAAGTTTTGGTGGTGATTTGGTGGTGGCCATGGTTGGTCGTGGGTTTAAGAAAGAAAGGAGGAGGAAGAAAATTTTTTTGATGTTAAAAATGAAGTGTGTGTTTGTGTTAGTGGTTTTTGTATAAAGGTGGGAGGACCTATGGTGCAATTATGGCTTTCTTTTGGCCCTTCTAGCAAAGATAGTTTTAAAGAGCGGGAATGGTAACTAGTCGGTTTTTATAAATTTACGAGAGTCGGGTTTCGTCCCGGATTCATAAAAATTAAAATCTCGTTGAATAAAATACTTTTTCAAAGATTTAAACGCACACGAAAAGCAATAGTAAGGTTCCGACTCAACTTAATACGTAATGAAACGAAAATACCAAAAATCTCCAATATCAAGATAATCGATAATAAAACGTAAAATTTGGGCATCCATCGGCATCACGATCACTATTAGTACTCTTCAATCGTCACAACAATTAAATATAGGTACACATTACCGGTTTCAATGTAAACCGTCAAACATAACAATACTCACCATTACTTAGAAACTCAAAATACGTTACATAGTTGGGGTAAAACGATGACGTTAAGTACGGGATATTACAATAATCCCAGATCTGGATAACATCTAAGGTACCTAAAGATTCTCTTGACAGCATGAAGGTGACACTCTTTGGAAGTCACTTGATGGCGTGCACATGCACACACAGCAAACATAATGTCAGGTCTTGAGGTTGTAAGATACATCAATGAACCAATCATTGATCTATAGTGCCTGACATCCACATCTTTTCCATCTCCAACTTTTCCCCAAGGGTGTTCTCTATCCATAGGAGTACTAGCCCGCTTTTCATGTGGAGAAAAGCCAAACTTCTTCAAGATTTCTGCCACATATCTATCCTGAGAAATGAAGATACCATCTTCTTTCTGCTGAACTTGTAACCCTAGAAAGAAGTTCATCTCCCCCATTGCACTCATCTTGAATTTGTCTATCATAAGCTTGGAAAAGTCATCACTCATCTTTGGATTTGTAGAGTCAAAGATGATATCATCCACATAAACCTGAACAAGTAAGACATCCTTACCAGTATTCTTTGTAAATAAGGTCTGGTCTATGGTGCCCCTTTTGAATCCATTTTCAACCAGATAGGTGGAAAATGTGCCATACCATGCTCTTGGGGCTTGATGAAGTCCATACATAGCTTTCTTGACTCTATACACCTTGTCTGGATGCTCTAGATCTTCAAAACCAGGAGGCTGCATGACATATACCACCTCAATAATTGTGCCATAAAGGAAAGCACTCTTCACATCCATTTGATAGACAGTAAAGCCCATGCAGGAACCATAGGCTAGAAATATCCTTATAGCCTCAATCCTTGCAACTGGCAAAGACCTTGTAGGATATGTAAATCTTGCTTATGTTTTAGAGAGAGAAAGAGATAGAAAGATGGTGGATTACACACACTTCTAGAGAGATAAAACTAATGTTTATTTTATGAAAAATGATAACCACACACCCTCTCCATCTAAGGAGAGGGTTTATATACCCAAGCCCTTGACATGGGCTTGGGCTTACATTTGGGCCAGCCTACACATGTTGTAGGCTAGGCTTTGGTTTGTTTGTTAAATAAAGATAAGTAACTAAACTACGAGCTATTACATGGACTATTGTTGGAGTGACCGATCCTTCTTAATACGTAAAACGTATTTCCAACAATCTCCCCTTAAGGGAGGTCACTCCAAACAAGGGCATTACCCAAGTTACAATAATAAGATAAACCTAGCATACTATGCTTGTCTTGAGCTCGTAGTCTTCATCTTTCTTTTCTTTTTCTTTTCTGGTGAACATGCTGATTGTGATCTTTGATATCAATCTTGAGAATTAATCTCTTGCCTTGATCTCGTGCATCCATCACTTGTGATCTTCGCCTCTTCGTGACACCATGTCCCACATACTTATACCTTTTGTAATTCTTGTAAGCTTCAGAGTTCAATACAGCGGAAGACTTAACTTTTAGGCTTTCTTGAATTAGATGAGGTATTAAGTGTATAAAGTATAAGCATGCGGGGATGACTTCTTCTCGGATTCCGCAACGCCACCGTCTTCAAATGCCGCAACATAAGTAGACACGAATGAAACGGCTTTGAACATTTCATTCTAATTCGGTAGCATTTTACCTCCGGTCGGTGAAGACCGTTGGACGATATAAAATGTCGTACTTGTGGCAAGTAGATTTAATTAAAAATCTCCTTGACAAGATTTCGCGGGTAAAAACCCGTTCTCTTTACTCGACCGTCCAAAGCTGACTGCGAACATAAAGAGTGAATCATTTGGATAAAAATATCCGCATGATTTTGAAGCCGTCAATTCATGTTCCTGGAACAAGTGAAATTCAATTAAGAACCGCACCATTGTTGCTTTCCAGTTGTCACGAGCTTGATTCGTATAGAATCTTGCAAGTTACCCACCAAGTGGTGTTTGAGGTTAACACTAGAAGGATTTTCACTCATCACCGTGAACACTAAGGTATCACTCTGAGTGTTCTGGCAAGATCACTAAGATATTGCGTAGAGGCCTGGAACGTGTTTAAATTCAGTTAAGAATTAAACCACTGTTGCTTTCCAGTTATCACAAGTTTGATTCATAAAGAATCGCACAAGTCACCTACCATGAGCTTTTTAATGTTCGCTCAAGAAGGATTTCCATCTTCATTGTAAATACTTTCGTATTACTCGGATGTTCAGGCAAGATCATGAAGATTTTGCGTAGGACTCTTAAGATCTTTCTTACTTTTCACAGTGTGTGAAGAAGTAAGGAATTATAGAAATGTGTCCTAATGAGATATTTGATGATCTCAAATAGCTCTAGACTCAATCGTGCATTTTGGATTTCAGTGATCGGAGGCTGGAGAGGAGTGCCACCTTTTCAGTACCAATTTATTCGGAGTGAATAAATCAATAGATAATGCGTTGTCTCCGTGTGATTAAAACAAATACCTTTTGAGAGATATATGAGTTAGCTGGGATGGGTTTTACATTGCATCACTGGGTCCTTGATGTCTGTCTTCAATATCAAGCATCATTAAAAATGATCTCAATAGCATATGTATTGACCCGGTTACTGCCTAAAGTTGTAAGGAGGGCTTCTTTCTTTACACCCTTTATCTTTACAATTCTTTTTCATTCTTCAACCCCTTCAATGCTTACCAATACGTCATAACTAGCACCTTATTGTGATTGTTCCAGTGCTAACTTAAGTACTTGGTCGGCATTCAGCTACGTTCACAATCTTTCTCCAACTTTCCTAAGAACTACTATTTCTAGCTATGGAATGTCCTTGGGAAGATTCCTCCGGTTCAGGAAGAATCATAGGACTTAACCTATCCTACCATCCTTATGTCACCAAAATCTTCATCGTCGTGAAATAAATGGGTTTTGGGTAAGTATATGTCACCATGAAAATCCATTTTCATACGCAAATCCGTTTTGCTCCCCCTTAACATATGCCACGATATTCGAAAACATTTCGCACATGTCGGGATGAGCCAGCACATTAAGTCAAACCATTTGTGATAATATCCCATATTAAATCACATTTTCTCCCCCCATATTAAAAATATTAACCCAATCGATGTTTTTAATATCAATTGATTTAATGAAGTTTTAACAAAGGTTTTGGGAAGAAAATTGCAAGTCCGTTTTATCTTCATGATATCAAATGTATGAGATATGATACTGATTTGTAACATGATCACATATTCACCATATTAGAAAATAATTGATAAGGTTGGACCTGATAGATGAGAACATCATATGATAAGATCAAATGGTTCTTGTCAGCATATGTTGGTCGCCTCGTCATGTCTGAAGTCATCTCTTGACACCACGTGTACGATTGGTATTGTTGTCTTGACACTAGTTAGTGAGCTTGGCACATTCGGCATCGAGGATTCTGAATTCTTGACAATTGCTCCCCCTCAATTGCTGACCCGTGTTCTATTGAAAGAGTTGTAGTCGTCGGTTGAGTGGTCGCATCGTCGAGTATATAGATACCAATTGTATATTGCTATGGTTGTAGAGATGATAGCTTCATAAAAACAAGACTTCTCTTGTTTTAACAAATAAATGCATTGAGGCGTACATACATTTGTGTGAGACCAAGTTATAAAGTAAACTTGATCCCTTACAAGGTTTTAAAGTAAACCTTGCCCGAGAAAATGAATTCCCGTTGTTAGCCAAAGCTTTCATAAGAAATACTTGACTTTAATGTGAAAACCGGGTTGCAGTGAGAAATAACTACAAGCCATTTAGGCATGTTTTATGAAATATTTACAACTTTTGTACGAACTCTATTTATGGCATCGTGTCGATATTAATCAACATTTCTAAGGCCGTAAATATTATCGTACCAAAAGACATGCCTTTGAAAAATAAAGTAAAAATATTTTTGGATTTTTATGAATTTTTCAATTTTTATGGTTTTTAAAGGGTTTATATTTTTGTATTTTGCTTTTGTGGATAAAAATATAAACAATATATACAGATGATCACCAAGGATACGGGGAATAGTTTTACCAAGACTATTTTTTCGCTTCATCTGCTAGTTCCTTTAGAGTCTCAGGCGAGAAGGTTCTCATTCCTAGCTTGTCGGCCAAAAATTCAATTCGAGCGCGATCTAAAGCCTTTGTGAAAATATCCGCCAATTGATACTCATATCGGACAAAGTAAAGCTCTATTACTCCATTTTCCACTTGCTCCTTGATGAAATGGTAGCGAATGTCAATATGCTTCGACCGGGAGAATTGAACGTTGTTGCAGCATAAGGCAATTGCACTCTTGTTGTCACAGTACATCGGAATTTTGTTGAAACCTAGACCATAGTCGGTTAATTGCGATCTCATCCAAGAATTTGAGCACAGCAACCGGACATAGCTATGTATTCTGCTTCCGTACTTGAAATTGCAACACTTTTCTGCCTTTTCGATGCCCAACTTATTAGTCGATCTCCTAGTAGTTGCAAAGTTCCACTCGTGCTACGCCTTGTATCTTGACAACCCGCATGATCCGCATCTGCATATGCCATAAGTGCAATCGAAGAGTCCTTCAAATACCAAAGTCCCCGATTAATGGTTCCTTTAAGATATCGAAAGATCCGTTTCACAATGGCCAAGTGTAACTCAGTAGGTCGAGTTTGATACCGAGCACACATACATATAGCAAACTGAAGATCAGGTCGACTAGCTGTGATATACAAAAGAGTACCGATCATTCTACGGTAAAGTGTCGGATCAACGGCAACTCCATGTGGATCTGCATCAAGCTTAGATTTTTCCACCATTGGAGTATCCACATGGTCGCAAGATTCCATCTTATATTTCTTAAGCGATTCAAGGGCATACTTGGATTGATTGATAAAGATGCCTCTGGGACTCTGAGATATCTGAAGACCTAAGAAGAATGATACCTTGCCCATCATTGACATCTTAAACTTGGAAGACATGAGTGTCCCAAACTCATCCGATAAGGTTTGGGTCGAGGCTGCAAATATAATATCGTCAACATATATTTGTACCATAATCATATCTTTACCTCGTTTTTGAATGAACAGCGTGGGATCCACCTTGCCTTTAGCGAAGCCTTACGTAATGAGGAATTGTGACAATAGATCATACCATGCACGAGGAGCTTGCTTCAACCCATAGAGAGCCTTCTTAAGCTTGTACACATGATTAGGATATTTAGGATTCACAAAACCATCCGGCTGTTGAACATAGACCTCTTCCTTGAGTTCACCATCAAGAAATGTCGTCTTCACATCCATCTGATAGACGATCATATTCATGTGGACTGCATAAGCGAGGAATAGTCTAATAGCTTCCAAACGGGCAACAGGTGCAAAGGATTCCATAAAGTCGACACCCAATAATTGCTTTTATCCACGAGCTACTAGACGAGCTTTGTTCTTTAGTATTCCGCCTAACTCATCGAGTTTCACCTTGTAAACCCATTTCAAAGTGAGTAACTACACTTGATCCAGGCATGGGACAAGTTCCCAAACTTCAAGACGTATGAATTCGTTAAGTTCTTCTTGCATAGCTTCTATCCAACATGATTGAGTAAAAGCTTGTTGCCATGTCTTAGGTCCAACTTCAGTGAGAAAAGCATCAAAGTGACAAAACATTTCACTTTCTTGTAACTAACTTCGTGTGGATATCAGACGATTAGGGTCACCGATAATAGAATCTATAGGATGATCCTTTGTCCACTTGCTGTCATGTTCACGAATCTGTGGATTGGAGTAAACTGTAGAAGGAGCTTCCTCTGAGGTGGACGACCCGGCTTGATTAGGGTCGGGAATTGGTACACCAAAGAAGGGAAGTTCATGCATTTGAGCGAATTCCAAATCGTGATCATCATCATCCTCTTCATCATCAATAGGCATGATATGGGTAGTTTTAACATGTGTTGGTTGAGAATTACTTGTTGAATGTATATCTTGACCAATTGTAGGTGCAGATGTATCTGATTGTGCAACGGTTGCTGGAGCGACAACTTCGGTTACCGGAGCAATTACCTCAGGTACTGGAGCAACAATACTTGTAGGAGTAAAGAATTCATCAAAGAACGGTTGAAACAACGTATCCCATTCCTTCCTAGTAGGTGGTGTAAATGATGATGAAGTAGGGTTGTTTGGGACAAGACCAGAACTAATATTACTGGGTCCTATTTCATGAAGTGCGGGTTCAGAGCTGCTTTGCTCAGAAGCCATTGCTGTCAGCTCATCAAAATCAACATTCATAGTTTCGAGGATCTTGCGAGAGTTACGGTTGTAGATTCGGTATGCCTTCTTTGCGGGGGCGTAACCAATGAAAATACCAATATCAGCCTTTGGTTGAAGTTTTCCCAAATTGTCACCATCATTATTTGGATAGCAAAGAGAACCAAATACATGAAGATATGATAAATCTGGTACTTTTCCATGGAGAAGCTCATAAGGTGTTTTACCATGGCGTTTACGAATTAGTGACCGGTTTTGGGTGTACACTGCGGTAGATACTGCTTCTGCCCATAAAAACAATGGAGCCTTGGCGTAAATTAACATCGTTCGAGCAGCTTCCATAAGTGTGCGATTTCACCTTTCAATGACACTGTTTTTTTGTGGAGTGCGTGCAACTGATGTTTCATGAGATATGCCAACTTCTTCATAATAATCACGCAAGATTTGATTCACAAATTCGGTTCCATTATCTGTACGAATGCATCGGACAGTAGTGTTGAGACGCACTTGAATCATCTTGAGAAATCCGATGATGAATTTAGGTGCCTCATTTTTTTCTTTAAGAAATTTCACCCATGTAAACCGAGAGTAATCATCGACAATGACGAGGATGTACTTTTTGCCACTAAGACTTTCAACACGCATTGGCCCACAAAGATCCATATGCAACAGATAAAGTTTCTCTTGGTTGGTGTCTTCAGTCTTGGGTTTGTAAGACTTCTTAGTGCTTTTCCCCATTGTACACGCGGAACACAAATGATCTTTGTGAAATGATAGTTTAGGAAGACCACGAATAAGTTTGTTTTTCGCCAAGTGATTAATAGCGTCAAAGTTAAGATGAGATAACCGTCGATGCCATAACCATGACTTAGTCTTCGATGCTTTGGAGAGAAGACATACGGGAGAAACGGCCATCATGTCTTGTAGAGACAAAGTATACAAATTATTCCCTCGAGTACCTTTCAATAAATCAACCCCTTCCAAATTACGAATGAAGCAGGTATGCTCTCGAAAAGCAACTTCTAGGTTTGCATCACAAAATTGTCCCACAGAAAATAAGTTGTGACCGAGACCTTCCACGTAATACACTCTTGAAATTATAACATTCCCAATATGATATTCACCGTAACCCATTATCTTTGCAATATGATCATTTCCAAATCGAACCGTACCAAGAAACTTGCTGACAAAATTTCTAAGCTTAGAGCGATCTCCGGTCATATGCTTGGAGCAACCAGAGTCCAAATACCAGAAAACAATTTGGACCACCTGTTTTCAACAACAACAGTAGACAATGCATTGGAAACTATTGGTTCCGGAGTGTTAGCAGATACAGATATAAGATTATCAGAATTGCTAACATTTGTGTGACCCTTAGATTTCCTGCGTTTTCTATTGTGAGTTTTAGCACTAACAGGTTTTATAGTTCCAATTTTCTGAGGTTTTGGAGTATTAGCGGGCACTATAGTGGGAGTAGACCTATTCAAAGGGCACTTTGTTCCTACAGTAGTGTTGGTGTTCCTAGTTAAAGGACACGCTTGTGTTTTGGTAGCCTTGGTACTCCTAGTTAAAGGGCACGCTTTCTTCGCTTTAGTGGGAGTGATCCTAGTCAAAGGGCACGTATTTCCTATTATAGTGAAAGTTCTACCAGTGGGGCGCCACATCCAACCAACTTGGGTTAACACTTTCCCAGTCGGTTTCCATTCTAATCCATTTTTCCGGGCATACATCTCATTCACATGGTCAATAAGGCAAGAATCATGACGACTAGAAAACATACATTCATTGCAATTCCAACATTTCAAATTAGAATTCACAGTAGGCTTAGAACGCTGCACAACCGCAGAGCCTTTAGGTTTAGCTACATGATTCTTTTTATTTAAAACAGAAATAACATTCCTAGGATGGGCTTCTACTTTCTTCTTCACTTGACTACTAGATGGGGGCAAGATCCTATCATTCTTCTTGTTTCTCTTAAGCTTAGATCTTTGAGCCTTAGTAGTGGTGCTTACTCCTGTAGAAGGCAACACAGGAATATTAGAAGCTGGTTTTGATTCCGCCTTATCTTTAGTGACCAAAGTTTGAGATGGTTTAGTCCTAGGGCCCTTGTTAAGTGGTGTGACGGCTATCAGGTTCCTTTTGATTGCACTAGAGGACGATGCTGAGACAGTGGCTGCGTTACTCACAACATTCTTACCTTTTAGAGTACGAAGTGTTTCCTTTAACTCAGCCAAGACCAGATTTTTATTACAAATTTGTTCCCTCAAATCAGATATTTCCACCGACTTTCGATTCAATTGTTCAATCAACGATTGATTCTGTGCAGTGGTATTAGCACATGCGGGATTTACTAAATCGAAGAGTCGTGTATTTTTCTGTTTTAAGTTATCAACTTTGGACAAAATCTTGGAAACTCGATTATCTAGATCCAGTTTCAAATTCTCAGCGGCCTCAAGTACGTTCACACAGTTAAGCTCCTTAGATTTCTCTATTTCTATCGGCAAAGATTTAGCAACTTTGTCACTTGGCTGACGCTATTTTGATTGTAAATTCAATTGAAAATTCTTTTCAAAGTTTGCATCATCGATATTAACACCTTCGAATGACGTTTCAAAGATTTCTTGAATAAATTGTTGCTTGCATTCGAGCGAAATACAATGTGTTTGAATCTCATCAAAACATTTTGAAAGTGAAGAATATGAATCTTGAAGCTTTAAAAATTCAGCGTCAGATTCGTGACAAATACTATCTACCACATTATCCACGGATTCAACATTATGCACAATAAAATCATTATCAACACTTTTATTTAGACAGACGGAAACTATATCATGAGACATCACTTGCTTCAGAAGCTGATCATTTTGGCGTGAAACCCGTTCTATTTCAAGTAAACTGTTTTCATAAGCATCATTCATTTCATTGAAAACACGTCTAACTTCTTCTATTTCCAAAAGCAAATCTTGATCAAGATTACTAAGAAAAGCTTTAACATTGTCTACAAACGGAACAATTTCGTTTCGGAACGCAGCTCTAGTGTGCTCAAAGTTCTATTCACCTTCCGTTATGGCCGAAGCCGTCGTACGTTCCAAAATGACCTTGTCAAAATCGGCTAAGTGTTGGTGTACCGCATTTAATTTAACGGACGCCTTACTTACCGGTGGAATTAACTTTGTTAAATCTGTTTTAACAAGTGTAGGAGACGTACTAGGAAGGTTTTCATTTGACAAACTTTGGGGCACAAGACCTGTCAATTCAGCTAATTCCTTTTGTAAGAGAATGCGTGTCTTTTTCGAAAATTGATCTTTGTTATGTTGATCATAATCAATTGTATGGAATTTTGAAATCATTTTAGAATGAGTTTCATCCGCAAGTGACTGTGTCTCCTCAGTACTACGAACAAAAGGTGCTTCTTTCGATTTGCCAATTATGGTCATATCATAAAGACCGGGAATATGTTCCTGAGCTTGTTTTGCATAACCTGGATTAGGTTGTAAATCTTGAAGATGCTTAAGTTCGAGTTCTTTAAATGATTTAGTTAAAAGATGAACCTTTTCTGTGGAAGCGTATTGTTTTAAAAGCTGTTGTTCTTTAAATTTAAGAAGTTTGGTAGCATTAATTTCCGATTCAATCTTTTTAGACTCGAGAGTTTCGAAATCCATTTTAAGTTTCTAAAAATCATTGAAAACCGACTCTTTTGCTTTTAATTCATTGGAAAGATTAGCTTTTAATGATTATATTTCTTTCAAGTGTTCAATCTTTTCAAAACGAAATTGGTCAAATTCAGAACATGTTATTTTCTCTGCTTGAGGGGCCATTTCAAAAGTTTTGACGTTTTCTTTATGCAACGCAAGCTCAGCAGTTAGGGTGGAATTTGTATCTACGGATTGTCTGAGGGCCATATGCATTTGATCAATAATATGTTTAGGCACCATGACCAAATCATGTTGAGCATAAGATTCCATACCCGTCGTAGCATTTGGTTGAGGTTCACTCAAATGTGTAGGATTGGGTACCACATCATTTGAGTTACTAGTTCCCGAATGCTATTCGAGGTTGTCATTTTCATGCCCAACTTGATGTTAGTTAGCATCAATATTATTAGATGTGGTTGGTACCTCACTGACGACATCAGAACCATAATGAGAGAGATTAGCAACGAGAGCAGCTTGGGCAGAGTGAATATCATCACAATCCGAATCATATGTGTCAAGGTCATCAGCTTGATAAGCTGCATTAGAAGTGGAAACGACTGCAATGCCTTCAGTATCTGTTGCCCTGGGTCTGCAAGAAATGCTAACTCCTCTGAATCCAAAATCTTCCCCTTAGACTGAGCATCAACCAAATACATCTTTTCACGAAACCATGCATCATCCCTTCTTCTTTTCGGCTGAGTGCATTCCCTAGCCATATGACCTTGTCCTCGGCAATTGTAGCAAGTCACAACCTTTTTAGGACCAATGGGGCTTCCATTTCCATTAGCTTGAGAATTCACAGCTTGAGCATTCACAGTCCTTGTAGGAGGTCCATATGAATTTTGACTTCCCTGAATAGGTTGCTCTGTTACTTGACCATCTTGACCAATAGCTTGTGGTCGAGGATTTGAAGGTGCGGAGCTGATTGTTTGTTGGTGGAAATCCTCTAGTTGCAACAAGTTTCGACAAGTAGGCAGTGAGATGGTTTAGAACATCAGCTGGCGTATCATTTGGAGTAAAGACCAGTGTTTGGATTGGTGGAAGTTCATTAGAGTAGAAAGCTTGTGCTGGTTGTGCTTCAATAGGAAATATCCTTGCTGAGGGGTATACCCCATTGGAGAAGTGTTGGCTTGCGATGGTGATGTCTGATATGGTGGTTGCGGTGAAAAAGATTGTTGATGAACACTTTGTTGAAATGCTTGCTGTGGCATCATTAGTGGTGAATAAGATGATTGCTGATAGTTGTGTGGTGGTGGCTTCTGCAAGTATGATGGTTGCTGATAAGTATAAGCCATGTTTTGTTGAGAAGCATACATTGCAAGTGGATCATGAACTTGAGGTGTAGACAACCGAGCCTCGATCACATGGCATTCGTGTTGTTGAAGAAAAGCTTGAAGTTGATCCACATTGGTGTTATGCAAGTCCTTAGCCAATTTAACATCCGTCACATATTTTTTCCATTCTGGAGGAAGAGTGTTCAAATACTTGGTGTTCAATTGAAAGGTAGGAATTGCCATGCCATAGATATTAAGCTCATTCAACAATAGGGTAAATCTCAGATAGTAATCATTGAGAGTCTCCCCTGGCACATAGGCAAACTTATCAAAAGTATCATAAAGCTTACACTCTCGTTCTTGTTTAGTTAACGAGGTGCCTTGCATGAGAACACGAATTCTATCCCATAACTCTTTGGCAACTTTATGTTTGCTGACAAGTTTGTAGACATCTGGAGGAAGGGCTTGGAGAATGATGTTTGTAGCATACTTATCACATTTATCTTGAATCTTCATATCTCCAGTCAATTCACCCGTTGTGCGAGGACGAGTAGTTGTACCTTTCGTCATAGTACAATAATCTAATGGTCCATTGAGCACTGATGCCCAAATAAGATGTCCGTTCTCCTTGTTCAACATGTAAAGTTCCATTCGGGAAGTCCAATCCTCGTACATAGACTTCTCCAACATTGGTGGACGATTATCCGTACCCGAGAGGATGGACTTATCCGTAAGAGATGTGTACTCCATTTCGATAAGTTAAGATTTACAAACTTGATCGGTCAATGAAAGAAAGTAAATGTGTTTGTTGTAGTGTGTTAAAACCGAGAAATAATGTTAAAATCCCCTAAATTATGTCCTCGATAAACCAAAAAATCCAAGTCAAAATTACACACGATAAAAATTTTCAAAAACATGTTTTTGAAAAAATGTTGGATCGTACTCAGATAAGAGTGATGATCGTACTCAGATCGTAGTTGTGATCGCACTCCCTATGATCGTACTCAGATCGAAGTTGTGATCGCACTCCCTATGATCGGACTTGGGATCGCACTCCCTATGATCGCACTCAGATCGGACTCCCAGATCGTACCCAACGATCGTACCCTAATCGCACTCCCTTATCGCAACAAGTGATCATACTATGGATCGCAACGAGTGATCATACTATGGATCGCAACGAGTGATCGTACTGAACAAACTTACCTTGATCGTAGTGTGGATCGTACTAAGCAATCAGAGCGAGCTATCGTACTAACCAAACTTACCTTGATCGTAGTATGGAGCGTACTAGGCAATCAGATTGAGGGATCGTAACAACAGATCGTGACTATGGATCGCAAGTAGAAACCCCCAGGGTTTATGCAAACACAAACTCAGATCGTACTATGGAGACCAACTTACCTTTTTTCTCGGACAGTACAATAACACAATCAAATCAAGATTGAAAGCCAAAATATGAATCAAACAACCAAAAATTTTGTGTTTTTAACCCAAATAACAATACCAAATCACTATAACAAGTAACAAGATGAAGTGTATCAAGATTAACCCATAAAAACACAAAAAAAAAAATTGGTTCGTTTGAAAATGGATCAAAAATGGCGAGAGAATCAAGAACACAAACACAAGAACAAAACAATCATCCTATGGCTCTTGATACCATTTGTAGGATATGTAAATCTTGCTTATGTTTTAGAGAGAGAAAGAGATAGAAAGATGGTGGATTACACACATTTCTAGAGAGAGAAAACCAATGTTTACTGTATGAAAAATGATAACCACACACCCTCTCCATCTAAGGAGAGGGTTTATATACCCAAGCCCTTGACATGGGCTTGGGCTTACATTTGGGCCGGCCTACACATGTTGTAGGCTAGGCTTTGGTTTGTTTGTTAAATAAAGATAAGTAACTAAACTATGAGCTATTACATGGACTATTGTTGGAGTGACCGATCCTTCTTAATACGTAAAACGTATTTCCAACAGACCTCCTCATAGTTTATCCCTTCCTCTTGTGTATATCCTTGAGCCACTAAACGTGCCTTGTTGCTGACGACAATGCCTCTTTCATCTTTCTAGTTTCTAAGAACCCATCTTGTCCCAATAGGTCTGACATATCTGGGACAATCAACTAGCTCCCAAACATCTTGAATAGCAAATTGGTGAAGCTCATCCTGCATTGCTTCCACCCAACTTGGTTCTTTGAGAGCATCAAAAATCTTATTGGGTTCCTGTTGTGACAGAAAACAGGCAAACAAACATGCTTGAACAAGAGGGGTATCAACCTTCTTGTATATATTGGCAATAAATCCTCCAAGATTCTGATGAGATCTTCTAGTCTGAACAGGAGACATCACATCTCCAATAATTAGAGAAGAGGGGTGATCCTTCATTGTAGAAGTAAGAACTCCTCCCTCAAAAAGTCTGTTGTCTTCAATCTCATCATCCAAGTTACCAATATCTTCTTCAGACTCTCTTCCATCAATATCTGTATGAACCTCTCCATTTCTGCTTGAAGGTTCACCTTGTTCAAAATTGGAAGAGAAAATATGCTCAAAAGAGTTGTCAACGCCTGAACCAAGGTTGTCAGCGTTGGATCCATCAACACCTGAAATGGTGTTGTCAACGTTTGATCCATCAACGCCTGAATTTGTCTTGTCAGCGCCAGATTTTCCTTTGTCAGCGCCTGAAGGACCATGCATGTTGTTAACTGGTGATACTTAGGGACCACCATTTTCCTTTCTAGCAGCAGCAGCAGCAGAAAACGCATCTGTCCATATAGGAATAGTGACATACTCAAGTATGGGAGATGACTTGTCTGCTTGTGATCCAACCTCTTCATTAACCTGTGTACCTGAAACATCAACAACTGGTTCTTCCACAACACTTGAAGTTACCTTCACAATGTCTGGATTAGTAACAGGTATATAATTTAAAGTCCTAGACAGAGGTTCCAAGTCAAACAACCAATTTGGACCACTTTCAAGATCACTAGGTTTACTCTCTAAAAACCTAACATGTACTTTTTCAAGTATACGTTTTTCCTTCTTAAGGTAAACCCTATATCCTTTACTCTGCATTGAATAACCCATGAAATAGCCTTCATCACCTTTAGCACTAAATTTACCTAAGGCATCACTAGTATCTAGTACAACTACATGACAACCAAAAGGTTTAAGAAAACCAATATTAGGTTTCCTTCCCCAAAGTAACTCATAAGGTGTTTTGTTATGTATCTTGTTGACTAATGCTCTATTCTGAATATAACAAGCTGTATTCACAGCCTCAGCCCAAAAGGCAATAGGAAAGTGAGCATCAGCCAACATAGTCCTGGCTGCTTCAATTAGGGTTCTATTCTTTCTCTCAGCAACCCTATTTTTCTATGGGGTTCTGGCAATACTAAACTGTCTAGTAATCCCTTTCTTGGCACAAAAATCATCCAACAGTTATTTCTAAACTCATCACCATTATCACTTCTAAGCATTTTAACTTCATTACTAGTCTTCTTCTCTATTTGGTTAATAAAGTTAATTAAAGTATCAGCAGTGTCACTTTTCATGGCTAAAATGAAAGTCCAAGTAAACCTAGAAAAGTCATCAGTGACAACAAAACAGTAAGATTTACCATTCAAATTCTCTATATTAGTTGGACCAAACAGGTCCATATGCAGCAAGTGAAGAGGTTTAGAACTAGAGTGCACATGTTTAGACTTAAATGAGACCTTGTGTTGTTTGCCTTTAAGGCATGCAATACAAGAGTGGTCATTGTAGAAAGCCTTTTCAGGCAAACCATCAACCAAACCAAGTCTCACAAGTCTGTTTATATTTTTAAAGTTAATGTGCTCTAGTCTCCTGTGCCATAGATTACTCTCATCAACTGAAGCTTTAGCATAAAGACATGACAAGTTATTATTCATCCTAATACCATTAAGATTCATATTATAAATGTCCTTATGCCTAGGTGTCCTATAATCAATAAATTTCTCATCTGGCATTTTAAAATCCTTGCTCAACACCAAGCATTCAGTATCAGTGAAAAGAACCTTATTTTTGTTATCACAAACTTGTGATACACTAAAAAGATTATAATCAAGTTCTTTTACCAGAAACACGTTTTCAAAACGCAAATTGTTGGTGAGAAGAGTTCCTTTGCCTATGATAGTTCCATATCCGCCTCCAAAGTAAACTTTATCACCATCCTTAATGGGAGTGAAGTTTGTGAGATAATCTTCCTTCCTAGTCATGTGCCTAGAGCATCCACGATCCCAATAGCCATAATCATTCACATGTTTTTTAATGCCCTGCACATAAAGAAAACAAATTAGTTTTCTTTGGGAACCCAAGCCTGAGCAGACTTGGATTCATTTGGTTGTTCAACAAGAACAGACTTAGTCCTCATAACAACCCCTTGTTCATCCCTTTTTGGATTGAACACCCAGTTAACCCTAATTGGTTTTGTGATGACCTTTGAAATATAATTAAATTTGTTACAGGTCATAGAAATCCCATTAGAATTAGGGTTTTGATCTTGCTTAGGTCTCCATGTCAAGCTAGAAGAAGCTTTAGACCCCTTACCCTGTGGTTGCAAATATTTACCATTATTTGGTCTGGCAACGTTTCTATCAGCGTTTGATTTGGTCTTGTCAACGCTGAAATTACCATTATCAGCGTTGAACCTAGGGTTTGCTACAGGAACCCATTGCCTATTAGACCATGTATTGGTCTTTTGAAAAGGTCTTTGTCCATAAGTGTTAGACCCTTTAGTAAAGAATGGGGCTGGTCTAACAACTTGTGGACTTTGCTCCACAAAAGTTGTGACAGTCTAACATTTTCAGGGAGTGAATTATTTTCTCGTATAATATTTGAAACTTATTTTTGTGTTGGTTGATGAACTCACAATTTACGGATTTAAATTTGGGCTTACGTGCATAATTTAGCGTCCTTTACGACTAAACCGGAAACCTTAGGATTACGTATTTACGTTTTTGAACTCCGTTTTTGATGAGATAATTTTTATTAGATTCGTTTTGTGCCATTGATTCATAATTTATAAAAATGTTTTTCGTAAATCGACCCGAGGGCACGTAAATCGATGAAACTAGAATCGAGGAATACCCGTAAATTAGCGGGATGGGACAAAACAAGTTTATCCCACCCCACTAACTATGGACGGCCAAAAGGGACACCACATCCCTTGATGTTGCACCCTTGTAGCTATAAGCTTACACTTGTAAGCTTAGCTTCACATTGAAGCTACTCATCTCCACCTAAACCACAAAACCACTAACACTAACCATTTGCTTCCATTTTTCACATGCAAAACAACTAAAACTCTCCTCCCTCTCTCATCCTTGCCGTCCCACTTCACCATCCTACACCATCATTTGATCTTTTCTAGCCACAAGTTACATGTTATCTAGCCATATTATGGAGAAACCTTGAAGCCTTGATTGATTGGTGGCCATATTAACAACAAAGGAGGTGATTTGCTTGTGTCCTAGGGCTAATTTCTCAACAAACTATCTTGGTGATTGATGATCTTGGAGATATATTTGGTGTTCATCAAGTTATTGTCATCCAAAAACAAGATATAATCTTGGTTGGTAAAGAAGATCATCCTTTCCATTTCTCTTGTTATTTTTGTAAAGATCAAATGTATTTTCTTTCTTATTGTATATGTATATGATGAATATATGATGATAAAAACGTTGTGTAGGGATCAAGTGTTGATAAATATGCTTAAAAGGATGAATAACCATAAGAAACAAGGCTAAAATCATGTTTAAATTGTTGGCTGTATAAAAACAGTAAGTAACCAAGTCTTAAACTGATAAAATTGCATGGTGGAATCCATTTACAGTAACTGTTAGATGTCATACACATGTGAGAGTTGGCCATGAAATGGAATCATCAAAATGAGTGAGATATGATCAAAACAAGATGAGTGTGCTAATCTGAATAGTCTGTTTTGTAGGGACTGTTAAGAATAGTTAGACATGGAATGAGCAGTAGCTATAACTAACTTATTTGTAGCACATAATATGAAGTTTATGTCATCCAAAAATGAGCTTTTATCTCATTATAGAACTCAAGATATGATAAAAATGGTGAAGATGAAACTAAAAATCAGATTTTGAAGAATTAATGTTTAATACTATTATATAAGCACTCAAATAATATAGTATAAAATGTGAAATTAAAACCCACTAACTTATAAATTTCATTTATATAAATATATATAAGGTTAAATAAATGGACACTTTATAAAAATGGTAGTTGAATAAGATTTATAAGTTATAAAAATTAATTATTGGGCTTAACCCATTTGGGCCCAACATGTAATGTATAAATACTGATAATACAAGTATAAAATGGATTAATACAAGTTAAAGAACTTATAATAGGCTTATTGGACTTAAAACATGTAAATAGGTAAAACTAGTAAACTAGTAAAAAGTTACCAATACATAAACACTAAAATGAGTAAATAAGAATATATAAACCCACTTGATCATCATCATATGTACAAAATCATCATATGTATATTTGTTATTTTGATAAAGTCATTGGACAAAAGTCTAAGACCGATTATTATTTATATAGGTTTCCGTGACCGAAGCACACCCGTAGCCGATAATCCGCCTTTCATTATCAACGTGAGTTCATAGCCTCGGACCCTTTTAAATGTTTTATAAAATGATTTGTAAACCCGCGAGGGAGATAACATGCTAGTTTTTGATAAAATAGAACACAAGTAGTCCCGATGGTATGCTTAATGATATGGACCCGAATGATGCGATGACCCAATAAAAGAGATAAAAAGGATTATTAGTAGTTAGGTTATGTCACTTAAAGTCCCATTAGCATGAATTGTGAACTACCGGGATTTGGTAGACGCTTATGCATATGATAGTACTATTTAGGGACGATCACCCCAGTTCGCGCCTTGACGGTTGATCCCCGTCATACCACATTGATTGGTAAGCGAATTTATGTATGAGAAGATTTACATAGCGTGATTTTTGTGACGACACACTAACTTAGATGGGAAAATTGTTTGTCGGGTTCGCGGCCCGTTGTTTTGATAGTAAGGTAACAATGTCATGCAGCTAATAATAATCCAAATATAATCTAAATATCCGATATGATACGATGCTAATAACGATAATAATATTACCTATAATGGTAATATTGAGGCTACGGTCTCATGGACGGTTTAAGATGTATGCTTGATTTATATATTGCCTGACTAGCAATACGAGGACTTACTTCTAATATTATACTTGTGTTCTGATTTCAACGATTGTTTTATATAACGGTTTTATTAAACTCTATGAATTCACTCGGCATTCGCTGATATGATTTTTGCATGTTTTTATCTCAGGTGCTTGAAGGTAATCCGGATGGAGATCGACTCTGATGGCCCACATAATATTAAAAATGTTCATTCGATCTATGTTTTGTAAACTTAATGACCTGTATAATGTGGGACCTGTTGTACACTTTAAAACTTTTTATCGAATGAATGTATGTTGAACCTTGTACAACCATTTTTATGTGTTGTCTATGATTGGAGTTATTGTGCTATCCCGTAACACTCTAAAAGACCCTTCCGCTGTACCGATACGAAATTTGAGAGTGTTACAGTTTGGTACCAGAGCTCTCGTTATAGAGAACAAAAGATTTTAAAAACCAAGGTTTTGAACAAAACTTTTCAAAATCTTTTAACTATGAACATTTGAGAAAATATTTGAAAAATCTTTTGACTATAACGGTGCCAGAGATCTCCGACGTTACCAACAAGCCCTATTGAGAAGATATATATTTTGATATATATAATTTAATTTATATATATGTATATATCGTGATTTCAGTATGTAATTGTTTAATAAGTATGTTATCCTAATACGAGATATATATAAATCCAGATTATCATGGCTGACCCTAATATTCCTGTAGAGAACCATGCTATTCCCGAACCTAATGTAGATGATGATCCTTATTTAGACTTAGTAGATTATGATATGGATGATGAGGAGGAACCATTTGAGGATCCCGAGCCCCAGGTAGGACTAGGAGATCAGATTTCCCCTCAGGTTGATATGGTAGAGAATGAGATTGATAATGTTGATGATGATGATGAGATTGGGATAGATAATTTAGATAATGAGATTGACGACGAGGATGTCGAGGAAGATATAGGTATAGACGATGAGGTTGATGATGATGAGGAATCCGAGCTTATTTACCCTTATGATGTTCCAGAGGGCGAGCCCTTACCCCCACCAGTTTATTTGTCAGATATCGAGGTTGAGCTACCTAGAGATGAAATGTCTAAATCGTCTGAATCTGATTCTGAATCAGAGGAGGATGAGGATGATAATGCACCTGACGGTACTGATGGTATTGCTACTCGTAGACGTGTGATAGGAGAGTCGTCTAGTGCTCGAGAGGCTACTCATATTGATGGTCTTGCACCATGGGCCTTGAGACGTGATTTAAATGCTTCCCGTGTTAAGAGTAGTATGACAGAGATTGGATTAGGTGTTGTTCAGACTCATTTCGCTTATTTGGAGTCGAAGACTAAGGTTGGTGAGAAAGAGCGGGAATTTCTTAGTTTGGATTTGACTGATGTAGAACGTGGTTTGAATGAGGCTTTAGGAGGTTATCGGTGTTAGAAAGTGGTGAGTTTGTTGCTATGAAGAAAAAGGTGAATTCTATGGAGATTCAGTTGAATGTAGCTCGTGCGATGCGTGAGAAAGCTGAGAAGGAGTTGAATATATTTGTGGGTTGGAATAGTAGATTTTATGCTGACATGGTTGAAAGAGGAGTGATCCGTAAGCGCCCAGCTGAAGATGTGTCTAGTGATCGTCAGACAAAGATACAGAAGACGATGGATGATGGACCATCTGGTGGTTCTCAGTAGACCAGTCTGTGTTTAGTAGTGACCTTTGTATCTTTTGTACCTTTGTAACTTTGACTGAACCGACTTGTTAGTAGTAGACCTGGCACAAATTTTGAGTATGTATAGTGCTAGAAACTTTGATATGGGATGTAATTAAGACAATGCTTTTGTTTCAAATCCAATGAAATATGTATCTTGTCTTAAATTCCATATTGTGCCTTATTTGTATCTTGATTATGAATTCAATCCATATTATATGAATCCCTTGTTGGGTAAATGCTTAATACTTTGAAATTGTGAAATTATAGAACTATGCCGCCCAAGAAAGCTGTGACTGAGGATGATGCACGTAGGATTATTACAGAGCAAGTTACCGCGTCTATGACTGAATTTATGGCAAATGCTAGAAATGAAGCTGGCGGTAGTGGAGCTGGCGGTAGTGGAGCTGGCGGTAGTGGAGCTGGCGGTAGTGGAGATGGCGGTAATGGAGCTGGCGGTAGTGGAATTGGTGGTACTAATGTGAATGTGAATGCTAATAATGTGAATGCTAATGCTAGAGGAAATATAGGAGGACTTGGAACTAATGCACCTGAAGTTGGTGGCTGTACTTATGTGACGTTCATGAAGTGTGAACCTCTACCTTTTAATGGAACTGAAGGTGATGTAGGATTAAGCCAGTGGATTGAGAAGATTGAGTCGGTGTTTTGGATTAGTAAGTGTAAGGAGGAAGATAAAGTGACTTTTGTTATGGCTACTCTTAAAGGTCGTGCATTGACTTGGTGGAACGGGAGAATTTCTTTCATGGGTATTGATGTTGCTAATGCTACTCCTTGGGCTGAAATTAAGAAATGGATGACTTTAGAATTCTGTCCCCGTAGTGTGATCATTAGGTTAGAACAAGAGTTGATTCATCTGAGAATGAAAGGTGTGGACATTGATAGTTACACAAACCGATTCCATGAGTTGGCCTTGATGTGTCCTCGATTGGTGGAACCCGAAGAGATCCGAATTGAACAATATATCAAAGGGTTGACCAAGAATATCCGGGGGGACGTGACATCATCAAAACCACTGACCATTGATGATGTTGTTCGAATGTCTTACCAACTCATTGGACAGATAATTCAATAGGTAAGATGAAGCCCGTGTTGGTGAGAAAAGAAAGGGAGACGGTGATCGTGTAGATAGAGGTGATAATAGGAAGAATTTCAATCGCCGTCAGAACCAGAGAACGGGGAATGAAAATGCTCTTACCAACAACACACCGCACAACGATGATAGATGTCCTAAGTGTAGCAACAAGAGGCATGCTGGCGACTGCTGGAAGTGTCGAAATTGCGGAAAGCTTGGACACAAGGTTGAAAGGTGTAAGAAGGGAACCATTTGCTTCAACTGTAATGAAGAAGGTCATAGGAAATCGGAATGCCCCAAGTTGAAAGCGATTGTACCTCGAAGAAACCCCCAGGGTGGTGTCTATCAACTTGGAACAATCGAGGTGAAGAAAGAGGATCTGAATGTCGTTACCGCTAAGTTTTTACTCAACAATCATTATGTTGTTGCTTTATTTGATTCGGGTGCTGATAGGAGCTTTGTATCCACTAAATTTAGTGCCCTTATTGACATTGAACCTGTTGAGATAAATACCAGTTACGAGGTGGAATTGGCTTATGGTAAATTAGTGAAAACTAATAAGCTATTAGAAGGATGCTCTCTAAATCTCTTGAACTATTCCTTTCCGATTGATTTGATGTTGATAGAATTAGGTAGTTTTGATATTATTATTGGTATGGATTGGTTGTCGTTGAATAATGCTACTATTTTATATGGAGAGAAGAAGGTTAAGATTCCTCTTAGGAATAGGACGTTAGTAATTGATGGTAATCGAGGTGAATCCCGTTTGAAAATCGTTTCATGTATTAAAGCCCAAAAGTACATCAGGAACGGTTGTGAGTTATTCTTAGCTCAAGTGACCGGGAATGAGTCTAGGGAGATACGATTGGTAGATGTACCTATTATTTTTTAATTTCCTGAGGTATTTCCTAAAGATTTACCCGGATTTCCACCGATAAGGCAAGTAGAGTTTCGAATCGATTTAAAACCTGGTGCTGCACCGGTGGCACGTGCGCCTTACCGATTAGCCCCTTCTGAATTAAAGGAGTTATCTGAGCAACTTAAGGAGTTGTCTGATAAAGGTTTTGTTCGACCGAGCTCGTCGCCTTGGGGAGCTCCAGTCTTGTTCGTTAAGAAGAAGGATGGATCTTTCCGTATGTGCATTGATTATAGGGAACTGAATAAGTTGACAATTAAAAATCGATACCCTTTACCTAGGATTGATGATTTGTTTGATCAACTACAAGGATCTAGTGTGTATTCTAAGATACATTTGCGGTCTGGATATCACCAACTTCGCGTCCGTGAAGAAGATATTCCTATAACTGCATTTAGAACTCGTTATAGACACTATGAATTTCAAGTAATGCCATTTGGGTTAACTAACGCACCTGCGGTTTTCATGGATTTAATGAATCGAGTGTGCAAGCCCTACTTGGACAAATTTGTGATTGTGTTTATTGACGATATTCTAATCTATTCTAAGAATGAAGATGAACATAGAGAACATTTAAGGATTATTTTGAATTTGTTAAAGGATGAAAAGTTGTATGCTAAGTTTTCAAAATGTGATTGTTGGTTAGATTTTGTGCAATTTCTTGGTCATGTGATTAACAAGGATGGAATTCATGTTGATCCTGCAAAGGTTGAAGCCATTAAGAATTGGTCTGCACCGACAACGCCAACGGAAGTGCGACAGTTCTTAGGATTGGCTGGCTATTATAGGCGATTCATTAAAGAATTTTCTTTAATAGCTAAACCCTTGACTAAGCTTACCCAGAAGAATAAACCTTTCGTTTGGGGAAGTGATGAAGATGGAGCATTTCAGACATTGAAGCAAAAATTATGTAGTGCGCCAATTTTATCATTACCCGACGGGAGTGAAGATTTTGTAATGTATTGTGATGCATCTCTTAGAGGCTATGGAGCTGTTTTGATGCAGCGAGAGAAAGTGATAGCTTATGCTTCTAGGCAATTAAGGAAGAATGAGGAGAATTACACTACTCATGATCTTGAGTTAGGAGCTGTAGTCTTTGCTCTTAGGTTGTGGAGACATTATCTGTATGGAACCAAGTGTACGGTATTCACCGATCACAAAAGCCTACAGTATATTCTCGATCAGAAGGAATTAAACATGAGGCAACGAAGATGGATAGAGTTGTTAAGTGATTATGATTGTGATATAAAATATCACCCAGGAAAAGCCAATGTTGTTGCCGATGCATTAAGTAGGAAAGATAGAGAGCCTATCAGGGTGCGTTCTCTAGTCTTGACCGTGCACAATAATTTGCATGAGCAAATTAGAAATGCGCAAATAGAAGCTTGTAAGAAAGAAAAATTTGTTAATGAAGGGTTCCGAGGAGAAGGAGATCCTTTAGAGGTTAGAGCTGATGGAGTGAAATGCTTAAGAGGTCGTATGTGGATACCTAAGTTTGGAGGCTTAAGAGATTTGATTATGTTAGAATACCATAAATCTAAGTATTCCATTCATTCGGGATCTGATAAGATGTACCATGATTTGAAGAAGTTGTACTGGTGGCCGAATATGAAAGCTGATATTGCTATGTATGTTCTTCAATGCTTGACTTGTGCTAGAGTCAAAGCGGAACACCAAAAGCCATCAGGACTACTTCAACAACCAAAGATTCCTGAATGGAAGTGGGAGCGAATTACGATGGACTTTATCACCAAGCTTCCTAGAACATCATCTGGAAATAACTCGATTTGGGTTATTGTCGACAGACTGACCAAATCAGCACACCTCATTCCGGTTAAAGAGCAGTTCTCACTGGAGAAGTTGACTCGTATATACCTTGATAATGTTGTATGCAAGCATGGAGTGCCTGTATCGATCATTTCAGATCGAGATCCTAGATTCGCATCGAATTTTTGGAAATCTCTCCAAAGATCTTTGGGAACGAATCTCGACATGAGCACTGCTTATCACCCCCAGACTGATGGGCAGAGTGAAAGGATGATACAAACACTGGAAGATATGTTGAGAGCTTATGTGTTAGATTTTGGTAAGAATTGGGATAAATATTTGCCTTTTGCAGAGTTTTCGTATAACAATAGTTACCATTCTAGTATTAAGGCTGCACCGTTTGAAGCTTTGTATGGTAGGAAGTGTAGATCTCTTGTATGTTGGAGTGAAGTTGGGGATACCCAGCTCACGGGACAGGAATTGATCCGGGAGACTACGGAGATGATAGTTCAGATTAAGAATAGGTTGTTGACTGCCCGTAGTAGACAGAAAAGTTACGCGGATGTGCGGTGGAAGCCGATGGAGTTTAAAGTGGGTGACCGAGTAATGTTGAAAGTATCGCCATGGAAAGGCGTTATAAGATTTGGAAAGCGAGGAAAATTGAATCCCCGTTATATTGGACCCTTTAAGATTTTATCTAGAGTAGGTCCGGTGGCTTACAAACTAGAGTTACCCCCAGAACTTCATGGTGTTCACAACACATTCCATGTATCTAATCTGAAGAAATGTCTAGCAGTGAGTGATGAGAAAATTTCGTTGGATAATGTTCGAATAGATGGGAAGTTGCATTTTATCGAAGAACCCGTAGAGGTTATGGATCGTGAGGTAAAGCAACTGAAACAAAGTCGGATACCTATTGTCAAGATCCGATGGAATTCAAAGCATGGACCGGAAAATACTTGGGAACGAGAGGATGAAATGTGGAAGAAATATCTGCACCTCTTTGATTTCAATAAGAAACGGACATCAAAATGAAATGGATCACGAGGACGTTGATCCCTTTTAGGAGGAAAAGCTGACAATCTAACATTTTCAGGTAGTGAATTATTTTCTCGTATAATATTTTGAAACTTATTTTTGTGTTGGTTGATGAACTCACAATTTACTGATTTAAATTTGGGCTTACGTGCATAATTTAGCGTCCTTTACGACTAAACCGGAAACCTTAGGATTACGTATTTACGTTTTTGAACTCCGTTTTTGATGAGACCATTTTTATTAGATTCGTTTTGTGCCGTTGATTCATAATTTATAAAAACGTTTTTCGTAAAACAACCTGAGGGCACGCAAATCGAGGAAACTAGAATCGAGGAATACCCGTAAATTAGCGGGATGGGACAAAACAAGTTTATCCCGTCCCACTAACTATGGACGGCCAAAAGGGACACCACATCCCTTGATGTGGCACCCTTGTAGCTATAAGCTTACACTTGTAAGCTCAGCTTCACATTGAAGCTACTCATCTCCACCTAAACCACAAAACCACTAACACTAACCATTTGCTTCCATTTTTCACATGCAAAACAACTAAAACTCTCCTCCCTCTCTCATCCTTGCTGTCCCACTTCACCATCCTACACCATCATTTGATCTTTTCTAGCTACAAGTTACATGTTATCTAGCCATATTATGGAGAAACCTTGAAGCCTTGATTGATTGGTGGCCATATTAACAACAAAGGAGGTGATTTGCTTGTGTCCTAGGGCTAATTTCTCAACAAACTATCTTGGTGATTGATGATCTTGGAGATATATTTGGTGTTCATCAAGTTATTGTCATCCAAAAACAAGATATAATCTTGGTTGGTAAAGAAGATCATCCTTTCCATTTCTCTTGTTATTTTTGTAAAGATCAAATGTATTTTATTTCTTATTGTATATGTATATGATGAATATATGATGATAAAAATGTTGTGTGGGAATCAAATGTTGATAAATATGCTTACAAAGATGAATAACCATAAGAAACAAGGCTAAAATCATGCTTTAATTGTTGGCTGTATAAAAACAGTAAGTAACCAAGTCTTAAACTGATAAAATTGCAAGGTGGAATCCATTTACAGTAAGTGTTAGATGTCATACACATGTGAGAGTTGGCCATGGAATGGAATCATCAAAATGAGTGAGATATGATCAAAACAAGATGAGTGTGCTAATCTGAATAGTCTGTTTTGTAGGGACTGTTAAGGATAGTTAGACATGGAATGAGCAGTAGCTATAACTAACTTATTTGTAGCACATAATATGAAGTTTATGCCATCCAAAAATTAGCTTCTATCTCATTATAGAACTCAAGATATGATAAAATGGTGAAGATGAAACTAAAAATCAGATTTTGAAGAATTAATGTTTAATACTATTATATAAGCACTCAAATAATATAGTATAAAATGTGAAATTAAAACCCACTAACTAATAAATTTCATTTATATAAATATACATAAGGTTAAATAAATGGACACTTTATAAAAATGGTAGTTGAATAAGATTTATAAGTTATAAAAACTATAAACATGATTTTTACGACTTTTTCGGCTATTATCGTAAAATTAACGTTTTTCGCCAATTAAAACTTAGACGATCAAACCCGTCTAATGCAAAGTTTTTAAAAGTCATATACTGATATATAAGTATCTAATACAAGTAAAAACCGATAAAACCCGAACTATAGGACATACGGACATTAACGAGCTAAGTTAGCATATTTGGACTAATAATTTAACTAAATAAGTTAAACACTTATAAAAATTACTTATTGGGCTTAACCCATTTGGGCCCAACATGTAAAGTATAAATACTGATAATACAAGTATAAAATGGATTAATACAAGTTAAAGAACTTATAATAGGCTTATTGGACTTAAAACATGTAAATAGGTAAAACTAGTAAACTAGTAAAAAGTTACCAATACATAAACACTAAAATGAGTAAATAAGAATATATAAACCCACTTGATCATAATCATATGTACAAAATCATCATATGTATATTTGTTATTTTGATAAAGTCATTGGACAAAAGTCTAAGACCGATTATTATTTATATAGGTTTCCGTGACCGAAGCACGCCCGTAGCCGATAATCCGCCTTTCATTATCAACGTGAGTTCATAGCCTCGCACCCTTTTAAATGTTTTATAAAATGATTTGTAAACCCGCGAGGGAGATAACATGCTAGTTTTTGATAAAATAGAACACAAGTAGTACCGATGGTATGCTTAATGATATGGACCCGAATGATGCGATGACCCAATAAAAGAGATAAAAAAGGATTATTAGTAGTTAGGTTATGTCACTTAAAGTCCCATTAGCATGAATTGTGAACTACCGAGATTTGGTAGACGCTTATGCATATGATAGTACTATTTGGGTACGATCACCCCAGTTCGCGCCTTGACGGTTGATCCCCGTCGTACAACATTGATTGGTAAGCGAATTTATGTATGAGAAGATTTACATAGCGTGATTTTTGTGACGACACGCTAACTTAGATGGGCAAATTGTTTGTCGGGTTCGCGGCCCGTTGTTTTGATAGTAAGGTAACAATGTCATGCGGCTAATAATAATCCAAATATAATCTAAATATCCGATATGATACGATGCTAATAACGATAATAATATTACCTATAATGGTAATATTGAGGCTACGGTCTCATGGACGGTTTAAGATGTATGCTTGATTTATATATTGCCTGACTAGCAATACGAGGACTTACTTTTGATATTATACTTGTGTTCTGATTTCTACGATTGTTTTATATAACGGTTTTATTAAACTCTATGAATTCACTCGGCATTCGCTGATATGATTTTTGCATGTTTTTATCTCAGGTGCTTGAAGGTAATCCGGATGGAGATCGACTCTGATGGCCCACATAATATTAAAAATGTTCATTCGATCTATGATTTGTAAACTTAATGACCTGTATAATTTGGGACCTGTTGTACACTTTAAAACTTTTTATTAAATGAATGTATGTTGAACCTTGTACAACCATTTTTATGTGTTGTCTATGATTGGAGTTATTGTGCTATCCCGTAACACTCTAAAAGACCCTTCCGCTGTACCGATACGAAATTTGAGAGTGTTACAAAAGTTTTGGGTCTGACAGTGTTTGACCTTTTGCCAGCGTTGACCTTGGAAGCGTTGACACACTTATAGGCTAAATGTGAAAAGCTACCACAAGTATAACAGGCTTTTCTAGACATAACTCTAGGTCTAGAAGTAAAGAAACCTGTTCCATTATCACTAACTTGGGTTTTTGGTGACCTAGTATTCCTATACATTTCTGCATATTTAATGCTAGGTTTTCTAACAACGTTTGAGCCAAGGTCAACAGTCTTGCCAATGATTGGGTTTGTTACTTTGATGGGGGTAGACTGATTTGGACTATCACAAAGCATGCCAACCTTGACAAACAAGGTAGGGTTGGCTTTCTTCCATTGGTCCAAATCAGTCAACTTGTGCCTATATTCTTCTACTGGGGTAAGGACTCTTGGTGGAGGAATAAATTCCTCTTCTTGGAGTTCTTGTAAACCAGTCCAAGATAAGTCCTTTCTTTGGACACCATAGAAGCCCCAGCTGGTGGTGGAACACCAGCATACTCTTTCATCCCAATCCCAGTCATGTCCCTAGAATCCCTTTGTTTACTAACACATTCTCCTAGGGTTTGTGAGGCCTTATTAAATCTTTGAATTTTAAGGTCTACATTATCCTTATTCTTGATAGCCTCATCTAACTTAGCCTGTAGTTCAGCATTGACCCTCTCCATGATATTTCTAATATCAGTACTAGCATTTAAATCATGTTTTAAGATATTAATTTTATCTTTTATGTCAAGCTCCATTTTCTTATACTCAGCTACAGTCTTTTCAGTTTGAGTAAGATCAAGTTGATAGTTAGACAACTTGCATCTCTCAGTACTCACATCTCCTAACAATCTTAAAACCTCTTTGTTAAGTCTTTCAGTATTTAAACGACAACCCTTACTACAAAAAGCATCATCATATACCTCATTGTCTGATGAAGATGAGGAGTGTGCCATGAGAGCATATTGAACATGCTCTTCTTCTTTTATCTCAGCAACCAAAGCTTTATCCTCTTCCTCATCCTTAGCCAAATAGCTCTAGTCCCATCCAATACCATCAATTTCTTGCATTACCACCATGGCCTTAGGATCCTGAGCCTTAACAATTTGGCTTGAGGGTTTTCCAGCATCAGATCTTCTTGGAGATTTGCATTCTCTCATAAAGTGCCCCATATGATGACAATTGTAGCACTCAACCTTGGATTTATCAAATCCAGCAGTGTCCTTTGCATTAAAAGTCATCTTCTTCTTGAATCTTCTATTCCATATGTTTATACTAGCAAGAGCCATATTCCACTTAATACACATCTCCTCCAAATGCTCATCACTTATTTGCTCAAGGTCCTCATAAGTAATCACTGAACCATTGGGCAATGAAGCAATGTATGCACACACAGTATCCAGATCAGTACCAGCAGGCTTAACTCTTGGAGAGTCAGTTTTGTATGTGTCAGCGTCTGAATGTGAGGCGTTGACAGGATATGATCCAGCATTTACACATGTTGATCCAGTAACTGGGTGCATGTATGAATCCTTCTGATCAAATTGACCTTCACTATGTGAGAAGAAGGCCATGTTTCCATTGGTAGTCTTGCTTCCATGATCCAAAAGAGCCAACAGCCTTAGTTTGTTCTAAACATCATCAAAAGTAGAACTTTTGTGAGTGTTATTGATAATTATAGACCTTGCCTCAATCTTCCATGCATCACCAAGGCTTTTAAGAAAAGTAGCAATAATGTCAACATCACCAATCACTGTCCCCATGAAGGAAAGCTTACTTGTAATGTCAAGAAGTCTGCTTCTCACACTACTTAGCTTCTCATTAGGTTGAGCCTTAAAAACAGCATACTCATGCAAGAGTTGCTTCTTTTTCTCTTCCACTGTATCAGCATTACCACCATAGGCAACTTCAAGGGCTGCCCAAAGATATTTTGCAGACTCATAACCTCTGTATTTGTGCTGATTTTCTTGTCCCAACGAGAGTTTCAGAATGCTTAGGGTTTTCATATCAACCCTTCTCTTTGCTATGTCCTCAACAGACACATCTCTACCATCTTCAGGTTTTTCTTTCTTATCTGCTTCAGAGCATCCTTGAACAGCTGATCTTGTAGCAATGGCATCTGCAATCTTTTGAGCTTTATTGAATGTGTTTCCATATTCAATAATCTCCCAGAGAGTGTAGTCGTAGATTTGCAGATATTGCTCAAAGTTAAACTTCCACAACTCAAAATTGTCTACATCTAGCATGGGAATCTTGATGTTGTGGTTTGAGGAGGAGGAGGAGGTTACTTCTGGAGTAGACATGATGTTTTTAGGGTTTTGTGAAAATTAGGGTTTTTGTGTTCTTTTAGATCAAAGTTTCTCAACAAGCTCTGATACCACTTGTTGATCCCAAACTTAGATCGATTTAGCTTGTGTAAACGAGATTAGATCAAGTTAAACACGTAGAGAAATTTTGTTTATGTATAAAACAATTTAAGTGTTATACGGAACTAACACTCAAACAAGAACACACAAACAGTTGTAAAACAAACTTTCACTTGATTGATAATAACAAACTTGCTTACAATGAAAGTGTTAAATGTATGAAAAACTTATATGAAACATAACCTAAAGGTCTTCTTTTATAGACATAAGAAGCCTTGTACAAGAGTCTACGTATCAGCTATTCTAGGTAAAGATAATTATAGAAAATACATTGTTGATCCTATCTTTACTAGAAACAAAATACGCGTAGATCATCTTTCTATCAGTGCTTGTCTTCAACCTATCAACGCTTGACTTCTTCCTGTCAACGTGTGAAAATCCGTCAATTTATGGTTGATATTTTATTCTCAATTATTATTTGAAAACATTATATTAATGTTATATTATGAACTCGCTTATTTTTGGGAAGAAATTTGGGTTTACATCTTGAAGTAGCATCGACTACGTCTAAACCGGAGGATTCTACGTTACGTGCTTACGTTTACATACACCGTTTTGGTGACAGTCTGACATTTCAGAAAATAAATTTATCCGTGAATATTATTTTGAGATTTTAAATTTGTGTTGGTTCATAAACTCACAAATTTACGAGAAGAGATTAGGACTTACGATTATAATTTAACGTCCTTTACGACTAAACCGGAAACCTTAGGATTACGTATTTACGTTTTCGAACTCTGTTTTTGATGAGACAATTTTTATTAGATTCGTTTTGTGCCGTTGATTCATAATTTATAAAAACGTTTTTCGTAAAACGACCCGAGGGCACGCAAATCGAGGAAACTAGAATCGAGGAATACCCGTAAATTAGTGGGATGAGACAAAACAAGTTTTGCCCCACCCCACTAACATGGGACGGCCAAAACTACTACACCAACACCCTTAGGTATCAATATTTAGCTAACAAGTAAGAACACATGTCTTACTTAGCTTAACAAGTAAGCTTCACACATCAAAACCACAAACCACTTCACCACAAACCATTTCTTCACTTCCACTCTCTCATCCCTTTTCTCTCTCAAAAATTCGTCCCATATCATACACAAAACACCCATTTTGATCAAATTCAACCACAAAATCTCATGTTATTTCTACATATGATGATGTCCTTTTGAAGATATGAAGATGGGAGGTGATCTTCACTTATGAAAAGGAGTTTTCATTAGGTTAAAGGGCTGATTTCATGGAGGTGTTCATCTATCCAAAGGACCCAAGAGTTTCCTTACTAAAGTTGAAGATTTGATAACAAGAACCAAGTCTTGTTCATCAAAAACCTCATCTTTTCATCACTAATGGTGGTACAGAGATTGTTCTTCCTATCCTTTTGTTATTTTGATTATGTAATCTTGTAATTTCTTTATTTATGTATATGTATATGATAATGAATGATGATTAAAAATATTATGTCGGGATTTGGTGTTGATAGATTTGATAAACATGGTTAAAAAGATGGAAAACCATAGGTAAAAAGGTTAAATTCTTGCTTATAAAGTTGCTGTATAAAAACAGTAACTAACCAAATGATAAACTGATAAAATGGCATGGTGGAATCAATTTACAGTAATTATTAGATTTCATACACATGTGAGAGTTGGCCATGCAATGGAATCATCAAAATGAGTGAGATATGATCAAAACAAAATTAGTATACCAATCTGAATAGTCTGTTTTGTAGGGACTGTTAAGGATACTTAGACATGGATTGAGCAGCAGCTATAACTAACGTATTTGTAGCACATAATATGAAGTTTATGTCATCCAAAAATGAGCTTCTATCTCTTTATAGAACTCAAGATATGATAAAAATGGTGAAAGTGAAACTAAAAATCAGACTTTGTGAAATTAAAGTTTATTAGTATTATATAAACACTCAAAATAATATAATATAAAATATGAAATTAAAACCCACTAACTTATATATTTCATTTATATAAATACGTATAAGGATAAATAAATGGACATTATATAAAAATGGTAGTTTGGTAAGTTTTATAAGTTATAAAAACTATAAACATGATTTTTACGTCTTTTCGGCTAGTACCGTAAAATTAACGTTTTTCGTCAATTAAAACTTAGACGATCGGACCCGTCTAACGTAAGCTTTCTAAAAGTCATATACTGATATATAAGTACTTAATACAAGTAAAAACCGATAAAACCCGAACTAAATAATATATGGACATTAACGGGCTAAGTTAGCATTATTGGACTAATAATCCAACTAAATGGGCTAAACACTTATAAATTTACTTATTGGGCTTAACCCACTTGGGCCCAACATGTAAAGTATAATACTGATAATAAAAGTATAAAATGGTCTAATTTAAGGTAATGGGCTTATCATAGGCTTATTGGGTCTAAAACATGTAAATAGGTAAAACTAGTAAACTAGTATAAAAGTTACCAATACATAACACTAAAATGAGTGAATGAGAATGTATAAACCCACTTGATCATCATCATATATATAAAATCATCATATGTATACATAATTCTTATTTTTATAAAGTCATTGGACAAGAGTCTAAGACAAGTATTATTTGTCTAGGTTTCTGTGATTGAAGCACATACCGTACATCTGAATTGCCGATAACCCGCTTTCCCACATCAATGTGAGTTCATAGCCTCGCACTCTTTTAAATGTTTTTATGAAATGTTTTATAAACCCACGAGGGAGATAACATGTTAGTTTTGATAAAATAGGACATCATTTGTCCCGATTGTTTGTTTATTGAATTGGACCCGAATGATTGTATGACCTGATGAATGATTATATGACCCGATGTATGAGATAAAATGGATTATTAAAGTTAGGTTATGTCACTAAAAGTCCCATTAGCATGAATTGTGAACTACCGGGATTTGGTAGACGCTTATGCATATAATAGTACTATTTGGGGACGATCACCCCAGTTCGCGCCTTGACGGTTGATCCCCGTCGTACCACATTGATTGGTAAGCGAATTTATGTATGAGAAGATTTCCATAGCATGATTTTTGTTACGACACGCTAACTTAGATGGGCAAATTGAGTTTCAGGTTAGCTACCCGTTGTTTGTTGTAGTAAGGTAACAATGTCATGCGGCTTATAATAATCCAAAGAACGAAATACTGCTATACGCACTGAATTAAAATGAATTGCCTGACTAGCAATACGGGGTCTTATTATTCATTTTATGTTCGTGTTTTGGTTTTACATAACCATATTCATATGACGGTTTTTTATTTAACTTTATACAACGTTATAAAACGTATTGTATGATGTTTTTACGACAATGGTTCGTATAATGATTTTTATGGCAAAAGCCTATATCATGATTTTCGATAAGAATTTGTATAAAATGACTTTGGCTATTTTATGGCCTACTACAAGGATTTGTACAAAAAGATTTTCGGTAATAAATATATACCGATGATATATTAATGGTTTTATTAAACTCTATGAAATCACTCGGCGTTATCGCTGTCCTTTTCTTTTAACATGTTTTATCTCAGTTACTTGAAGGTAATTCTCGGGAAGACGACAAGAATTCATGGCCCGCACTTAAATAACAATTTCCATTCAAATGCTTCGTAAAATTTGTATGAAAAAATATGACTTGGGACCTATGTAAATTTGATATTTATGAATGGAAATGCTTTATTATTAAATGACGCGATTTTTAAGCGTTGTCTATGATGTGAGTAATGTGCTATCCCGTAACACCAACGAGTCTTCCGTTGTATTGAATTGTATAAATTTGGGGGTGTTACAGTTTGGTACTAGAGCTCTCGTTATAGAAAACGAAAGATTTTTAAAACCAAGGTTTTGAATAAAACATTTCAAAATCTTTTAACTATAAATATTTTTCTCAAAATGTCTAAAAATCTTTTGACTATAACGGTGCCGAAGAATTCCCGAGTTACCGACAAGGCCAGACTGAGAAGTGTTATTTTAATATATATATAACTTGGATTATATATATATATATATATATATATATATATATATATATATATATATATATATATATATATATATATATATATATATATATATATATATATATATATATATATATATATATATATATATATATATATATATATATATATATATATATATATATATATATATGATGTAATTTGTTTACATGATTGTTTGATGATTATTTTAATACTTATACGAGGTATTTATACGACGTAGATTGTCACAAGAAACCCTAACTCCCCTAGCAAATCAATCGAAGCTATTCCCGTAGGAATTCTAGCTATCCTAGATCTAAACCAAGTTGTGGATAATTATGATCCCGACAAAATGGTTGATATTCGTAGAAATGTAGATATTAGTTGATTGTGATATTGAAGAAGAATTGGCGAGATTAAAACTGATATCGATGTCATGACGATCTTTCCTTATAGAGTGGAGTTTGACAAAACGTTACCACCTAGAAAGATGTCATCTGATTCGTTGTCACCCAATTCTTAATTTGAAATCAAAAGGGTGAATGTTGCACTTGAGGCTGTCATTGGAACCATTACCAAAAAGCCTCATGCCACTAGTACCTTTCCGAGAAGTCTAATAGAATGTATGAGTCATTTCATACTAGTGACTCATTTGATAACTATTGTTGTAAGAGCTATAGGATTGGAAATTAAGTGTTGTTCATATCGAGCTTTTATTGCCCTTTTAAGGTGTAAGAATAAGGTTGAAAGTATTGGAGAATGAGGTAGGATATCGCATTGAGTATAAGTTGATTGAAATTTGAATAAAAGTAAAATTTAACTTGTATGGAATATGAGATTGTTAAGAGGAAGTCGTTAAGTCCTGTGATTGAATTATAGGGTTTTAATTGATTGTTGATTCGTGTTAAGTGTTGTTCCTAGGCCATTGTCCAATGATGAGGATGCCCAGTGTCCAATAAATAAATTGAAGAAATCTTCTTCTGAATTGGGACGGACGGATCTTTCAGGACATGTGGAACACCTAATGACTCTTGTAGATTAGTATTCGTTTTGGTATCTTTTAAAAATCCCTAACTTAACTGAGACATCAGTTGGTAGGATGAGTTCTTGGAATTGTATGACATAGTGACACGTAATGTGTTATGGTACAATTTTGACTTGTTTGTGAATTAATGAAAAGAATACCTTTGATTGTTAAATCCTACATGTATCGATGTTATCTATATTTTCTTGCTTCTTCCTAATGCTCACATTAGTGATGCAACCATTGAATAAGTACTCATCTCGATTTGAGTTACGTTGTGGATTATTCTTCCTGAGTGCCATCGAGGTCATGAACCTCATGATAAAGTGGCTAAGCTCATTTCCTATTATATTGTAGTTAGTTCTTGGTGAACAACTCTTCATCAGTCTTTTGCAGATCACACATTGTTTTTATAAAGTTAAAACCGTATCCTTTGAAAAAATTGAATTTTCATCATTATAAGGATTATTCAAAGTGAGATTTATAAGTGATTGTTATCGAAATGAAGTTGTTTATAAAACACCTTAGAAAACTTAATTGTTTTTATAACAAAGAAAATCTTTGTAAATTTATTTTTGATTCTTATTTAAGAATTAAGCATGAAATTATTTTTATTATAAACATGATGATACAATTTTGACGAACTGAGTATTGCATCGTTAATCTTGAAATTGTATATAGTTGCGCGCCTACATACAATTTGGAAATGACCATGCAAGACTGATTAGTAGTCATCATGAAACTATTAATAAAACTAAATTTTCTTTGAAGATTGTGAAAGATTAAATTTTATGATATCTGCAAGAAGTGCAAATTAGGGACATATTGTTAGGGACACCTACATATGTGCCTGTACCATTTATTTTTCTGAGTTGAATTTACTCATCTGTGGAACTTGTCTTATTTGATAATTGATATTCCTTTCTTGTCCAATTCTCTCGTAGTGAGATTCTTTGAAAAATATTGGATTACCGAATGTTGATACCCGACGGGATGTATTGACGTTCCTATCATTTCTTTTTGATTTGATTTCATTTGAATGACATGGGTAACGATCCGAGGAGCTTTCGAATGCGTACTCAAATTATGAAAACATGGGATATATTCATATTCATTAAATGTTTTCGTCTTTATCTGATTTGAAGTTCTCTCGCGTAGATTATGCATTGACCTTACTCTTTAAATGGTAGTTGTGTCTCCATATATCCTTTAATTTGTGAAGGATTACGAGTTATTATTAGTCTTTTGAGAAGTTCACATCTTATCAACGATAATGAAACTGGAAAGTTAATAGTGCCAGTAGAATGGATTGATTGATTATGACATGACGACATTGTCTTAATTGATGGGAACTCGAGTAGAATTCCCCTAAATGATAAATGTTGATTATCAAAGGTGATCTAAATAATTCTTGATGGATGACCATATCCTGTATTTAGACATGAGATTATACCGTGAATGTTTGTGAATTAGTCATAAATATTATAATCTAGAAAGAACCTAATATGAATTTATAGATATTTTTGTTATTTCAAACTTTAGGAGGTATATGTTGGTAAATTACCTAGACTTTTGCCATTAAGGCAAGTTGAAATTGGTATTGATTATATTCCCGGTGCTGCACCTGTGGCTTGTGCACTGTACGTCAGCACCGTTTGAATTAAAGGAATTACCGTACAACTGAGAGAGTTGTCGGAGAAAGCTTTTATTCTACCAAGCTTGTAATTATGAAGAGCTATGGTGTTATCATTCCTTATATTTGTTGAATTACCGTAGGACTAGGTAAATTGATGATCAAAATCTATATCCACTACCCAAGATGATAGATTTGTTCGATCATTTACAAGGTTCTAGCGTATGTTCTAAAGATTTGATCCATGGCATGGTTATTATCAACTTCGCGTCCGCGAAAAAGATTATCTATTCCAATCACTACATCCAGAACTTGTAATGACCATTATGAGTTTCATGTTATGTTGTTTGGATTGACCAATGCACATGTAGCATTCATAAATTTGGTGAATCATGTGTGTAGACTGTAATTTGATAAATTCATGCTTGTGATCACTAAGGACTATTTGTTTGTTTATAAGAATAAGAAGGAGTTAATAATCATGTATAGACTGCCCTGAGTTGGTCGAGTAGTGAAAACTTGTACCTTGAATATTTAACATGTGATGAAAGACTTAATCCTTTACATTATTTGACCGTGTGATTAATAGAAAATGGAATATATTGACTCTTCAAAAATTGGAACCATTAAGGATTTGGGTTTTACCAAAAAGAAAATGGAAATATGTTTTGACAAATGTTTTAACAAAGGATTTTTAAGGGATTATTCCCTTATACACAAATCATTTAACTAAACTCCTGTTTAGGGGTAAATGTTTGTGTATACCTCAAGACAACCTAAGAGGGATTGAGGAAACCATTTAAACCATGACTTGAAATTTGAAGCGACAATTTTTGCTTTTCAACTAAGAAAACTTCGACCAAAGTGTAAACAATGATTTTTTGAACGTTTACGGATCTTATTAATTATTTTAATTATTTTCGATAAATCAACAAAAATCTTGTTAATAAAATTCAAATTTATTTTGAACATTTTTATATAATTGGTCGAACTAAGAAATTTAAAAAACAATTACGTTTACGTTTCATTAAATTAAATATTTATTATTTAATTACTTGTACAATTATCGACGCTTTAAATGTCGGATTGAGAAAAACTGATAAAAATGATAGTTGAGACGAAACTAAAACTTAGAAAATATGAAGAAAGAAATTCTGAGTGAATTTTTGGTTATGATAATTATTTCACCAGGAAAGGTGAATATAGATACTGACACATTATATAGAAAGGATAAAGAATCAATTAGGATGTGTTTCTTAATAATGATTGTGCAAAATAAATTGCCGAACAATATAAAAATAAATGATGTTTGTAAAAAGGGGTTCGCGGCTAATGTGAACAATCAGAATTGAGAAGCCGATGGCGTTGAATGTTTAAAGGGTCGTTTATGGTTGCCTAAATATGGAGGATTTTGAGATATAGTCATGTTGGAATCTCGTAAGTATAAGTATTCTATTCATGCCATTTCTGATTTAATGTATCTTATCTGAAGAAGTTGTACTAATGGCAAAATATGAAGGCATACATCGCCTCATACATTAGTAAACATCTAACTATTGCAAAGGTCATCATCTGAATTTGATTCGATTTGGGTCATCGTCGACAGACTGACCAAATCTACTAATATCATTCCAGTTAATGATAAATTCTCGATGAAGAAATTGACTCTTTTGTATTTAAAGGAGTTATGTAAGCATGGTGTGCCTGTATCGGTCATCTCTATCAAAGATCCTCGTTTCGCATCGAATTTCTAGAGATTTGCTCAGAAGTCATTGGGAACGAACCTTGATGAGAGTACTGTTTACCACCCCAATCGAAGGGACGAGGTAAAGTAATGATACAAAACACTAGAAGTGTTGTTTTATGCTTGAATGATTGACCTTTAGTAATAAACAGTATAATCGCTTTCCTTTGGAGAGATTATCATTAATAATTATCGTATTAGGATCGAGATTGAATCTTGCTAGGATCTAAATATTAGAGCATCTGTAAGAAGGAGTTGGGATGAAGACACCCGACATACACCCATTGTGAGTTGGACATGTCTTTTAGGTTTAAGGTTGCCTATGATGACCAACCTAACCTTACAAAATACCCAAATCGCGAGACCTGAATTGATTGTTGAAATTAGGATCTGATTATTGACTGTCGGTAGTGGGCAGGAGGTTATGTGAATATGAAATGTAGATCTTGAAGTACAGGATGGGTAGCGAAGTTATGCCAAAAATATTAACCATGAAAAAGTAAATTGATGATCTGAAAGATCATGGGATATAAGTCCCCGTTGTATGGGACCATTGAGATGATGTAAAAGTTGATTTGAAAGGCATATAAGCTGGATCTACCCTAGGGCTTCAAGGACTGCGTGAATTATGTTTCGTATATCGAACTTGATAAATGTCTATCAAGTGAAAATCTGAATTCTTCTTGATGAAAGTTAGATCTGCGAAAAGTTGCATTCATCAAAAACCCGTGAACATCATGGATAGAGAAAATAAGTCAACATTAAGCCTGATCTTATTCCCGTAGTTGTGTTTGATGAAACTCGCGTATTGTAATGAATTACACTTGTGAGAAAAGACCGAATGTGGAGGATATACCCACATGGCTTTAACTCTATAAGAAGCGAGTAGTAATATAAATTTATCTTTGAGGACAAAGATCCTGTTTAGGGGTAAATGCTGTGACAATCCGTCAATTTATGGTTGATATTTTATTCTCAATTATTATTTGAAAACATTATATTAATGTTATATTATGAACTCACTTATTTTTGGGAAGAAATTTGGGTTTACATCTTGAAGTAGCATCGACTACGTCTAAACCGGAGGATTCTACGTTACGTGCTTACGTTTACATACACCGTTTTGGTGACAGTCCGACATTTCAGAAAATAAATTTATCCGTGAATATTATTTTGAGATTTTAAATTTGTGTTGGTTCATAAACTCACAAATTTACGAGAAGAGATTAGGACTTACGATTATAATTTAACGTCCTTTACGACTAAACCGGAAACCTTAGGATTACGTATTTACGTTTTCGAACTCCGTTTTTGATGAGTCAATTTTTATTAGATTCGTTTTGTGTCGTTGATTCATAATTTATAAAATCGTTTTTCGTAAAACGACCCGAGGGCACGCAAATCGAGGAAACTAGAATCGAGGAATACCCGTAAAATAGTGGGATGAGACAAAACAAGTTTTGCCCCACCCTACTAACATGGGACGGCCGAAACTACTACACTAACACCCTTAGGTGTCAATATTTAGCTAACAAGTAAGAACACATGTCTTACTTAGCTTAACAAGTAAGCTTAACACATCAAAAACACAAACCACTTCACCACAAACCATTTCTTCACTTCCAACACATGCAAACCACTCTCTCATCTCTTTTCTCTCTCAAAATTTCGTCCCATATCATACACAAAACACCCATTTTGATCAAATTCAACCACAAAATCTCATGTTATTTCTACATATGATGATGTCCTTTTGAAGATATGAAGATTGGAGGTGATCTTCACTTATGAAAAGGAGTTTTCATTAGGTTAAAGGGCTGATTTCATGGAGGTGTTCATCTATCCCAAGGACCCAAGAATTTTCCTTGCTAAAGTTGAAGATTTGATAACAAGAACCAAGTCTTGTTCATCAAAAACCTCATCTTTTCATTACTAATGGTGGTATAGAGATTGTTCTTCCTATCCTTTTGTTATTTTGATTATGTAATCTAGTAATTTCTTTATTTATGTATATGTATATGATAATGAATGATGATTAAAAATATTATGTCGGGATTTGGTGTTGATAGATTTGATAAACATGGTTAAAAAGATGGAAAACCATAGGTAAAAAGGTTAAATTCTTGCTTATAAAGTTGGTTGTATAAAAATAGTAACTAACCAAATGATAAACTGATAAAATGGCATGGTGGAATCAATTTACAGTAATTATTAGATGTCATACACATGTGAGAGTTGGCCATGCAATGGAATCATCAAAATGAGTGAGATATGATCAAAACAAAATTAGTATACCAGTCTGAATAGTCTGTTTTGTAGGGACTGTTAAGGATACTTAGACATGGATTGAGCAGTAGCTATAACTAACTTATTTGTAGAAAATAGTATGAGGTTTATGTCATCCAAAAATGAGCTTATATCTTCTTATAGAACTCAAGATATGATAAAAATGGTGAAAGTGAAACTAAAAATCAGATTTTGTGAAATTAAAGTTTATTAGTATTATATAAGCACTCAAAATAATATAGTATAAAATGTGAAATTAAAACCCACTAACTTATATATTTCATTTATATAAATATGTATAAGGATAAATAAATGAACATTATATAAAAATGGTAGTTTGGTAAGTTTTATAAGTTATAAAAACTATAAACATGATTTTTACGTCTTTTCGGCTAGTACCGTAAAATTAACGTTTTTCGTCAATTAAAACTTAGACGATCGGACCCGTATAATGTAAACTTTTTAAAAGTCATATACTGATATATAAGTACTTAATACAAGTAAAAACCGATAAAACCCGAACTAAATAACATATGGACATTAACGGGCTAAGTTAGCATTATTGGACTAATAATCCAACTAAATGGGCTAAACACTTATAAATTTACTTATTGGGCTTAACCCACTTGGGCCCAACATGTAAAGTATAATACTGATAATAAAAGTATAAAATGGTCTAATTTAAGGTAATGGACTTATAATAGGCTTATTGGGCCTAAAACATGTAAACAGGTAAAAGTAGTAAACTAGTATAAAAGTTACCAATAAATAACACTAAAATGAGTAAATGAGAATGTATAAACCCACTTGATCATAATCATATATATAAAATGATCATATGTATACATAATTCTTATTTTTATAAAGTCATTAGACAAGAGTCTAAGACAAGTATTATTTGTCTAGGTTTCCGTGATTGAAGCACGTACCATACATCCGAATTTGCTGATAACCCCCTTTCCCACATCAACGTGAGTTCATAGCCTCGCACTCTTTTAAATGTTTTTATGAAATGTTTTATAAACCCGCGAGGGAGATAACATGTTAGTTTTGATAAAATAGGACATCATTTGTCCCGATTGTTTGTTTATTGAATTGGACCCGAATGATTGTATGACCCGATGAATGATTATATGACCCGATGTATGAGATAAAATGAATTATTAAAGTTAGGTTATGTCACTAAAAGTCCCATTAGCATGAATTGTGAACTACTGGGATTTGGTAGACGCTTATGCATATCATAGTACTATTTGGGGACGATCACCCTAGTTCGCGCCTTGACGGTTGATCCCCGTCGTGCCACATTGATTGGTAAGCGAATTTATGTATGAGAAGATTTCCATAACGTGATTTTTGTGACGACACGCTAACTTAGATGGGCAAATTGAGTTTCGGGTTAGCTACCCGTTGTTTGTTGTAGTAAGGTAACAATGTCATGCGGCTTATAATAATCTAAAGAACGAAATACTGCTATACGCACTGAATTAAAATGAATTGCCTGACCAGCAATACGGGGTCTTAATATTGATTTTATGTTCGTGTTTTGGTTTTACATAACCATATTCATATAACGGTTTTTTATTTAACTTTATACAACGTTATAAAACGTAATGTATGATGTTTTTACGACAATGGTTCGTATAATGATTTTTATGGAAAAAGCCTATATCATGATTTGCGATAAGAATTTGTATAGAATGACTTTGGCTATTTTATGGCCTACTACAAGGATTTGTACAAAAAGATCTTCGGTAATAAATATATACCGATGATATATTAATGGTTTTATTAAACTCTATGAAATCACTCGGCGTTATCGCTGACCTTTTCTTTTAACATGTTTTATCTCAGGTACTTGAAGGTAATTCTCGGGAAGACGACAAGAATTCATGGCCCGCACTTAAATAATAATTTCCATTCAAATGCTTTGTAAAATTTGTATGAAATAATATGACTTGGGACCTATGTAAATTTGATATTTATGAATGGAAATGTAATATTTTGCTTTTGACACCCCGTATAAAAATTAAAGTTCTTGTCTCGAAATCTTAACGAATTGATTCCCGGCTTAAAGTACGACTCAGTTGAACTTTGATGGAAAACAAATGTTTTTGTGGTTGTTTTTAAATTTAAATGTGCGAAGACTTGAAAGTTAATGTCGTTAAAGTAAAGTGGTAAGAAAATAAATCTAAGTCTAATTAAAAGAAAGGTGCGAAATTTAAAAACTTTTGAAAAGTAAAGTAATTAAAATGACTTAAAATGAAGCGTGACGGGAATTAAAATTAGACAAAGTATTAAAACATAGACTAAAAATTAAACAATACAAAATAAGAGAAAAACCTCCTGATCGGAATATATTTCGATCAGCCTTACCCTGACCTGATCGGAATGTGTCGTCGGAATGCCAATCGGAATATCTGTCACCAATGCCCCAATCGGAATACCACAAACCTACCTGGTCGGAATGCAAACTCACCTTGATCGGAATATGGAAGAGTCCTGGTCGGAATGATGATCGGAACCAATGATCGGAATATCCAATATCACCTCGATCGGAATGAGACAAGAGCACCAATCAGAATATCTGTCACTTATACGCAATCGGAATACCCAAGACCTATCTGATCGGAATACCAAGAACCCCCCAAATCGGAATGCGTAGTGAGGTTCAGATCGGAATGATAGCCAAAAGCCCGATCAGAAAGTTAAAACCCTTTTCCGATTTGTACCAATCGGAATCCGACAGAAAAAGTACAAAATAAGCTATAACAATAAGCTATGATTCTAATAAGCACAAGTCTAAAAACCTAGGGTAAACAGTGTAAAAATAAGTTACGGAACTGAAAGTTAACAATTTTAAAGACACGAAAAAGATAAGCTTTTAAAAAAAACAACTTTTTATACGAAAATAACTTTTATAAAATTTATATAAACTTGAAAACAAACAAAATAAGCTATGAAAATAAGAGATTTAAAACAATCAAAAGCATAAAAATGAAATCTTTAAACAACTTAACAAGATAAAAACGTGTAAATCAAAGATTAAAGAAAGGTAGAAGAAGATTAACAAGATAAAGTAAAGGTGCAAGTAATTAAAAGAGACACTTACTTGAAATTAAAGATATTAAAGGTGCAAAACAAGTAATTAAAGGTGCAAGTAATTAAAGGTGCATAAAATAAAGGTGGAAGAACTAGTTTGTCAATCTAGCCAACAAGAACAAATGAGATGAAATGAAATGTATTTATAGGTGATTAGGAGGATGGTTAGAGGAAGCTTCCTCCTCTTCTTCCTTTCTTCTTAATTGCGCCATTAAGTCCTTCCTTCTTAATCTTTTTGTTAATCTTGGAATGTGATGACTTTTGGCTCGGGATTTCTTTGGACTCGTCTTTTAATTCTTCGATAAATAAGACTTGAGTTCCTCGGCTTTAAGTAAACTTCCGTCTTTTGACTTTTTCTTCGATAAATCTTCAGAATTGGTCTTGGACTTCCGTTCTTTTTGCACTCTTGACTTTTTGACTTTGTCTTTCATCTTTTTCTTCAATAAAAGTCCGTAAATGCCCGTGAATTCCCGTGATTTCTCCACTTTTCACCTTTTCATCCTAAATCACAACAAAAACACAAACCACGCATAATTCCGACATAAAAGACATAAAATACACGTTTTGGTCCGGTTATTATTGTAATTAAGTGGTAGAAAAGATGTGTGTTTTCACACATATCAAATCCCCTACACTTGACCATTGCAATGTCCTCATGCAATGCATTAGTTACAAAGCAAGTTTACATTTTTCATCATAATCAATCCACGTTGGCCTTTATGAAAGAGATAGAAACTATAAACATTCAAAGTAAAGAAATCAAAAGCATACCTTGGGTTTTGGAAATGTCATGAATAATCATCATCCTCAACTTTTCACTTTCTCCAAACCAAGCTTAAAAACGAGATCATTGTTATTATAAGTTAGTAAACTAACACGAACTCATGTGGGCCAATTATTCACTTAGACTCCCTTATTCCTATGGGTATCTCTTATATTTTATTATTTGTCTTGAATTATCACGAGGATGCATTGTTTGACTTATTTAGATAGTTATTTAGTCTGAAAATAAAGTGCACGATTTAATCAATAGTTAGCTAAAGGACCAAATCTTTTAAAACTGCTTCTCGGGACCTCATAAAGTTCATATCTTGGCATAACTCGCTTCGCGATTTGAGACCTTTCTCGGATCGATATTTGGCAGCGACTTCATACTTCAAATCTTGAGAGACATTCATGAAATTATGGTCTTCTCTTCATAATGGAATTTCTTCACTTGAAGTTTTTGAGAGATTCATACTTGGACCACGACTTCTTCATTTTTCTCCAATCTTTATTTTGGACTTTGATATACAACCATCCGCCTCCTTTTATGACTTGGATCTATTTATCCTCATACCTTGTTAGGGTCTTTTCGGATACACTTCTCCATGACTTTTGGGTAGTTTTTGCTTTTCGTCGTGTGTCTCGATCCTTCATATTGATTTTTGATAAATGATTCTTCACATCACTTTTGGATCTTTAGCAACAAAATATAGCCCTCATGCCTTGTTAGGGCCTTTTCGGACTCGCCAATCTTCGCATCCCGCTTCAATAAGTTATGCCTTGGCTATGAACTCTAATCCATACCGAGCAACTTTTAAACGATCTGGGGCTAGAAGCTAAGTAACTTTTCAAATCGTACAACCTTATTTATTAGCAGATAAATTTATTAGCAAGCGATGGGAGAATAGGCTTATAATTAACTCACATAAATTCACGAAAGAATACCGGACTTATAATTGGCTCTATCATCTCTCGTTCTCCACAGTTTAAAATCTCAAGTAATGAGACTCGTAGATACTTAGCCTATTATATCAAAGTTTTGGGTTTTCGAGTCGCCTATAGGATCTTGTAAATTCTTAGACTTTTTCAAGTTTAGAAATCGTGTTTTAAAGTTCCCTTGATAAATGACTCTCTAGGATCAATTATATGAACTTGCGAAAAGTTCTTGTTCTTAACCCGTGAGAGTTAAGACTTTCGCGTTTTATAGCTCCCTATATAAAATCCTAGCAAAACTTGACTTAAACACGTTAAGGATACTAGCTAGAGTAAACTTAGATATGTAAACTCGGGTTGAGTCAAAAGATTCACAACGTTTGAAAATAAAAACCACTTATTCAAAGATTTATTCTAGCAAAGGAAGAAAATAACTATACAAAGATAAAAACTAATAGGCCAAAATAGATCAAAATTTTGAAAAATGTCGAAAAACTGATTTTCCGGTTAAAATGAAGACAATTACAAGGAAAAGACCACTTAACTTTGATAGAAGTCCCCCCTACACTTAAGATAAACATTGTCCTCAATGTTTAAGCATGTGGGAGTAAACTCCCCTACACTTAGGACATTGTGCACTTTGTTTAAATCTCACTAAGGAAAAGACAACTAAAGAGATTCCTATTTTAATATTGAGAAAATATAAAATAGTGAATCGAAAATAGTTTAGGATAAAACCGGGAAGAAGTGAACACGGAATCACGGGTCGTCAAGAATCATCAAGAGTGGATCATTGAAGCTCGAATCCCTGATTAAGAGAGGATAGGAAAGAGCAAACACCAAAGGGTCTCCCCTACACTTATGGTAAAAACAAAGAAAAAGATAGATAGATAATTGGGTTTCCTCCCAAGAAGCGCTTGTTTTTGTTATCCGAGTCACGAGCCTGACTCGTCCCTGAATTAAATGGTCCATGGGGAAACCTCTAATGTTATACCGGGATCAAAGACCTTGTCCTCGTTCCCGGAGGAATATAACAAAGGGGAGGCAAGAGGATATGTGACAATCCGTCAATTTATGGTTGATATTTTATTCTCGAATATTATTTAAAAACATTATTTTAATGTTACAATATGAACTCACTTATTTTTGGGAAGAAATTTGGATTTACGTATTGAAGTAGCGTCGACTACGTCTAAACCGGAGGATTCAACGTTACGTGCTTACGTTTACATACACCGTCCTTGGTGACAGTCCGACATTTCAGAAAATAAATTTATCCGTGAATATTATTTTGGAGTTTTAAATTTGTGTTAGTTCATAAACTCACAAATTTACGAGAAGAGATTAGGACTTACGATTTTATTTAAACATCCTTTACGACTAAACCGGAAACCTAAGGATTACATATTTACGTTTTCGAACTCCGTTTTGATGAGACAATTTTTATTGGATTCGTTTTGTGCCGTTGATTCATAGTTTATAAAAAAGTTTTTCGTAAAACGACCCGAGGGCACGCAAATCGAGGAAACTAGAATCGAGGAGTACCCGTAAATAAATGGGGATGAGACAAGTGGGACACTTGCCCCACCCCCATCAAAACCGGCCTTAACTTAGCCACTTCACCAACTTGGTGTCAAGTGTAAGCTAAGTTGCTAACACTTGTCACCTTAGCTTACACATTAAGCTTCTACATCTCAAAACAAGTAGCTAACACACATACCATCCATTTCAACATGCAAAACCACTCAACATTCTCTCTTCTCCTCCCAATTATGCCGTCCCATATCTCACCCTAAACACCATTTTGATCAAAATTTACCATGGAATCTTATGTTATTTACACATAAGTTGAAGCCCTTTTGAAGCTCTATAGATTGGTGGTGCTTATAACATCCAAGGAGGAGTTTTCATAGTGTCTTGAGGCTGATTTTACACAAGGAGTTTATGAAGATTGGTGGTCTTAAAGATGGTCTTGGCTATGCACAAGTTTCTCCATCAAAAACCATGTCCAAATCATAACCTACATCAACTTGGTGGTATAAAGATTGTCCTCCTCATCTTCTTGTTATTTTGATTATGTAAACATGTATTTTATTTCCTATTGTATATGTATATGATTATTATATGATGATAAAAATGTTATGTGGGGATTTGGTGTTGATAAACATGATTAAAAAGGTGAAAAACTATAAAGAACAAGGCTAAAATCTTGCTTAAAAGTGATGGCTGTATAAAACAGTAAATAAACAAGTCATGGACTGATAAAATGATGAAGTAGAATCCATTTACAGTAAGCTATATGTCTTGTACACATGTGAGAGTTGGCCATGCAATGGAATCATTGTAATGAGTGAGATATGATCAAAACAAGTTTAAGGTACAAATCTGAGTTCACTGTTTTGGACGATTTTTAGAAAATACTTAGAAGATGATTCAACAGTAGCTATAACAGAGTTAAATGTAGCACATATCATGTAGTTTATGTGATAAATATTTGAGCTTCTATATCCATATATAACTCTAGATATGGCAGTTTTGGTGAAAGTGAAGATAAAAATCAGATTTTGGAAATTAAAGTATAATACTATTATATAAGCACTCAAAATTTAATAGTATAAAATATAAATTAAAACCCACTAACATATATAATACATTTATATAAATATATAGAATGGTAAATAAGTGGACAATTTTATAAAAATGGTAGTGGAATAATACTTATAAGTAATAAAAACTATAAACTTGATTTTTACGACTTTTTCGGCTATTACCGTAAGATTTACGTTTTTCGCCAATTAAAACTTAGACGATCAAACCCGTCTAATGTAAAGTTTTTAAAAGTCATATACTGATATATAAGTATCTAATACAAGTAAAAACCGATAAAACCCGAACTATAGGACATACGGACATTAACGAGCTAAGTAAACATATTGGACTAATAATTGGACTAAATAAGTTAAACTCTTATAAAAAGAGCTTATTGGGCTTAACCCATTTGGGCCCAACTTGTAAAGTTTAAATACTGATAATATAAGTACAAAATGGATTAAAACAAGTTAAATAACTTATAATAAGTTATTGGACTTAAAACGCGTAAATAGGTAAAACTAGTAAACTAGTATAAAAGTTATGACACATAACACTAAAATGAATAAACGAGAATATGTAAACCCACTTGATCATCATATATATAAAATCATCATATGTATACATAATTGTTATTTTTATAAAGTTATTGGACATGAGTCTAAGACGAGTATTATTTGTCTAGGTTTCCGTGATTGAAACACGTACCGTACGTCCGAATTGCCGATAAGCCGTCTTCCCACATCAACGTGAGTTCATAGCCTCGCACTCTTTTAAATGTTTTTATAAATGTTTTATAAACCCGCGAGGGAGATAACATGTTAGTTTTTATAAAATAGGACACCAATTGTCCCGATTGTTTGTTTATTGATTTGGACCCGAATGATTGAATGACCCGATTGTATGACCCGATAAATGATTAAAGGACCCGATAGATGAAATTAAATGGATTATTAATGTTAGGTTATGTCACTAAAAGTCCCATTAGCATGAATTGTGAACTACCAGGATTTGGTAGACGCTTATGCATTTAATAGTACTATTTGGGGACGATCACCCCAGTTCGCGCCTTGACGGTTGATCTCCGTCGTGCCACATTGATTGGTAAGCGAATTTATGTATGAGAAGATTTACATAGCGTGACCTTTGTGACGACACGCTACTTTAGATGGGCAAATTGAGTATCGGGTTAGCTACCCGTTGTTGGTTTAGTAAGGTAACAATGTCATGCGGCTTATAATAATCCAAACTAACGAAATACTACTAGACGCTTCGAATTACGATGTATTGCCTGACTAGCAATACAGGGTCATACTATTGATATTATGTTCGTGTTTTGGTTTTTATAACCATATTCATATAACGGTTTTTATTTAATCTATACAACGTTGCAAAACGTATTGTATGGTGTTTTTAACGACAATGATTCGTATAATGATTTTTAAGGCAAATGCCTATATTATGATTTTGATAAAGATTTGTATAAAATGATTTTTGGCTATTTTATGGCCTATTACAATGGTTTGTACGAAATGATTTTTGGTAATAATTTTATACCAAAGTTATATTGATGGAATTTATTCAACTCTATGAATTCACTCAGCGTTATCGCTGACCTTTTCTTTTAACATGTTTTATCTCAGGTACTTGAAGGTAATTCTCGGGAAGACGACAAGAATTCATGGCCCGCACTTAAACAATATTTTCCACTCAAATACTTTGTAAAACTTTGTATGAAATATAATGACTTGGGACCGATGTAACTTTGATATTTATGAATGGAAATACTTTATTAATAAACGACGTGATTTTTATGCGTTGTCTATGATGTGAGTAATGTGCTATCCCGTAACACCAACTAGTCTTCCGCTGTATTGAGTTGTATAAATTTGGGGGTGTTACAGTTTGGTATCAGAGCTCTCGTTATAGAGAACGAAAGATTTTTAAAACCAAGGTTTTGAATAAAACATTTCAAAATCTTTTAACTATAAACATTTTTCACAAATGTCTAAAAAAAAATCTTTTGACTATAACGGTGCCGAAGAATTCCCGAGTTACCGACAAGGCCAGACTGAGAAGTGTTATTTTAATATATATATATAACTTGGATTATATATATCTATATATATATGATGTAATTTGATTATATGATTGTTTGATGATTATTTTGATATTTATACGAGGTATTTATACGACGTAGATTGTCACAAGAAACCCTAACTCTCCTAGCAAATTAATCGAAGCTATTCTCGTAGGAATTCTAGCTATCCTAGATCTAAACCAAGTTGTGGATATTTATGATCCCAACAAATGGTTGATATTCGTAGAAATGTAGATATTAGTTGATTGTGAAATTGAAGAAGAATTGGCGAGATTAAATCTGATATCGATGTCATGACGATCTTTCCTTATAGAGTGGAGTTTGACAAAACGTTATCACCTGGAAAGATGTCATCTGATTCGTTGTCATCCAATTCTTAAATTGAAATCGAAAGGGTGAATGTTGCACTTGAGGCCGTAATTGGAACCATTACCCAAAAGCCTCATGCCACTAGTACCTTTCCGAGAAGTCTGATTGAATGTGTGAGTCATATAATATTAGTGACTCATTTGATAATTGTTGTTGTAAGGGCTATAGGATTGGAAATTAAGTGTTGTTCATATCAAGCTTTTATTGCCTATTAAGGCCTAAGAATAAGATTGAAAGTATTGGAATATGAGGTAGGATATTGAATTGAGTATTGGTTGAAACTTGAATAAAGTAAAATTTAACTTGTATGGAATATGAGATTGTTAAGAGGAAGTCTTTAAGTTTTGTGATTGAATTATAAGGTTTTAATTGATTGTTGATTCGTGTTAAGGGTTGTTCCTAAGCCATTGTCCAATGATGAGGATGCCCAGTGTCCAATAAATAAATTGAAGAAATCTTCTTCTTAATTGGGACCGATGGATCTTCCGGGGACATGTGGAACACCTAATGACTCTTGTAGATTAGTATTCATTGTGGTATCTTTTCAATATCCCTAACTTAACTTAGATATCAGTTGGTAGGATGAGTTCTGAGAATTGTATGACATAGTGACACGTAATGTGTTACGGTACAATTTTGACTTTTTTGTGATTAATGAAAAAGACTACCTTTGGTTGCTAAATCTTACATATATCGATGTTATCTATCTTTTATTTCTTCATCCTAGTGTTCGCATTAGTAATGCAACCATTGAACAAGTACTCATCTTGAATTGAGTTACGTTGTGAATCATTCTTCCTGAGTGCCATCGAGATCATGAACCTCATGATTATTTGACTAAGCTGATTTCCTATCATATTGTAGTTAGTTCTTGGTGAACAACTTTTCATCACTCTTTTGCAGATCACACATTGTTTTTATAAAGTTAAAACGGTATCCTTTGAGAAAATTTAATTTTCATCACAATAAGGATTATTCAATGTAAGATTTATAAGTGATTGATATCAAAATGAAGTTGTTTATAAAACACTTTGGAAAACTTAATTGTTTTCATAACGAAGAAAATCTTTGTAAATTTAGTTTTGATTCTTATTTAAGAATTAAGCATGAAAATGTTTTTATTATAAACATGATGATAAAATTTTGACGAAGTGAGTATTGCATCGTTAATCTTGAAATTGTATATAGTTGTGCGCCTACATACAATTTGGAACGGACCATGCAAGGCTGACTAGTAGTCACCATAAAACTGATTAATAAACACTACATTCTCTTTAAAGGTTGTGGAAGATTAAATTTTAATGAGATCTGCAAGAAGTGAAAAATAAGGACATAATGTTAGGGACACCTACATATGTGCCTGTAACACCTATTCTTCTGAGTCGAATTTACTCATCTGTGGAAATTGTCTTATTTGACAATTGACAATTCTTTCTTGTCCAATTCTCCCGTAGTGAGATTCTTAGGAAAAGTATTTGATTACCGAGTGTTGATACCCGACTGGATGTATCGACGTTCTTATCATTTCTTTTGATTTGATTTCATTTGAATGACCTGGGTAATGATCCGAGGAGCTTTCGAATGCGTACTCAAGTTATGGAAACATGGGATATATTCATATTCGTTAAATGTTTTCGTTTGTATCTGATTTGAAATTCTCCCGCGTAGATTATGCGTTGACCTTACTCTTTTAATAGTAGTTGTGTATCCTAATATTCCTGAATTTGTGAAGGATTATGAATTATTACTAGTCTTTTGAGAAGTTCACATCTTATCGACGGCAATCAAACTGGAAAGTTGAAAGTGCCAGTAGAATGGATTGATTGATTATGACATGACGACATTGTCTTAATTGATGGGAACTCGAGTAGAATTCCCCTAAATGATAAGATGTTGATTATCAAAAGTGATCTAAATAATTCTTGATGGATGACCATATCCTGTATTTAGACTTGAAATTATACCATGAATGGTTGTGAATTAGTCATAGATATTATAATCTAGAAAGAACCTAATATCAATTTATTAAAAGATGTTTATGTTATCTAAACTTTAGGAGGTATTTGTTAATGAATTACCTAGACTTTCGCCATTAAGGCAAGTAGAATTTGGTATTGATTATATTTCCGGTGTTGCACCTGTGGCTTGTGCACTGTACGCCAGCACCATCTAAATTAAAGGAATTACCGTACAACTGAGAGAGTTGTCGGAGAAAGATTTTATTATACCAAGCCTATCATCCTGAAGAGCTATGGTGTTATCATTTCTTATATTTATAGATTACTGTGAACTGAGTAAATTGACAATCGAAAACGATATCCATAACTCGAAATGGAAGATTTGTTCGATCATTTACAAGGTTTTTGATCCTCAGCATGGTTATCATCTACTTCGCATCTGTGAAAAGGATTATCTATTCCAATCACTACATCCGGTACTTGTAATGAACATTATGAGTTTCACGTGATGTCGTTTGGATTGACTAATACACATGTAGCATTCATAAATTTGGTGAATCACGTGTGTAGGCTGTAAATTGATAAATTCATGCTTGTGATCATTAAGGACCATTTGTTTGATTATAAGAATAAGAATGAAGTTAATAATTAATTATAGATTGCTCTGAATTGGCCGAACAATGAAAACATGTACCTTGAATAATTAACATGAGATTAAATACAAAATCCTTTACACTATTTGACTATGTGATTAATAGATAATGGAATCTATATTGACTCTTTAAGAATTTAGAAGTCATTTAAAACTTTGAGTTATACTAAAAAGAAAGTGCAAATATATTTTGACAAATGTTTTAACAAATGATTTTAAGGGATTATTACCATATACACAAACCATTTAACTAAACTTCTGTTTAGGGGTAAATGTTTGTGTATACTTCTAGACAACCTAAGAAGGATTTAGGAAACCATTTAAACCATGACTTAAAATTTGAAACGACAATTTTTGCTTTTCAACTAAGAAAATTTTTACCAAAGAATAAACGAAGGTTTTTCAAACATTTACGGATCTTATTAATTATTTTAATTATTTTCAGTAAATTAACAAAAATCTTGTTAATTAAATTCAAATTATTTTGAACATTTTCATATAATTGGACGGACTAAGAAATTTAACATCTTTATGTTTACATTTCATAAAAATTGAATATTTAATATTTAATTAATTGTGATAATTATCGGCGCTTTAGACGACGGATTGAGTAAAACGGACAAAAATAATAGTCGAGATAGAATTAAAACTTAGAAAATATGAAGAAAGGTGAACGTAATTACTGACGCATAATATAGAAAGAATATCTGAATGAATTGTGGACATGATAATTATATCATCAGGAAAAATAAATATAAATACTAACACATTATGTAGGAAATATAAAGAACCAATTAGGATGTGTTCCTTAATAATGAAGGTGCAAAATAAATTACCGAACGATATAAAAATAAACGATGTTTGTAAAAAGGATAATATAGAAAATAAAAGGGGTTCGCGGCTAATGTGAACCATTAAAATTGAGAAGCCAATAGCGTTAAATATTTTAAAGGCCACTTGTGTTTTCCCAAATATGTAGATTGTGAGATATAGTTATGTTGGAATTTGTAAGTATAACTATTCTATTTATGTCATTTATGACTAAAAGTATCTTTGTCTGAAGAAGTTGTACTGATGGCAATTATGAAGGCAGACATCGCCTCATACATTAGTAAACGTTTAGCTATTGCAAAGGTCATCATCTGAATTTGATCTGATTTGGGTCATCGTTGACAGACTGACCAAATCTGCTAATATCATTCCCGTTAATGATAAATGCAAAAGAGTTATGTAACCATAGTGTGCCTGTATCGAACATCTTTATCAAGATCCTCGCTTCGCATCGAATTTCTAAAGATTTGCTCAGAAGTCATTGGGAACGAACCTTGATGAGAGTACTGTTTACCACCCCAAATCGAAGGGACGAGGTAAAGTAACGATTCAAAATATTATAAACGTTGTTCTATGTTTGAATGATTGACCTTCGGTAATAGACCGTATAATCGTTTTCCTTTGAAGAGATTATCATTGAGAACTTTCGTATTAGGATCGAGATCGAATCTTGTCAGGATCTGAATGTGAGAGCATCTGTAAGCAGGAGTTGAGATGAAGACACCCGACATACACCCACTGTGAGTTGGACATGTCTTTTAGGTTTAAGGTTTCCTATGATGGCGAACCTAACCTTACAAAATGCCCGACCCGCGAGATCTGAAATGATTGTTGAAATTAGGATTTGATTATTAACTGCCGATAGTGGGCAGGAGGTTATGTGAATATGAAATGTAGATCTTGAAGTGCCAAATGGGTAGCGAAGTTATGCCAAAAAAAAATTTTACCTTGGAAAAATGAATTCATGATCTGACAAATCATGGGATATAAGTCCCCGTTGTATGGGACCATTGAGATGATATAAAAGATTGGTTTGAAAGGCATATAAGCTGGATCTACCCTAGGACTTCAAAGACTGCGTGAATTATGTTTCGTATATCGAACTTGATGGAATATCTATCAAGTGAAAATCTGATTGTTCTTAGTAAAGTTTAGATCGGCGAAAAGTTGCATTCATCAAAAACCCGTGAACATCATGGATAGAGAAAGTAAGTCAACATTTAGCCTGATCTTATTCCCGTAGTTAAGTTTGATGAAACTCGCGTATTGTAATGAATTGCACTTGTGAGAAAAGACCGAGTGTGGAGGAAATACCCACATGGCTTTAACTCAATAAGAAGCGAGTAGTAAGATGATCTTTGAGGACAAAGATCCTGTTTAGGGGTAAATGTTGTGACAATCCGTCAATTTATGGTTGATATTTTATTCTCGAATATTATTTAAAAACATTATTTTAATGTTACAATATGAACTCACTTATTTTTGGGAAGAAATTTGGATTTACGTATTGAAGTAGCGTCGACTACGTCTAAACTGGAGGATTCAACGTTACGTGCTTACGTTTACATACACCGTCCTTGGTGACAGTCCGACATTTCAGAAAATAAATTTATCCCCGAATATTATTTTGGAGTTTTAAATTTGTGTTAGTTCATAAACTCACAAATTTACGAGAAGAGATTAGGACTTACGATTTTATTTTAACATCCTTTACGACTAAACCGGAAACCTTAGGATTACATATTTACGTTTTCGAACTCCGTTTTTGATGAGACAATTTTTATTGGATTCATTTTGTGCCGTTGATTCATAATTTATAAAAACGTTTTTCGTAAAACGACCCGAGGGCACGCAAATCGAGGAAACTAGAATCAAGGAGTACCCGTAAATAAATGGGGATGAGACAAGTGGGACACTTGCCCCACCCCCATCAAAACCGGCCTTAACTTAGCCACTTCACCAACTTGGTGTCAAGTGTAAGCTAAGTTGCTAACACTTGTCACCTTAGCTTACACATTAAGCTTCTACATCTCAAAACAAGTAGCTAACACACATACCATCCATTTCAACATGCAAAACCACTCAACATTCTCTCTTATCCTCCCAATTATGCCGTCCCATATCTCACCCTAAACACCATTTTGATCAAAATTTACCATGGAATCTTATGTTATTTACACATAAGTTGAAGCCCTTTTGAAGCTCTATAGATTGGTGGTGCTTATAACATCCAAGGAGGAGTTTTCATAGTGTCTTGAGGCTGATTTTCCACAAGGAGTTTATGAAGATTGGTGGTCTTAAAGATGGTCTTGGCTATGCACAAGTTTCTCCATCAAAAACCATGTCCAAATCATAACCTACATCAACTTGGTGGTATAAAGATTGTCCTCCTCATCTTCTTGTTATTTTGATTATGTAAACATGTATTTTATTTCCTATTGTATATGTATATGACGATTATATGATGATAAAAATGTTATGTGGGGATTTGGTGTTGATAAACATGATTAAAAAGGTGAAAAACTATAAAGAACAAGGCTAAAATCTTGCTTAAAAGTGATGGCTGTATAAAACAGTAAAGAAACAGGTCATGGACTGATAAAATGATGAAGTAGAATCCATTTACAGTAAGCTATATGTCTTGTACACATGTGAGAGTTGGCCATGCAATGGAATCATTGTAATGAGTGAGATATGATCAAAACAAGTTTAAGGTACAAATCTAAGTTCACTGTTTTGGACGATTTTTAGAAAATACTTAGAAGATGATTCAACAGTAGATATAGGAGAGTTAAATGTAGCACATATCATGTAGTTTATGTGATAAAAATTTGAACTTCTATATCCATATAGAACTCTAGATATGGCAGTTTTGGTGAAAGTGAAGATAAAAATCAGATTTTGGAAATTAAAGTATAATACTATTATATAAGCACTCAAAATTTAATAGTATAAAATATAAATTAAAACCCACTAACATATATAATACATTTATATAAATATATACAATGGTAAATAAGTGGACAATTTTATAAAAATGGTAGTGGAATAATACTTATAAGTAATAAAAACTATAAACTTGATTTTTACGACTTTTTCGGCTATTACCTTAAAATTTACGTTTTTCGCCAATTAAAACTTAGACGATCAAACCCATCTAATGTAAAGTTTTTAAAAGTCATATACTGATATATAAGTATCTAATACAAGTAAAAACCGATAAAACCCGAACTAAAGGACATACGGACATTAACGAGCTAAGTAAACATATTGGACTAATAATTGGACTAAATAAGTTAAACTCTTATAAAAAGAGCTTATTGGGCTTAACCCATTTGGGCCCAACTTGTAAAGTTTAAATACTGATAATATAAGTACAAAATGGATTAAAACAAGTTAAATAACTTATAATAAGTTATTGGACTTAAAACGCGTAAATAGGTAAAACTAGTAAACTAGTATAAAAGTTATGACACATAACACTAAAATGAATAAACGAGAATATGTAAACCCACTTGATCATCATATATATAAAATCATCATATGTATACATAATTGTTATTTTTATAAAGTCATTGGACATGAGTCTAAGACGAGTATTATTTGTCTAGGTTTCCGTGATTGAAACACGTACCGTACGTCCGAATTGCCGATAAGCCGTCTTCCCACATCAACGTGAGTTCATAGCCTCGCACTCTTTTAAATGTTTTTATAAATGTTTTATAAACCCGCGAGGGAGATAACATGTTAGTTTTTATAAAATAGGACACCAATTGTCCCGATTGTTTGTTTATTGATTTGGACCCGAATGATTGAATGACCCGATTGTATGACCCGATAAATGATTAAAGGACCCGATAGATGAAATTAAATGGATTATTAAAGTTAGGTTATGTCACTAAAAGTCCCATTAGCATGAATTGTGAACTACCGGGATTTGGTAGACGCTTATGCATTTAATAGTACTATTTGGGGACGATCACCCTAGTTCGCGCCTTGACGGTTGATCCCCGTCGTGCCACATTGATCGGTAAGCGAATTTATGTATGAGAAGATTTCCATAGCGTGACCTTTGTGACGACACGCTACTTTAGATGGGCAAATTGAGTATCGGGTTAGCTACCCGTTGTTGGTTTAGTAAGGTAACAATGTCATGCGGCTTATAATAATCCAAACTAACGAAATACTACTAGACGCTTCGAATTACGATGTATTGCCTGACTAGCAATACAGGGTCATACTATTGATATTATGTTCGTGTTTTGGTTTTTATAACCATATTCATATAACGGTTTTTATTTAATCTATACAACGTTGCAAAACGTATTGTATGGTGTTTTTAACGACAATGATTCGTATAATGATTTTTAAGGCAAATGCCTATATTATGATTTTGATAAAGATTTGTATAAAATGATTTTTGGCTATTTTATGGCCTATTACAATGGTTTGTACGAAATGATTTTTGGTAATAATTTTATACCAAAGTTATATTGATGGAATTTATTAAACTCTATGAATTCACTCAGCGTTATCGCTGACCTTTTCTTTTAACATGTTTTATCTCAGGTACTTGAAGGTAATTCTCGGGAAGACGACAAGAATTCATGGCCCGCACTTAAACAATATTTTCCATTCAAATACTTTGTAAAACTTTGTATGAAATATAATGACTTGGTACCGATGTAACTTTGATATTTATGAATGGAAATACTTTATTAATAAACGACGCGATTTTTATGCATTGTCTATGATGTGAGTAATGTGCTATCCCGTAACACCAACTAGTTTTCCGCTGTATTGAGTTGTATAAATTTGGGGGTATTACAGGATAAGTCTTAAACGGTAGAAATGTCCTTTCAACATACGAGAAGTATGTGAAATCTTGATCCTCGGGAGGTGGGGTGGGTATAGGAATCACATTGTCATCCTCCAAAGACAATGGACGTGGACCAATTGGCAAAGCCGTAAGGTTAGCAATCATAAAATGGTCATTGTCACCTCCCGGGTCGAAACACTCATCCTCATTTCCCGGAGAGGGAAATTGATACATCACCCGATTGGGCGTGCATTCAGTAGGATGAGGGGGCAATATAGTAGGAGAAGTAAGAGAAGAATTACCTTCCACCTGCGATACTTTCCAGTAGAATCAGAACTCTCCACCTCTGCGATAGAAGGGGGCATGGCTAACAAAGCATGCTCATTAATAATAGGAGAATCAGAGCTAGCAATGTCCTCAATCCCTTCGTCAAAGAGAGGATTCACCTCACTAGATATGTAATCGTCATCAAAATCAAATAAAGGGTTCAAATAAATCTTGAAAGTTTCCTTCGGAACGTCTTCATCAGATAGTGACTCGTCATCACTAGAAGTAAAATCATCATCTTGATCAAAAAGAGGATTGGAGAAAGCCAAAGAATCCTCTTCCAAAGTGTTGGTGGAAGAAACATCATCAGAAGAAAGTGCATCATACTCATCGTCACTGTCGGATGTCAACTCATTTTCACTTGGAATTGAGACCAGGTTATCACCACTAGACGTATTGAATTCGTCGGATTCCTTTGCAGGAATTGTGCTGATATCCTCATCCCTTAAGATGGTTGAATCCTTAGGCTCCGGCAAGTCAGGAGAAGGAATAGCATTCTCATTGGTCCAAGAAATAGGACTCTCATCGTCATCACTGTCATAATAATATGGAGGCACAAGAGGAGGCGTATAAGCATTAAAGTTAGATACCTGCTCTTGGTGCTGATCCGCTTGCCATTTCTCCATCATCCTGTGGACAATTTCTTGAACTTTTTGAAAGTTGTCAAACAGTGTGGCCAGTAGATCGGGAGGAAATGCACGACAGGGTTAAGGATTGACGGTGTGACGTGGGGGCTCACGGTTATAAACACTGGGATGATAGCACGGAACTTTCTCAAAGATCTTCGACGGATCACAAGAAGAAGCATCGTGAGGGCCCCCACAAATATAGCACCACGGGTATGGAGAAAAACCCGGTGCATCTTGAGGATAGGGATTGTCATAGGGAGAGGGTGGGAAAGTATTGTAAGAGTTGAAGTATGAATTTGTTGAATTGCAAAATAGACAAAATCCAAATTGTGTATCGTCGATATCAAAACCACACCGCTCACAAGTACACCATTGACATGTTTGAAAACCATGCCAAGGTCGCCCACACCGTCCGCAAGACGGATCCATGAAGAATTATAAATAAGAGGGGGAAAGAAAAGAATTAAACATAATAGAGGATAAAGAGGAATATTTTTGGTGCAAAACTTTGAAAAAGAAATGCTTTTTATGATTTTTCAAATGTTTTTGGGATTTTTTTTGAAAGATTGTGGACACGAAAAATAACGTTCACGAGTGAACGGATCCTAAAAAGCAACGCGTCTCTCACAGAAAACCGTTAATCTTTACGAAAAGAGCCGGCAGCGGCGCCATTTAATATTTTGCTTTTGATACCCCGTATAAAATATAAAGTTCTTGTCTCGAAATCTTAACGAATTGATTCCCGGCTTAAAGTACGACTCAGTTGAACTTTGGTGGAAAACAAATGTTTTTGTGGTTGTTTTTAAATTTAAATGTGCGAAGACTTGAAAGTAAATGTCGTTAAAGTAAAGTGGTAAGAAAATAAATCTAAGTCTAATTAAAAGAAAGGTGCGAAATTTAAAAACTTTTGAAAAGTAAAGTAATTAAAATGACTTAAAATGAAGCGTGGCGGGAATTAAAATTAGACAAAGTATTAAAACATAAACTAAAAATTAAACAATACAAAATAAGAGAAAAACCTCCTGATCGGAATATATTCCGATCAGCCTTACCCTGACCTGATCGGAATGTGTCGTTGGAATGCCAATCGGAATATCTGTCACCAATGCCCCAATCGGAATACCACAAACCTACCTGGTCGGAATGCAAACTCACCTTGATCGGAATATGGAAGAGTCCTGGTCGGAATGATGATCGGAACTAATGATCGGAATATCCAATATCACCTCGATCGGAATGAGACAAGAGCACCAATCGGAGTATCTGTCACTTATACGCAATCGGAATACCCAAGACCTATCTGATCGGAATACCAAGAACCCCCCAAATCGGAATGCGTAGTGAGGTTCAGATCGGAATGATAGCCAAAAGCCCGATCGGAAAGTTAAAACCCTTTTCCGATTTGTACCAATCGGAATCCGGCAGAAAAAGTACAAAATAAGCTATAACAATAAGCTATGATTCTAATAAGCACAAGTCTAAAAACCTAGGGTAAACCGTGTAAAAATAAGCTACGGAACTGAAAGTTAACAATTTTAAAGACACGAAAAAGATAAGCTTTTAAAAAAAACAACTTTTTATACGAAAATAACTTTTATAAAATTTATATAAACTTGAAAACAAACAAAATAAGCTATTAAAATAAGAGATTTAAAACAATCAAAAGCATAAAAATGAAATCTTTAAACAACTTAACAAGATAAAAACGTGTAAATCAAAGATTAAAGAAAGGTAGAAGAAGATTAACAAGATAAAGTAAAGGTGCAAGTAATTAAAAGAGACACTTACTTGAAATTAAAGATATTAAAGGTGCAAAACAAGTAATTAAAGGTGCAAGTAATTAAAGGTGCATAAAATAAAGTTAGAAGAACTAGTTTGTCAATCTAGCCAACAAGAACAAATGAGATGAAATGAAATGTATTTATAGGTGATTAGGAGGATGGTTAGAGGAAGCTTCCTCCTCTTCTTCCTTTCTTCTTAATTGCGCCATTAAGTCCTTCCTTCTTAATATTTTTGTTAATCTTGGAATGTGATGACTTTTGGCTCGGGATTTCTTTGGACTCGTCTTTTAATTCTTTGATAAATAAGACTTGAGTTCCTCGGCTTTAAGTAAACTTCCGTCTTTTGACTTTTTCTTCGATAAATCTTCAGAATTGGTCTTGGACTTCCGTTCTTTTTGCACTCTTGACTTTTTGACTTTGTCTTTCATCTTTTTCTTCAATAAAAGTCCGTAAATGCCCGTGAATTCCCGTGATTTCTCCACTTTTCACCTTTTCATCCTAAATCACAACAAAAACACAAACCACGCATAATTCCGACATAAAAGACATAAAATACACGTTTTGGTCCGGTTATTATTGTAATTAAGTGGTAGAAAAGATGTGTGTTTTCACACATATCAAAATGCTTTATTATTAAATGACACGATTTTTAAGCGTTGTCTATGATGTGAGTAATGTGCTATCCCGTAACACCAACGAGTCTTCCGTTGTATTGAATTGTATAAATTTGGGGGTGTTACACAACGCTTGATCTGTCAGTGCTTGTTCTCTTCTTATCAACGCTTGTTTTCTTCTTGTCAGCGTTCAAGTGTACTGGCTACATTTTATTCCCAACAGAACTAACTCAAAATATTGGTTTTCTTCAAGAGGATAAAACTAAACTAGTCACTGCGAAAACAGAAGAGGTTGCAAACTTGCAAAAAGATTTCAAATCTAAAAAAGCTAAAGACATTGACAAAGTCGTGGAACATGAAGTTCAAATTGATTTTTATAAGAAAAATGTTTATAAAACAAATCAATCTATTCAAACCATGAGAATGTTTGCACCTCGTTCATTTTTCAAGGGTAACGCTAGTTTTGCTAGTCCTAAGTACCTCGAGCAAGCTCAATCTGAGAACCCACGCCTATATCTTGAGGAGTCCCAATGGACCGACCTTGATTGTCTTATTGTTAGGCCCGATAGTGATGAATCACTAACTTTTGAAGAGGAGAGTAGATCGCCAGTCTATAAAGACTTTGTGAAACCATATAATTATGCTTATGAAAATAGTCTTTATGAAATTTTCAAACCACAAAAACAGAAGTCTCGTGAGCAAATATTTTTCGAATGTGCACAAATAAGAAATAAATGGAGACAAGTTTTTGCCACTAAGAAAACTAATGTTTCAAAATATATTGGGTACTTGTCGCATCAAGCTTCTATAAGCAAGAGTAAACAAGCACTTAGTATTCTTAAGAGTAACATTGAAAATTTCAAAAAGGTTGTTGACTGTAACGCCCCATTTTGATAAATGGAATGTCACGTGTGATTATGGCGTGTCATCAAAGCATGCAAGGTAATATGTACTAAAACATACATGGCCATAGGGAAAACTGGAATCAAACATCGGTTCCCAAACATAAGCCCAAAACATAATAAAGTAAAGGAAATGAGAAATGACTAAACAAGCATAGGTATATGAAGGAAAAGGAAGAAGTCTATGGAAGCTTCCATCCTATGCACGTCCTCCACCTGCTCGAGTCATGGGTACCTGCCATTTTGGGAACATGAAAGGAAAACGGCTGAGCATAACGCTCAGTGCACGGATATATAACATAGTATGAATGGCTGAAATAAAAATAAGACTAATAGCAGCGGAAATAACTAAGTCCTGGATAACTTGACATAACTTATGAAAACTGGTATTATAGTTTGAAAAGCCTTATGTTTATCTCATAAAATATGTTTAACATGTTTACCATTAGCCAATATAGGTCATGAAAATATCAACGTGCATGAATACTTAGAGGGGTGACCTCGTCATGCAACTAGAGGGGCTGCCTCTAATTAATATAACTGTTTGGGTAGGAGGGATCAGCTCCTTGTGAAGGATGCAAGGCACACACCACATTCACCTGAATAATCTGCTGAAAAAATGTAAACTAGGATGCACCCATACGCCCCACCTGATAATAATAATATGGCAAAAAGCTGAAGGGACGCCACGAGATATCACTCCGTCGTGGTGGAGTCATAACACTGGTGCCTCCAGTGTTATGGTTATGGTACCTCCATAACTAGGTGAAACTAGTCATGCATGTATATGGCTTTAGGTATCTAATTAAACATAAGCAATTCAAAAACATATAAAACATATACTGGGGAAAACAGTTGGTTGCATATGGGAAATCCTAATAAGGAAGAATGTCCATACTGAAAGGACGGAGAATCCGTACCTTAAGTCCAGTGAACGAAGAAGACGAACGGAAGAGAGTCTTACTTCGATCTCACTAATGCTACATACATAGGATACATGTATAAGTATTTTGATTACTGAGTACGTAACTGGTTTCATATCATGTCTTAGCTTATTTTATATGTTCGTGTCATGTTTTACTTATTTAAGCTTTATACTGCGTTTATCATGTATTATGTCTATTCTGATTAAGTATTACTTGTATTTCTTGTATTATTATACTAGTTGTGCAATAATAAATAACTTTCTAAAAATAGCAGGTTTCCTAAAATAGAAAGTTTCCAAAAATAGAAAGTTTCCAAAAATAGAAAGTTTCCAAAAATAGATTTATTGCTTAAAATAGATAAGTTCTAAAAATAGAAAGTTTTCATAAATAGATTAGTTGCCTTAATTAAATAAGTTTCTAAAAATAGAAAGTTTCCATAAATAGAAATAAGCTGGATTATTAAGCTAATTATATAAGCTTAAGTGTTTACTGATTAATATTCTAAGTCATGTAATTAAATAGTATAGTTTATTAATTATTTCATGTAAATTAAATAAACTATAGGTTAAAGTATTTAATTAAATATAACATGATTTAATAAATAAAGGTAAAAATACTTAGGTTAAAACATGTATTATTATCTATTAATAATATAACCTAAGTCATGTAAATTAATTAATTATAAGTCATGATTTCAATAATTAATTAATTATATAGTCTAATTAAAATGATAATTACTTAGGTTAAAATTAATGTATTAATAATAATATTAATAACCTAAGTCATGTATAAATTAAATTAATCATGTGCATGTTTTAATTAATTTAATTTAATCTTGAAAACAATAAACTTGTAAATATAATTAACCTTGTAAAAATAGTTACTTGCAAAAATAACCCATCAACCGAACCCGTGTTTTAATCTAAACATGTTGCGAACCGGACCGGTTTAACCCATGAACCGGCCAACCAAACGCACCCTTGGTCTTGGCTAGCCACCGGCTAGCAAAAGTTCCCACCGGCTAGCCGGTGGTTACCCCTGCTGCCGCGGCCTAAGTTCCCCCTGCTTTCCTTATTTAGCCACCGGCTTAAGCCGGTGGTGGTTCCTTGTTCTTAGCCGAGACCCACCAAGCCAAAAACACACCCCGACCGAGGTCGGGGTTCCCTTTATTCCTGCGGCCGAGACCCACAACACCACACCGAGACCTTGAGGTCTCGGTTGGTGCGAAACAAAACAAGCCGAGACCCTATGGTCTCGGTTCTTGAGTCAGCCCAAAACAAACACCCCTTAAATCCTAACTAATTTACCCATGATCCCATGACATGTTTTTATCATGTTTATTTAATCACTTGTTCATGTTTATGCTTAATTCAATAAAAGAAGAAAACAAAAGGGTTTATGGATTTACCAAAACACGTGGAATGAATAAATCTTGATCTCACGAACACACTCCTAATCAATAATTAAAAATCAAAGCCCCGTCCTCCTTTTGTCTTATTGCCGGCGGCTAAACAAGAACATCCCGTTCTCTTTTTGGCTGCTGCTGGCGGCTTAACCAGAACGTCCCGTTCTCCTTTTAGGTGCTGCTGGCGGCATTACCAGAACATCACGTTCTCCTTTTGGGTGCTGCTAGCGGCATAACCAGAACCGGAGGCCACCATTGGTTTGCTAGGGTTTTTGCTTTTTTTCTTAATTTTCTTGGGAAAACTTGTGAATGAATATTTGTTTCCCTTTTTGTTTATTTCATAAAAATCAAATGGGCTTGGTCCGTTTCTCTTTTGATGCCGCGACTAGTAGGGCCCACCAAGGGAACCCGAAGCCTTTCTCGTGTCTATGTTATTACACGTTCGTGTGTTCGTGTTTACGTGTTTACGTGTTTCGATATTACTAAATATTCGTGTTATAATAAATACTTGTACGTAACGACAATAATCGTATTAATAATATACCTAAATACATAATTATATGTTCGTGATTCTTACGTTCATGATTTCATGTTCGTGATTATAATTATTGTTGATAATAATTATCGTGTTATAATACGTACATAATAATTATCGTGAACACGTACGTAATTCTTGTAATTTATATTCGTGAAACATAACGTGCTATAAAAGGAAAGTTTTAATCATATACGTACGATTATTAGTGTATTGTTCATGGTAAAAGCATGCGGGTTTAACATTGACGATGACTAGAAAAAACGTGAACTTTTTAAAGGCGATAAAGAAATTCCTCACGATATAACTATGCTTGTGAAAACTATTTTGATTCCGCTTGCGGAAAGAACAAATAAACATGCTTTGGAATTTGAAACGTTAATAAAGCAAGAAATGTTTGATGATTTGAAATATGTGGAATCTCTTGAAAAAGAAATTGACGATCATCAACCTGAAAGAGACGAGTTTTCTATATCATATGATCTACTCTTGCAAGAATGCCTCTCAAAAGATATTATGTGTGTTTATGTTGCATCTTGTGCTGATATAGATGAATATTCTGATGTTGCATGCAATTATCTTGATAAGGTCAAAGAGTGTTAACGTCTTGAAACTGAGCTTTCGCAAAAAGTTAACCAAAAATATTTTACCTTAATTAAACATCGATGTGATTTTCTTTAAAAATATTATCACTCACTTGAACTTGCTTTGCAAAACACAATTGGAAGCTTTTCACATGATACACCTTTGGAAGTAAAATTATTTGAGTCATGTCGATTATTAAACGAAAAAAGTCTTGACATTACATATTTGAAAGCTCAGTTAAAAGAAAAAGACATAGCAACTGAAGAGTTGAAGAAACTCATTGCTAAGATGGGTGGGAAAATTGTGGAACCTAGAATTAAGAAACATATTGTGAGATAACCTAATGCGTATAAAGTGACTAAAACCTCTGTCTTGGGAAAACCATCTGTTTTCTCAAATTCTTCATTTGCAACATCTGGGTTTGCCCCCAAGACAGATGGGAAGGATAGGTTACCACATATTCGTCCCAAAACGTTTATTCAAGCACAAAGCACAAATGTGATCAAACCAGGGATGCATAGATTGGCCACTAAACCTACACAAAACAAAGATAGTCAATCGCCTTAAATTTCTAGAAACACTAATAGACATGTGTCTTTTACTACATGAGTATTCCCCACTGCTAGTGTTAGCAGGCCTAAGCTTAAGTGCACTCAACTGAATGATAAGGTCTGGCAAAACAAGAGTTAAGGGAAGATGAAGAAAGTATAAGACCACCCTAGGAATTTGAATGTTTCTAAGAATAAAATGTATGTAATCGCATGTAATGACGATTTGAATGATTTGACTGCTTTGAATGCTTTAAATGTTAAGTTTGTTTGTGTGAAATGTGGAAAATGTGCTAATGTTGATCATTCTATGTGTGATATGAATAATGTCAAAGGCGTAGATACTAGAACTAAGAAGCATATTGTGATGCCTATTAGTGCTAGTAAACCCAAACGCAAAGTGAACCCTTCTGGTGCAACCCCCTTAAGAAAAGAAATGCATCAGACTCCACTACTAAGAACACTAAAAGCCGAATTAGGGAATTATATGAGTCTGCTATCAAGTCTTAGAAATGGTGGTTTGCTAATCAATGTCCCCCAGGATATAAATGGGTGCATAAGGTTTGAACAGAAAATGTGACAACGAGCGTTAGTCTACCTTTAAGTGTTGAAACTAGGGAAACTAATGATTCGGAAATCACAACTAACATGGAATCCAATTTAGAAAATGCTTCATCGTGCTATAATTCTTTTGTAGGTGATCAAAATAATTATCTTCATACTGGACTCCGGGAGCACCAAGCAAATGACGGGGAATCTCAAGCTTCTAATTAACTTCGTGGAGAAGTTCCTGGGTACGGTCCGATTCGGAAATGATCAATTTTCACCTATCCTAGGATATGGAGATTTAGTCAGGGGAATATCACGATCAAAAGGGTATACTACGTCGAAGGGCTCAATCACAATCTTTTCTCGGTTGGTCAATTCTGTGATGCAGATTTAGAGGTTGCATTTAGAAAGAAGACACATTTTGTTCGTGATTATGATGGGAATGATTTACTTATCGGTTCACGGGGTACAGATATTTACACAATTTTGCTTCAAGACACAACTTCCACAACTCCAATTTGTTTAATGACTAAAGCTTCAACGACTCAAACATGGTTATGGCATCAACATCTATCTCATCTCAATTTTGATACCATCAACTTGCTTTCCAAGAAAGATATTGTGTGAGGTCTTCCAAGCTTGAAATTCATCAAAGATAATCTTTGTTCTTCTTGTGAGCTTTGTAAAGCTAAACGAAGTAGTTTCAAGACAAAGACTACACGAAGCTCTAAAGGACGATTAGATATTCTTCATATGGATTTGTGTGGTCATATGCATATTTAAACTATCAATGGGAAGAAATACATTCTGGTTATTGCCGATGACTACTCAAGGTACACGTGGACTTTCTTCTTGAGATCCAAGGACGAAACACCCGAAGTTCTCGTCAACTTCATTAAGCAGATACAACGTGGTCTTCAAGCTCAAGTAAAAGTGGTAAGTACTGACTGAGGTACAGAATTCTTGAATTCAACTCTAAAGATATATTTTAAAGCCGAAGGGATTGAACACGAAACATCTATTGCTAGAACACCTGAACAAAACGGCATTGTTGAAAGAAGAAACCGTACTTTAGTTGAGGCTGCTCGAACATTATTATCTGCTTCAAAACTACCGCTATTCTTTTGGGTCGAAGCCGTGTCAACCGCATGCTACACACAAAACCATTCCTTAATTATTCCAAGATATGAAAAGACACCATATCACATAATTCATGATTGCAAACCTTCACTCAAACACCTTCATGTTTTTAGATGTACGTGTTACATAATTCGAGATGGTGAAAATATGGACAAGATGAAAGAGAAAGGTGATGCATGCATTCTAGTGGGATATGCAACTCAGTCTAAGGAATATAGAGTGTACAACAATAGAACAAAATTGATAGTCGAGACTATTCATGTCAGATTCGATGAATTGCAAGAAGTGGCACTTGAACAAAGCAGTTTAAGTCCCGATCCACAACGACAAAAGACTTCTGTGCACAACAACACGGAACTCGGAACTCCAAGACCACATCAATGAATCGTCAAGTTCAAAACTGGCTCAAGGAAATGTTCCAAGAGCAGATATGACAGTCGACACGACAATTGAAGAGTTGGAAATGTTATATGGGCCAATGTTTGATGAATATTTCACGGGGAGAAACATGTTGTCTCAAAGTCTTCCGATGTCACTCATGATAAGAATGATGATACCGATCATTGTCAACAAAAGGATACAACGTCATATACTTCAACACGGGTTTCTACAGATTTACCTCCTCAAAATATCACTTCCATAATCGATCCTACAACATCCACAACTATTGTCATTGCTCTAGAGAACACAAATCAAGTAGACAATGCATTATCTAACGATGGAGATTTTCACAATCCATTCGGTACATCGGTACTTGAAACTGAAGAGTCTTCTACTCACCATGTTGATCCATCAAATATGCATACGTTCTACCAACGACACCCGTCAACACATCATTCGACCCGAGATCACCCTTTGGTTCAAGTAATTGGAAACCCTTCACAGCTCGTTCGTACGAGATGACAACTAGTAACCGATGGCGATGTTTGTATGTTCGCACTCGCCCTGAGTACAGCTGAATCGAAAAACATCAAAGAAGACATGTGTGATCATGCTTGGATTGAATCGATGCAAGATGAACTTCTTCAATTTGAAAGACTTAAAGTCTGGGAACTTGTTGACAGACCATACGAAGTGATTCCATTAAATCTTTGTTGGATTTGGAAAACTAAGATGGATGAAGAAAACACAATCATCAAGAACAAAGCTAGGCTAGTGGCTAAGGGGTATGGCCAGAAAGAGGGTATTGATTTTGAAGAATCATTTGCACCAGTAGCTCGTATGGAAGCGGTTAGGATTTTCCTTGCTTATGTTGCACATAAGGGATTTACTGTTTATCAAATGGACGTAAAGACGTCATTTCTTAACGGTCCTTTGAAGGAAGAATTCTATGTCACGTAGCCGGAAGGATTCACTAATCCACATTATCCTGACAAGGTGTATCGTCTCCACAAAGCACAATATGGACTTAAGCAAGCTCCAAAGGCGTGGTACGATGAGCTCTCGAAATATCTGGTATCCAAAGGTTTCTCAAAAGGTTCCATTGATCTTACCTTGTTCATTTATTAAAATAGGGATGACATTTTGCTTGTGCAGATTTATGTTGATGACATTATTTTTGGGTCTACAAACCCAAAACTTTCAAAATGGTTTAAAAAAGTAATGCACAACAAATTTGAAATGTCAATGATGGGCGAACTAAAATTCTTTATAGGAATTCAAGTTCACCAATCCCCACGTGGTATCTTTATTAACCATGCTAAGTATTGTCAAGAGACAATCAAAAAGCTTGGTATGACCTCATGTGACCCTGTTGAGACACCTTTATCAACCACATCCCTAGATGCTGACTTGGAGGGAAATGCCATAGATCAAACGAGATATCGTTCCATGATCGGCTCCCTCATGTACTTGACAGCAAGCAAACCAGGCATTTCACATGCTACATGCTATTGTGCACGATATCAAGCCAGACCTACTAAAAAGCACCTCAAGGAGGCTAAACGGATCTTTCGGTACCTCAATAAAACCATTCATTTGGGACTCTGGTATCCGAAGGAAACTAGTCTCTTTCTAATTTCCTATTCAGATTCTGATCATGCAGGGTGTCTTGATACTCGAAAAAGTACTTCTAGTGGTGCACAATTTCTAGGACAAGATAAGCTCGTGGGATGGTCTTCCAAGAAGTAGGATTGCACGTCACTATCATCAGCCGAAGTGGAGTATGTGTCTCTATCTGCGTGTTGTGCTCAAGTTCTTTGGATGAGAACACAACTCACGAATTATGGCTTCCATTTTGATAAAGTACCTGTGTATTGTGACTCAAAGTCGGCCATAGCCATCCCCTACAATCTGGTACAGCATTCCCGCACGAAGCACATTGATGTCAGATATCACTTCATAAAGGAACAAGTTGAACGCGGTATTGTTGAACAATACTTTGTTGGAATGGATTACCAATTAGCCGACTTATTTACGAAAGCTCTGTCGAAAGATAGGTTTGAGTACCTCGTTAGGAAAATTGGTATGAGATGTTTGACTCCAACAGAACTGGATCAAACATCTACTTCTAAATATCATTGAAAAAGCAAAATACAACAATATAAAACATATAAAACAAAACACAAAATTAAAAATCTTTGAAAATCCAAAATTATTCTTCTCAACATGTCTTTCAGTATTAATAATATGGACGTGCCTAGAAATATCGCTCAATAACGACACGGGTGTGTACATAAAGCTCGAATGAAAGTTATAAATATTTTTCAAAATATATCATTTCTATTTTTAATAAAGGAAAATGTCTATTTTGGACAAATTTTACCAACAACGGGTAGAGCAATCTATCTTGGGCTGAGCTTGTCACAAAAAATTCAACGTTTTGAGCTCAACACAATGGCTTGTAATCGCTTTCAGATTGCAACCCGGGTCGATATTCACGGGGGAGTGTATGATTTAGTTCCCTAACCCTCAGCAAAAGAAGAGAAATCTTCTTACACTTGAGTGGATTTGTCAAGACATTCAAAGTCTATGAACTCAAGTTTATACTTTAGAAAAACCTCTTCGCCAAAAAGAAATGGAGTCTTTCAAAAAGCGTTGAACACAACTTTTTCAAGAATTTTTTCAATGATTATTCAAAATCTTTGAAAAATTATGTGTTCAACTACTCCTACCCTCAAAAAGAGAAATGTGGATCACATAATTGTTGGGTCTAAAAGTTAATGTGGCAAAAACTCAAAACAAAGAAAACATGAGTATATTATGTCAAGCCGCTGACACGTGAGTTCTAGCCGTTGACATAATCTACGTGTTCATGGAATTCTATTTAGGATGAATATTCAGAATATTGTTTATCAATATTCAGTATATGGTTTATTTAAATAGAATATTTAAATGTTTATTTGTTCTTATCTCTTGTAAACCCTAGTCCTTCCATTATAAAAGGAACCAAGGGTCTTAGGTTTTAATCATTCATTCATATACAATGTAAACATAAAGTGTGTGTCGTACTAGACCTAGGATTAAATGTATACACGCCTAGTGTTTTTTTGTTATTAATATAATAAGCAATCGTTTGGGAAACTTCATCTTGTGTTCTTGTTCCTTAACACCTTGTTAAACGTTTTTCATTCTATTCTGCCTTGATTCAAACAAGTGAATGAGATTCGTTCCTAGCAGCCTAAAGATCTAGGAATCTTAGGATTCCACAATTGGTATCAGAGCCTCGTGGCTTTTGATGCTAGGATCAACAAGGTGTTCGTATTGGTGAGAAAGAAGAAAATCTGTATTAGGGTTTTTTGGTCGTTTTTGTGTGCGCAGCAGCAGTAAGAAGAGCATAACTTTTTCGTGAACCATTGGATCGCCACGAATTTAGGTATGTGTATACTACACATATGTGGCTAGATGTTCACCGGAGGGATTGTCAAGATCTATCTCCAAGAGAAAGTTATTCAGTGTCAAAGTTCACAGCAGAATGATTGATCATATGCAGTTTTCTGTAAACAATGATAGTAAAAACATGATTTATCCTTTGTTAACCGTTGTATCGTCGTGAAATTCGCGTTGTAGGTTCATGACACTCGTGTCTAGGATCTCACCGGAGCGATCGCTGATCTAATCGGTTATGAGGGAGTTACAAGCATTCGAAGTAGGCTGTAAAGGTGATTCTTAAATTTTCTGTTTTTAACATAAACGTAAATCTAGGGTTTCCAACAAACCCTAGATCAATTCAACACAGAAAAAGATGGCTCGCAGCAAGAAAGGGTTCTAAACAAACCCTAAATCGATTCGTTACTGAAACGAAGAAGAAGGTTAGAGTTTAGGGTTTGTGTGATAAACTATAATTTTGTGGTTTTCATTAAGGGTATAGAAGCCAAGGACGTTTGTGTTATGTTTCTGTGATGTTGCGATGAAGATGAACTATTGAGGCTGTGATACATTTGTTACTAGAAGGTAATAAAGAATAGCGTGTAACTCTGGTTGCATGAATGAATTGTCCATCTGTTGATTGTTTTGGGATTGGTATATATAAGAAGCAACCATGAAGTTGAATATTATATGTCTTTATGGTCATATGTGATATCAAAGGAGTACAACAAGTATGAAATGTGATATGGACGTGGTCCATTCAATTCTTATTGGTGGAAAACTTTGTGTTCACGCGATCTTATATCACTTTGTGTTCACATGGTTTTCTTAGTTTGTGTTCACATGATCTAAATAGGAAAAGGACGTGGGGTAGTACTGTTCGTCTGATCACAAGACATTTTGGGGTTCAGAATCATGTGGGATTCATGGATGCCAAAGCTGAACGGTTTAATTGGCTAAATTTATGGGCATTCTATGATTATCTTAGATGTATATAGTATAGTTATATACATACTATTTTCATGGAGTGAGAATTTTATTTTGATCTGTAAGTTTTGGAGTCAAATATGGAGATCGTAGCCACAGGTGGTGTCAGCGGTTGAACGGGCCGTTGACAGGAATAAGTTAGACGCTGACATAGGCGCTGATAGAATGTTTTATTGTCCGATATATTGGTTTTTTCCACTGACAAGTGTTGTCCGATATTGGACAACACATACTGTATGGTTATTGGACAGTAAAGGATCTCGGGTAAAGGAGGAAATGCTACTGTTTGGTTTATTTTTCGAGATTTGCACATAAAACGAGGAGGTTATACACACAGGTACATGGGATCTCTGGTTTTTATTCAGAATATCATTTTGATATTTATGGCTCGGATATTTTTAGAAGAAGTATATGATTAAGGGGAAGAATTCTTATGATAAGTTTGATGTTCGAAGTAGATTTTCGCGAGGTGATGTTTTATCATATCTTTAAATCGTGGATAGCACCCCATTGGTTTGAAGGTAACTTGTTCATGCTTAAATGTTTGGTGATGAAGACTTGTCAAATCTAGCAGTTGATGATGATATCACTTGAAAGAGTTACGTTATTTATGCTCAGTGTCTCATATGAAGATGAGGATTTTGACAAAGGGGTATGGATCTACTTATACTTTGTGCCATGAGTATAAGTTCTTTGTTACGTATTTAGTGCAAGACATGGAACATAGGTTTGGGTTATTCTACTTCTACATCAAAAATATTGTATTTATTTTTCTTCAAGATCATTACACAGAGCCTACATTTGGAGAATCTTCGATTTCATACATTTGTTCCTTCCCTATTTGATGTGACAAAAAGGGGAAGATATCAATGCTAAACTTGAGGGGAAGCAATTTGAAGATGATGTACCATTTACAAGAGATACATAAAGATTTTTACCGACATCAACTAGGGGAAGATTGTTGGGTCTAAAAATTGATGTGGCAAAAACTTAAAACGAAGAAAACATGAGTATATTATGTCAAGCCGTTGACACGTGAGTTCTAGCCGCTGACATAATCTACGCGCTGATGGAATTCTATTTAGGATGAATATTCAAAATATTGTTTATCAATATTCAATATATGGTTTATTTAAATAGAATATTTACATGTTTATTTGTTCTTATCTCTTGTAAACCCTAGTCCTTCCATTATAAAAGGAACCAAGGGTCTTAGTTTTTAATCATTCATTCATATAAAATGTAAACCTAAAGTGTGTGTCGTACTAGGCGTGGGATTAAATGTATACACGCCTAGTGGTTGTTTGTTATTAATATAATAAGCAATCGTTTGGGAAACTTCATCTTGTGTTCTTGTTCCTTAACACCTTGTTAAACGTTTATTGTTGGGAATAAAATTAACTAAGTCACTGGGACGCTGACAAGAAGAACTTCGACGCTGACAAGAGTAAAAGAGACGCTGACAGATGAGCACTGACAAAGCATATTTGAGCGCTGATAAAGAGAAGTTCAACCACTGATAGAATTCTTAGTCTACATGTTTTGTAATTCTAGTAAGGATATGTTCAGTATTATATTTCCATGTTTATCTTTACCTAGAATAGTTGATAGGTAGACCTTTGTACACGACTCCTTGTGTTATAAGAGGTCGTAGGGTTCTTAATTGATCATCCGTTTTAACAGTTTTTACAAGTTTTACACTTTCATTATACGCAAGTTTCATCATCAATCAAAGTGAAAGTTTGGGTTATATTATTTTGCTTTGTTCTTTGTTCTAAGTGTTAATTCCGCATAACACTTAGATTGTTGAATATACAAAGTTTATCTATGTGTTATACTTGATTCAATCTCGTTAACACAAAGCTAAATCGATCTAAGTTTGGGATCAACAAGTGGTATCAGAGCTTGTTAAGGAACTTTGATCTAAAGAACAGTAAGCCCTAAAAACCCTAATTCGTTGAAAACCCCTAAAATCAGACAAGATGTCTACCACAGAATCTTCATCCTCATCAAATCACAACCTCAAAATTCATATGCTTGACCCTAACAACTTTGAACAATAGAAGTTCAATTTTGAGCAATATCTTCAATTCAATGACTATGCTCTTTGGGAAGTCATTGAATATGGCAATCAATTCGATAAAGCAACTAAGATTCAGGCTGCTATTAGAGCACGAAGAACTACTGGGCAATCTGGTGCTGCTCTTAATGAAAGACCTGAAGATGGAAGAGCCATCTCAGTTGCTAAGATAGCCTTGAGAAAGAATGACATAAAGACTTTGAACATTCTTAAACTCTCCTTGGGTCCAAAGAACCAGCACAAGTATAGAAGCTTTGAATCTGCTAAGGATCTTTGGGCAGCCCTTCAAGTTACCTATGGTGGTAATGAAGATACAGCCAAAGAAAGGAAGAAGCAAATGTTGAGTGAATATATTGTGTTTAAGGCTCATCCCAATGAGAAGCTAAGTGAGGTAAGAAGTCGGCTTCAAGACATCACTAGCAAGTTGGCTTTTATGGGAACAGAACTTGGAGATGCTGATATCATTGCTACATTCCTTGGAGGTCTTGGTGATGCATGGAAAATTGAGGCCAGATCAATTGTTGCTACTAATGCCCATAAGAGTGCTTCTTTTGATGATGTCTACAATAAGGTAAAGATTATGGATAATGAGACCTTACTTGATTATGGGAAGAAGTCAACATCTGGAAGCATGGCCTTCATCTCACACAGTGGATCTCAAACCATTGACAAAGACTCATATGTTAATGGATTGAGTGTACATCGTGTTATTGGATCAACTTTTGTCAGCGGTGGATCAACCTTTGTCAGTGGTTCGAATTTTGACACTGACACATATATTGTTGGCTCACCAAGTCTTAAACCTGCTGATATTGATTTGGATATAGTATGTGCATACATTGCTGCATTACCCAATGGTTCCTTAGTTACCTATGACGATCATGATCAAATCAGTGATGCTGGCCTAGAAGAGATGGATATCAAGTGGAATATGGCACTTGCAAGCATAAGGGCTAATAGATGGAACAGGAGGTTTGGTAGAAAGATGACTTTTAATGGTAAAGACACAGCTAGATTTGATAAATCCAAGGTTGAATGCTATAATTTTCATAGGATGGGACACTTCACGAGAGAGTGTAGATCTACACGAAGTGATGATGCTGGAAAGAAATCAAGACAGATGGTCACTATTGGGGATCCTGAGCCAAAGGCTATGGTTGCCATGCAAGGTGTTGATGACATTGGATGGGACTGGAGCTTTATGGCAGAAGAAGTGGTAGAGAATCAAGCTTTGGTGGCTGAAAAGGAAGAAGAAAAACATGTTCACTTTGCTCTCATGGCCCCTTCCTCTTCTTCATCAGATAATGAGGTATATGATGATGCCTTTTGTAGTAAAGGTTGCAGGTTAAAAACTGAAAAACTTAACAAAGAAATTTTAAAGTTAAAATCAGATGTTTTTGATGTAGAAATTAGACTTGCAAACTATCAAAGGGGGCTTGCACAATCTGATGGAATGGTAGAGAAATATAAGAAAATGGAATTTGACCTAAAAGATCAAATTAATGTTTTAAATAGAGATTTGAGAGTCAGTAATGAAGCTAGAGAGTCATTAATGAAATGTAGAGCTGACTTACAACTTCAGTTAAGTGAAATCCATTAAGGATAAAGAAAATATGGGGCTTAAAATTGAAAATTTTAATAAAGCCAGCCAAACCCTAGAAAAATGTGTCTGTGAACAAAGAAACCCTAGGGACATGTCTGGGATTGGGATGAAAGAGTATGTTACCATTCCACCACCTGCTGGGGACTTCTATAGTGTCCTGAAAAAGGATCTCTCTTGGACTGGTATTCTAGAACATCAAGAAAAGGTATATATTCCTCCACCTAGAGTGCTTTCCCCAGTAGAAGAGTATAAGCAGAAAGTGACTAATCTTGAACAATGGAAGAAAGCCAACCCTATGTTGTTTGTTAAGGGGGGCTTCTTAGTGATGAAGAAACTGAAGTTAAACCCATAGTCATCACTAACCCCTCCACTGGAAAAACTATTGACCTTGGCTCTACAACTAAGATCGGATCTAGAGTTAAATATGATGAAATGTATATGAAACCTAGATCACCTCAAAGCCAAGAAAGTGTTAATGGGACAGGGTTCTTTCAATCTAGACCTAAGGTTATGTCTATATAGGCTTGTTACACATGTGGGAGTTTTTCTCACTTGGCTTATAAATGTGGCAGCGACTCTAAATCCACCGCTTACAATAATTCAACCACGGTCAAACCTAGACCTTCTGTCCAATCAAGTCCCCAGGCCACTAGACCAGCTCCTTTCTTTTCTAGAGGGAATAATACTTAGGGATAAAGACCCTTTTAAAATACCAATACTTGGTCTAATAGACAATTGGTTCCTATAGCAAACCCTAATTTAGACGCTGACAGGAACAAATTGTCCGTTGACAAGACAAAATCAGCCGCTGACAGATCTGGGTTTGGTATGAAAATGCCACAACTGGCTTCTGTTAGACCTTATGTTAAACCAAGTAATAGGTATCTAAAGCCTAAGGGACTAGGGTCTAAAGCTTCATCCAGTTTGACATGGAGACCTAAACAAGACAAAAACTCTAATTCAAATGGACTTTCTATGACTTAACATATTTAATTTTCATTCAAAGGTCATCACTAAACCTATTAGGGTAAATTGGTTGTTTAAGCCACAGAGGGATGAACAGGGGGTTGTTACAAGGAATAAGTCAATTCTTGTTGAACAACCAGATGAATCCAAGTCTGTAAAGGCTTGGGTTCCCAAAGAAAACAAATTTGTTTTCTTTATGTGCAGTGTATTCACAAGCAGGTCAATGATTTTGGATATTGGGACAGTGGATGCTCAAGACACATGACTGGAAAGGAAGATTACCTTACTGATTTCACTCCTATTAAAGATGGTGATAAGGTGTACTTTGGTGGCAGTTATGGCAACATTTTTGGCAAAGGCACACTCATCACCAACAACTTGAGGTTTGAGGAAGTCTTCATGGTGAAAGAACTTGATTACAATCCGTTTAGTGTGTCACAAGTATGTGACAACAAGAATAAGGTTTTTTTCACTAATACTGATTGCTTAGTTTTAAGTAAAGACTTCGAGATTCCTGCTGACAAGTTTATAGAATTTAGAACACCTAAACATAAAGATGTTTATAATCTGAATCTAAATGGTATTATAATGAATAATAACTTGTCTTATCTTTATGCTAAGGCCTCAGTAGATGAAAGTAAACTATGGCACAGAAGGTTAGGGCACATTAACTTCAAAAACATGAACAGACTTGTGAGACATGATCTTGTAAGAAGATTACGTTCAAAAGCATTCCACAATGATCATAATTGTGTTGCATGCCTTAAAGGCAAGCAGCATAAGGCCTCATTTAAGTCTAAGCTAGTTCATACCAGTCCTAAGCCACTTCACCTATTACACATGGACTTATTTGGCCCAACCAATATAGAAAGCCTAAATGGTAAATCCTACTGTTTTGTTGTCACTGATGATTATTCTAGGTTTACTTGGACTTTCTTTTTGGCTTTAAAGAGTGATACTGCTAAGAATTTAATTAACTTCATCACACAGATTAAGAAGAAAACAGGTAATGAGGTTAAAATTCTTAGAAGTGATAATGGTGGTGAGTTTAGGAACAACCTTCTAGATGCCTTTTGTGTCAATAAAGGAATATCCAGGGAGTTTAGCATAGCTAGAACTCCACAGCAGAATGGTGTAGGTGATAGAAAGAATAGAACCTTAATAGAAGCAGCTAGAACCATGTTGGTAGATGCAAATCTACCCATTGCTTTTTGGGATGAGGCTGTAAACACTGCTTGCTATGTTCAAAATAGGGTCTTGGACAATAAGTTTCATAATAAGACTCCCTATGAATTACTTTGGAATAGGAAACCTAGTATAAACTTCTTTAGGCCTTTTGGGTGTCATGTAGTGATTTTGAATACTAGTGATAACCTAGGTAAGTTTCATTCCAAAGGTGACGAGGGACATTTTATGGGATATTCCACAAATAGCAAGGGATATAGGGTTTATAACAAGAAGTCTAAGATTCTAATAGAAAATATTCATGTTGACTTCTTGGAGAATAAACCAAGTGATCCTGAGTCTGGACCTAATTGGCTATTTGATTTAGAGCCATTGTCATGGTCCTTGAATTATATGCCTGTGACTAATCCAATTGTCTTGAAAGAAACTATTGTTGAGATTTCAGGTACACAGGTTGATAAAGAAGAAGGATCACATGCAGTTGAGCCAACTCCCATATTTGAGTATGTCACCATACCTATATGGACTGATGGGTTTGTGCAAGCATCTGCTGCTACTGGAAAGGAGGAAGAAGGGCAACAAGAAAAACCAGTTGATGAATCCATGCATGCATCTTCATCCGCTGACAAAGCCAATTTAGACGCTGACACGTTGAATTCAGCCGCTGACAGTCTGTTTGGAAATTTATTCTCTTCCTTCAACAGAAATATTTTTGAACATGTTGAAGACCCCATACCTAATCAAGATGTCAGTGGACCTGTTCCAACCACTAACAACATACCTCCAAGTTCAAGTGGGGATAGGAGTAGCAATGAAGATGATATTGGCAACATAGAGTCCACTGTACATGACAACTCACTATTTGGGGGAGGGATACTTACAAAGGTGTGTTGATCCCAAACTTAGATTGATTAAGCTTTGTGTATACGAGATTAAATCAAGTACTACACGTAGAGAAACCTTTGCTTATGAATAAAGTAACAAAGTGTTATGCGGAATTAACACTTGATCTAAAACACAAAGATGTTAAACAAACTTTCACTTGTATTAGAATAAACGAACTTGATTACAATGAAAGAGTTTAACTTGCGAATACTTATGAAAACTTATATTAACATTAACCTAAAAGATCTTCTTTTATAGAACAAGAAGTCTTGTACAATAAGCTACGAATCAACTATTCTATGTAAGGATAAACATAGAAAATACATTGTCGTCTCTATCCTTACTAGAAGTATTCTAGAATATAATATACGTGTAGCTCACATCTTCCATCAGTGCTTGTCTTCAATCTGTCAACGCTTGACTTTAACTTGTCAACGCTTATGCTATCAGCGCTCACTTTGCTCTTGTCACCGCTTGAGTTGTTCTTGTCAGCGTTCAAGTGATCTGGCCTTAATTTATTCCCAACAATCCTCCCCTAAACTTGATATCCACTCTTATGATCAAGTTTCTGAATAAACATTAAGGACTTGGAGGAGTCTGACAAACCTTATCATATTGGTAATAAATAAATCTGATCAAATTCTTTGCCACATCACTTGTATAGTCTATCTCCAACTGGGTATCCTTCATCTTTTCCAAAACAGCCTTGGATATGAAATACTGAGCATCTACAAGTAAATACTCAGCAAACTTTGTAGAACTTAAATGATATACACCAGCAGCTGAATATAACCTCCATTGAAGACCACTGAGGTCATCTTCAAGATCCTTCCATATTTCAAGATCTTCTTCATTTGTCCCACACATTCTTTTGAATGTGGTCCAAAGTTTTATTCCATTGACTGAAGTTGGTGCTTCAGCCTCATACTTGGTCTCTAGCAACCTCCAAAGGTCCACCAAGTCTTCTCTATCACAACTTGCAAATAAAGATATGAGAGTGGTAAAAGTGTGTACCTCTTTGCCAAATCTTCCAATTTTCCAGAATCCACATTCATCTTCATCATAACTTACAATTGGATTCCTGGAATCTAGTGGTAACACATGCACCATATCTGAAGCTTCTAATGGGGAGAGCTTGAGGCTCTTTCTAATAACTGCTTCACTTGGATATAGTTGATTCATATCTTTTGGAAACTCAAGAATAAATCCCTTCTTTACTGGTCTAGGAACTATCATAGCTTTCTTGATTGCCATCTCTTCTGCAAGTTGCTCCTTTCTTTCATCTGAAAGAAGTCTGAAAGTGTTTTCTTCTTGCACTTTCACCCAAATAGGATAAGCCCTATGTTCCAACTCATCAAATGTCAAAGCCTTCAGCTTCTGATGTGTCCATCCAACTCCATGACATTTGAGCAACATAAAGTAGAGCTTCCTTCTATCCCTTTTCAACTCAGAGAAAATGTTGCTTGCCTTGTGCTTCAAAATCACCTTACAATCCTTCTGAACTCTAAGAAGAATTTCCAAACCCCATATCTGATCTGAAATGGTCAAGTCTGGATTATCCATACAGCTTTCTTCCCAAGAATTGTACATCTGAACCACCTCTGGCATATCAAAATCAATCTGCAACTTTAAATCTCTCAGCTTTTCCCTAGCAAGCTCATCACCATACTCAAGTCTTTCTGGTTCAACAATCATCAAACTTGAATCTGAGCTAGCTCCATCACTTTCTTCTTCAGAAGTCACAACAAATGGTGACTTTTTCTTTTCACCTTGTTCCATCATTTGCTCAGCCAACCTTCTATCAAATTCAACCTGAGCTGCATTCTTTGGAACAATTTCTTCTACCAACTTACCCTTACCCTTATCTGTTGGTGCAATTGTTGGTAGGGTAGATGATAATACCTGAGTAGGAACATCTTTGATGATAGATGATGACTGGAATACATCACCTCCATATGCAGATCTGTCAACGCCCAAATTTCCTCTATCAGCGTCCAAAATACTTCTCTCAGCGTCCAAACTACTTCTCTCAGCGTCCAAACTTGTCTTGTCAACGCTCAAATATTTTCCCTCAGCGCCTTGTGTAACCTCTCTCAACATATCTGTAAATGATAAATTTAAATTCGTTGGAGAGATCAAGGACGTATCAAAACCTGTTTGTTCCTTCAAAGTAGTAAGAGCTTCAGCAACATCCAATGATTGACCATCTTGACTGCTCTTATCACTCAGATTTCTAGCTTCCTCCCCTTTGGAAGACTCCTCCATACCTCCCCTTGAATGAGCACTCTCTAAAACAACAATCCTCTCCCTCAATTCTTTGAGTTCAAGGCCTTGGTTACTGACAATTTGTACCAAGTATGCATTCTGCTTTTGCAAGCTAATGCAGACAGCCGTCAATTCTAAAAGCGTCATTGGTTCCAGTCTGCCCTCTTCCAAAATGGGGATTTGACCTCCCAAGTCAGGTTCATTGGGCATGGATGAGGACTTAATTATGGTGGGACTGCCTTGGCCAGCTGCTAAGCCAGAACCAATAGTCCCAGCCTCATCCAGGTCACCAGCCACACTTGTGGTGGTGGTTCTCTCTGCTTCATGGCTAGGACCACCAGAGGAGAACACTCCAGCAGTCCTTTGGCGTTTAATCAACCTATAGTCAGGTGGTGTGGAAGATGGTGTAGAAGAAGGTGTAGATGTGGGTTGGTTAAGGGGTGTTTGGGATTGTGATGGTTGGGTGTCAGCGGTAGAAATAGGCACATCAACGCCCACATTAGATGTGTCAGCGTCAAAGGGATTTTGGTCTATTTGCATTTGGTCAGGTGAAGGTAAAGGTTCAGGGATAGGTTCAAGTTGTGGGTGAGGGTCAATATGAGGTTGGGGGTCTGGTTGGGGTTGTGCTGTTGCAATAACAGCAAGCATGGCTGGGGTTAAAGGTAGGTCTCTATGAGGTGGTGAATTCATCTTGGTAAAAATAGCTTTCTTTTGTTCAGGGATTTTATAAAAATCATGGTGATCCCTTGAACAATATCTTTGAGCATCAAAAATCATTTGCAGAAAACGGGGATAAGCTAAAGTCATTTTTGTCCCCTTGTTTTTACACATTCCTTCAAAAATCATTTTAGACCAGTTATATTTTTGCCCTGTTGCAATACACACAATAGCAGTTGCAATGGATCTATTGATCTCATTGTGTGCAGTACATTTGGGACTCAAACATTGAAGGAGTATGTGAATGAGGTACTTCCAGGCTGGGGGAAATTCCTGCTTATGGTACTTATTAAGAGTACCTTCATCAGGAATAGGGTATCCCAAAGCCCTAAGCCCTTGTTCTATTTCAGATATGGGAAGAATGGTTATACAATCAGCATCATCAAGATGCAAGGCCTGGCGTACCAAGGCCTCAGTAACCACCCAAGGTCTCCCATGTACAATAGAAGTCAATGTTGTCACTCCATTAACTGTTGAGGAACTGACAGTGTTCCAAAACTGTTTAATGTGTGTGACTGGAATGAGTGGTGCATGAGAAAGAGCATACCTGAATGGGGATGCGTTCAAATACTCCACCATCTGTGTGTATTGAGGGAACAAAGTATTATCAGCAACAAGATAAGCAATCATGTTGTGTTGAGACTTGAACCACAAATCCAATTCTGCTGAGTTAAATCTTGGTGCCATTAATGAAAGCTGTTAATTTGAAGTATAAAAGATGAAGGTTGATAAGAGAAAAGTGTTAGACAAGAATTATAGATACCCTGTTTAAAAATAGGAGCCAAATTTATAGGAGTGGATGAATGCATGTGATTGGCCCAAAAATAGGCAAAGATTTTCAAAAACTAATCATGAAAATATTGAAAAAGTTAGAAGTTATCTCATGCATTTAATGAAAGTAACAACTCCTAAAATTACGGCTTGAAAATATGTCAAAAAGCAACAACTGGGTAGGTCCCATTGATTGTCAACGGTCAAATATAACCCATCAACGCCCAACGGCTATAATCTTGTCAACGTTCGCCTAAAGCCATGTCAGCGTCCATTTTGGTCACAACAACGCTTGGAAAAATCTTGTCAGCGTCCAAAAATAAAATTGTTTTTTTAAAAAGTGAAAAATGACCTTAACAAGTAATTTATCCTAGAGAAGATAACCAAAAGCTGATAATTATCATAGGGCGGCAAGCACTGTCCAGTTATGCACACTTGCATAAGCAAGATAGACATAACAGTCCTCTAGTGTCCCTTGCTAACCAAAATTCTTAACAACCAAGTTACCTTATAAAATCCTTGTTACTCCCAGGTAAATCCCATATCAAAATGATTCCCAGGTCTCCCAACAGACCACAACCAATTCTAGGCCAAAAATGTCTTGGCAGCATGCAAAGTTGATATACTATGCATGCTACAGTGCCTCATGGTTTAGTAAAACTAACGCATACTCACCTGTGGACACAATCTAGAATTGTGATAAGAGTATCATATTGATACCCAAAAATCCTAAAGGTTCCTAAAACCTCCCCTTAAACTATGATACATGAGTTCTCAAAATATATATGAACATTAAAAATTTATGTCAAGATAGGAATATAAATATTCCAACCATCATCCATAAACAAAACATGTCCAAATAGCTCTTCAAAGATCCATAAGCAACTCTGTATCCAATGGTATAAAGCTACCACCTACCTACACATTTAGATGAAAACCACAAAACTAACATTTGTTGCTGACAGCGTCCCGACAACACCTAACAGCGTTGAAGGAACTCTTGTCAGCGTTAGACAATAATATTTCTAACAACGGCAAAATAACACTTATCAGCGTTACATTTACCTTTGTCAGTGTTAGTAAAATAAAGTGGAAAATCTAAATCATCACAAAGACCAATAACAATGCATTATCCTGTACATACTTTTACAAAAAGGTTCCAAAACACATATTAAGTGAGATTAACCATTCCAATATTTGTTACCAAACATTGGAATCTTCCAGCATCAAAAGGTTTAGTTAATAAATCAGCCACATTATCTTCTGTATCTACCCTATCTGGTTGTATTAAACCTTTCTCAAAGCAATCTCTTATAAAATGATGTCTAATTTCTATGTGTTTGGTTTTAGAATGATGTACAGGATTTTTAATAATGCATAAAGTACTGTTATTGTCTACAAAAATCTTGGTATGCATAAAATTATACCCATAATCCAACAGCTGGTTCTGAATCCATAAGACTTGTCCACAACAAGCAGCTGCAGCAACATATTCTGCTTCAGTTGTAGAGTTTGCCACCACTGTTTGTTTCTTGCATTGCCAAGATATTAATCTGCTCCCAAGAAATTGGCATCCACCAGTTGTGGATTTCCTATCAAACTTGTCACCACCATAGTCACTGTCTGAATATGCAATAAGGTCCAATGGAGAATCTTTTGGGTACCACAAGCCAAGATCTGGATAACATCTTAGGTACCTAAAAATTCTCTTCACAGCAAAAAGGTGACATTCTTTGGGAGTCACTTGATGGCGTGCACATGCACACACAGCAAACATGATGTCAGGTCTTGAGGCTGTAAGATACATCAATGATCCAATCATTGATCTATAGTGCCTAACATCCACATCCTTTCCAGCTCCAATTTTTCCCCAAGGGTGTTGCCTATCCATAGGAGTGGAAGCCTCCTTTTCATGTGGAGAAAAACCATATTTCTTCAAGATTTCAGCTACATACTTGTCTTGGGAGATGAAGATACCATCTTCTTTCTGCTGAACTTGTAACCCTAGAAAGAAGTTCATCTCACCCATTGCACTCATCTTGAATTTATCTGTCATGAGCTTGGAAAAATCCTCACTCATTTTTGGATCAGTAGACCCAAAAATGATGTCATCAACATAGACCTGCACAAGCAACACATGTTTTCCTTTCTTCTTTGTAAATAGTGTCTGATCTATGGTGCCCCTCTTGAAACCATTTTCCACCAAGTAGGTGGACAATGTACCATACCATGCTCTTGGGGCTTGATGAAGTCCATACATAGCTTTCTTCACTCTATAAACCTTGTCTGGATTCTCAGGATCTTCAAAACCAGGAGGTTGCATGACATATACCTCCTCAACAATTGTCCCATAGAGGAAAGCACTCTTCACATCCATTTGATAAACAGTGAAGTTCATGCAAGATGCATAAGCTAGGAAAATTCTGATAGCTTCAATTCTTGCAACTGGAGCAAAGACTTCTTCATAATCTATGCCTTCCTCTTGTGTATATCCCTGAGCTACCAAACGTGCCTTGTTTCTGACCACAATACCTCTTTCATCTTTCTTGTTCCTTAGAACCCATCTTGTCCCAATTGGTCTCACATATCTAGGACAATCAACCAGCTCCCAAACATCCTGTATAGCAAATTGATGAAGCTCATCCTGCATTGCTTCCACCCAGCTAGGTTCTTTGAGAGCATCAAAAATTTTCTTGGGTTCTTCCTGTGACAGAAAACAGGCAAACAAACATGCTTGTACAAGAGGGGTATCAACCTTCTTGTGTATATTGGCAATAAATCCACCAAGACTTTGATGGGATCTTCTTGTCTGAACTGGAGCCATAACATCACCAATGATCTGAGATGTGGGGTGATCCTTTGCTGTGGAAGTGAGAACTCCTCCTTCAAAAAGTCTGGTGTCCTCAATTTCACGCTCCATGTTGCCAATATCTTCTTCATCAGACTCTCTTTGATCAACAGAAATCTCTTCATGGACATTAGAAGGTCCACCTTGTTCAAAATGGGAAGAGAAAAGATGTGCAAAGGTGTTGTCAAAGTCTGATCCTTGGTTGTCAGCGTTTGGGCTAACAACGCTTGAACTGCTTGTGTCAGCGTCTGATCCATCAGCGTCTGAATTGCTCTTGTCAGCGCTTGATTTCCCTTTGTCAGCGCCTGAAGAAGTATGCATGTTTGTATTTGGTGGTATCTGTAAACCACCATTATCTTTTCTAGCAGCAGCAGCAGCAGCATAATACTCATCTGTCCATATAGGAAGTGTAACATATTCTTGTGTGGGAGATGATTTAACTGCTGGTGGTCCATCCTCCTTAGCAACCTGTATACCTGAAACATTACCAATTCTCTTTTCCAAAACACTTGAAGTTACCTTCACAATGTCTGGATCAGTAACAGGCATATAATTTAAAGCTCTAGATAAAGGTTCTAAGTCAAACAACCAATTTGGACCACTTTCAGGATCACTAGGTTTACTCTCTAAAAACCTAACATGTACCTTTTCAAGTATACATTTTTCCTTTTTAATGTAAACCCTATATCCTTTGCTCTGCACTGAATAACCCATGAAGTAGCCTTCATCACCTTTTGAATCAAATTTACCTAGGGCCTCACTAGTTTCTAAAACAACTACATGACAACCAAAAGGCTTGAGAAAGCCAATATTTGGCTTCCTTCCCCAAAGTAATTCATAAGGTGTCTTATTATGTATTTTGTTGACCAATGCCCTATTTTGAACATAACAAGCTGTGTTAACAGCTTCAGCCCAAAAGGCTATAGGAAAGTGGGCATCAGCCAACATGGTTCTGGCTGCTTCAATAAGAGTTCTATTCTTCCTTTCAGCAACCCCATTTTGCTGTGGGGTTCTAGCTATGCTAAACTGCCTAGTAATCCCTTTCTTGGCACAAAAATCATCTAACAACTGATTTCTAAACTCACCCCCATTGTCACTTCTAATAATTTTGACCTAATTACCATTTTTCTTTTCAATCTGGGTAATGAAATTAATCAGACTTTGGGTAGTTTCACTTTTCTTGGCTAAAAAGAAAGTCCATGTAAACCTGGAGTAATCATCAGTGATAACAAAACAATATGATTTACCCTTCAAACTTTCTATATTAGTTGGACCAAAGAGGTCCATATGCAATAAGTGAAGTGGTTTAGAACTAGAGTGCACCTGTTTAGACCTGAATGAGACCTTGTGCTGCTTGCCCTTAAGACATGCAACACAAGTGTGGTCATTGTGGAAAGCCTTTTCAGGCAAATCATCAACTAAACCAAGCCTCACAAGTCTATTGATATTCTTAAAGTTTATGTGCCCTAATCTCCTGTGCCAAAGATTACTTTCATCAACTGAGGCTTTAGCATACAGACATGACATTTTATTATTTATCTTAATTCCATTAAGATTCACATTATATATGTCTTTATGCCTTGGTGTTCTAAAATCTATGTATTTCTCCTCAGGGAGCTTGTAATCTTTGCTTAACACCAAGCACTCAGTATCTGTGAAAAGAACCTTATTTTTGTTATCACACACTTGTGATACACTAAACAAATTATAATCCAGTTCTTTTACCAAGAAGACATTCTCAAACCGTAGATTGTTGGTGACAAGGGTTCCTTTTCCTGTGATGGTGCCGTAGCCCCCTCCAAAGTATACCTTATCACCATCTTGAATAGGAGAGAAATTGGTCAGATAGTCTTCCTTTCCTTTCATGTGCCTTGAGCATCCACTATCCCAGTATCCATAATCATTGATCTTCTTCTGAATGCCCTGCACATAAAGAAAACACATTAGTTTTCTTTGGGAACCCAAGCCTTGGAAGACTTGGATTCATTTGGTTGTTCAACAAGAACAGACTTGGTTCTCATAACAACCCCATTTTCATCCCTGTTTGAATGAAATTCCCAGTTAACCCCAATTGGTGTTGACAATGCCTTTGAAATATAATGAAACCTGTTGCATGTCATAGAAATACCAGTAGAATTAGGGTTTTGGTCTTGTTTTGGTCTCCATGTTAAGCTAGTAGAAGCTTTAGACCTATTTCCCTGTGGTTGCAAATACCTAGGTTTGGCAGTGTGTCTGTCAGCGCTGAAATTTCTCTTGTCAGCGCCCCGATTGCTCTTATCAGCGTTGAACCTAGGGTTTGCTACAGGAACCCATTGCCTATTGGACCAGGTGTTTGACTTTTGAAAAGGTCTTAGGCCTTGTGTGTTAGACCCTCTAGAAAAGAATGGTGCTGGTCTAACAACTTGTGAACTTTTGTTCACAAAGGTATTGGGTCTGACAGTGTTTGACCTATGTTGACTTTTGTCAGCGCTAAAATGGTTCCTATCAGCGTTGACATTGGAAGCGTTGATACATTTGTATGCCAAATGTGAGAAGCTACCACATGTGTAACAAGCTTTTCTAGACATAGTCTTAGGTCTAGAAGCAAAGAAGCCTGTTCCATGGTTACTAACTTGGCTTTTTGGAGACCTAGTATTCCTATACATCTCTGCATACTTAACACTAGGTTTTCTAACAGTTTGTGGGCCAAGGTCAACAGCTTTGCCAGTGGTAGGGTGTGGTTCATTTGGACTTTCACACAACAACCCTCCCTTAACAAACAAGGTGTGGTTAGCTTTCTTCTACTCATCTAGGTCAGTCAGTTTTTGCTTGTATTCCTCAACTGGGGAAATCACTCTAGGTGGAGGAATGAATTCCTCCTCTTGGCATTCTGGCAAGCCAGTCCAAGATAAATCCTTTGATTGGACACCATAGAAATCCCCAGCTGGTGGTGGAACACCAGTATAATTATTCATCCCAATCCCACTCATATCCTTAGAGTCTCTTTGTTTACTAACACACTCTCCTAGGGATTGTGTGGCCTTATCAAATCTCTGGATTTTAAGACTCACATTATCTTTATTTTTGTTAGCCTCTTCTAACTGAGCTATCAAATCAAGATTAACCCTATTTACTATATCTTGAACATCTTTACTCTGATGTAACTCATGTTTTAAGATATTTATTTGATCCTTTAAATCAAACTCCATTTTCTTATACTCAGCTACTGTCTTTTCTGTTTGGGTAAGAGCAATTTGATAATTAGATACTTTACATCTTTCAGTACTTTCCTCATCTAATAATTTAACTATCTCTTGATTTAATTTTTCAGTATTTAAACGACAACCCTTAGAACAGAAAGCATCATCATATACCTCATTATCTGATGAAGAGGAGGAGTGTGCCATGAGAGCATATTCAGCATGCTCTTTTTTAACTTCAGCAACCAAAGCTCTGTCCTCTTCCTCATTCTTAGCCATCCAGCTCCAGTCCCATTCTCCAACTCCATCAATTTGTTGAACAGCAACCATGGCCTTGGGATCTGGGCTCTTAATCATTTGGCTTGAAGGCTTCCCAGCATCAGATCTTCTTGGAGATCTACATTCCCTCATGAAGTGCCCCATCCTATGACAGTTGTAGCACTCAACCTTGGACTTGTCAAAACCAGCAACATCCTTAGCATTAAAGGTCATCTTCTTCTTGAACCTTTTATTGAACCTGTTTGCTCTTAAACTCACAAGAGCCATAGTCCACTTGATGTCCATCTCTTCCAATTGTTCATCACTTATCTGCTCAAGATCTTCATATGTAATCCTTGAATCACTGGGCAAAGAAGCAATGAATGCACATACAGTATCTAGATCTAAACCAGCAGGTTTAAGTCTATCAGCGCCAAAGTTGTGTGTGTCAGCGCTTGAGTATAAAGCGTTGATAGGATATGATCCAGCGCTGACAGGCTGAGATCCAGCGTTGACACATTGAGATCCAGTGGCTGGATGTCCATAGAAGTTCATGGAATCAAATTGGCCTTCACTTTGTGAAAAGAAGGCCATGTTACTGCTAGAAGATTTGTTATCACTATCCAATTGCCATTCGTTCTCCAACAGTCTTAGTTTGTTGAAGATGTCATCAAACCTGGAGGTCTTGTGGGTATTATTGACAAGAATGGATCTTGTCTCAATCTTCCATACATCACCAAGGCTTTTGAGAAAAGTAGCATTCAATTCAGGGTCATCAATCTGTGTTCCCATGAAGGAAAGTTGACTTGTGATGTCAAGAAGTCTACTTCTCACACTGCTGAGATTTTCATTGGGTTGAGCTTTAAAGACAGCATACTCATGCAAGAGTTGCTTCTTCTTTTCTTCTTTTGAGTCAGCATTGCCACCATGTGCTACTTCAAGAGCTTCCCAAAGCTCTTTTGCAGACTCAAAGCGTTTGTACTTGTGCTGATTCTCATGACCTAGGGCATGTTTCAAGATGTTCAAGATTTTCATGTCCACCCTCTTTTTGGCTATATCTTCAACAGCTACAGCTCTCCCATCTCCAGGCTTTTCCACCTTATCAGCTTCAGGACAATTAGGAACAGCTGTCCTTGTGGCAATAGCAGTAGCAATCTTTGCTGCTTTGTCGAATGTGTTCCCATATTCGACAATCTCCCAAAGAGTGTAGTCATGAATAGCTATATATTGCTCAAAATTTGACTTCCAAAGCTCAAAGTTCCTGGCATCAAACATGGGAATTTTGATACTAGGATTTGAGGAGTTGTTTTGTAGCAAAGAAGCAGGTTGATCTGTGCCAGACATGGTGTTTTTAGGGTTTTGAGAATTTTAGGGTTTTTAGGGTTTTTGGTGTTTTAGGGATCTTGCGTTACTTAAAGATCAAAAGTTAAGGGGAAGCTTCTTGGAGATCATGTACTACATACAAAGGATTCATGCTTAAGAGGAGTGTTTTGACATCATCAACTAGGGGAAGATTGTTGGGTCGAATTATTAAGTTGATAAGTCAAAACACAAAAGACAAGGACTAAATCTGACAATGAAGAATTCTACAAGCTGGTGGACAAACTTGTAGAAGATATTATCACAGAATAATAGAAGATTTAGTTGTCTTATTATTAGCTTTCTTTGTAAGCTATGTTTTCTAGTATATAAAGAAAACATACGTAGGTTTTTATAAATATCATTCATTCACAATGTAAACCTAAAGTGTGTGTCGCACTAGACGTGGGATTCAATAATTGTGGTTCCCTATTGATCGTTAGACTCAATGGTTAAGAACCATTATATCTAGGTTGATCATTGTTCATATGATAACATAGCGGAATAAGAACAATGATCATAACAAGGTGTTTAGACACAAGACACATGAATTAAAACAATTGGGATGTTCATTATATTAATAACAAACATCCACTAGACGTGTATACATTGAATCCCACGTCTAGTGCGACACACACTTTAGGTTTACATTGTGAATGAATAATATTATGAAACCTACGTCCTATGTTTTCTTTATATACTAGAAAACATAGCTTACAAAGAAAGCTAATAATAAGACAACTAAATCTTCTATTATTCTGTGATAATATCTTCTACAAGTTTGCCCACCAGCTTGTAGAATTCTTCATTGTCAGATTTTGTCCTTGTCTTTTGTGTTTTGACTTATCAACTTAATAATTCGACCCAACAATCTTCCCCTAGTTGATGATGTCAAAACACTCCTCTTAAGCATGAATCCTTTGTATGTAGTACATGATCTCCAAGAAGCTTCCCCTTAAGTATAGCACATATTCTTCCCCTTTTTGACACATCAATAGGGAATATGTAAAAGTAGGCAATCTTGTAGATTCTCCAAAAGTAGGCTCTGTGTAATGATCCTGAAGAAAAATAAATAAAGTATTCTTGATGTAGAAGTAAAATAACCCAAACTTATGTTCCATGTCTTGTTTATCCATGTGATGAAGAACTTATACCATGAAAAAATATAAGTAGACCTCGATCCCTTGTCAATATTCTCATCCTTTGTGAGACACTGAGCACGATAATGTAACTCCTTCAAGTGTTTATGACAAGTCTTCGTCACCATCCATGTAAAGCACGAACAAGTTACCTTTAAAGTCAGTGAATGGTACGCCACGACTTTAAGATATGATAGAACACAAACTTGCGAAAATCTTCTTCAATCATCAAAACTTACCATAAGAATTCTTCCCCTTAAGCTAACACTTCTTCATGAAGAAACTTAATCTTCATATCATATGTAAAAGTGATAAGACGGATAACTCTTTTACAAGGCTACCCCGATTACATAATCAAATCCAATAAATTACCTCACGAATTGTTGCTAACTCGCATTAAAATCATTAATCCCTTTCAAAATATCCGAGCCATTAATATCACCATGATATTCTAAATAAAAACGGAGATTCCATGTACCTTTGTGTGTAAATAACTCCTTTTTGTGTGCTCAAAACGTACCCATTTTCTCAAACAGCAGCAATCAGTGTGTTATCCAATATCTCTTCTGTCCAATATCTTTGGCAGATGTATTGTCCAATATCGGACAATACGTGTCAGCATTGAAGTACATATATCGGACAACACTGTCAACTCCATCAGTGTTGACTTATTCTGTCAGCGTCAATTTCACTCCTGTCAGCGTCTGAATTACAAACGTCAGCGCCAACCATAAACCTTTTCAGCGTCCATTCTTAAATTTGTCAGCGTCAAATTCCTTGTCAGCGGCTTGCAACTTTTGTGGCTATGTTATATCAAAGTTCCTAAAACTTAGGGTGCATATTACTTACTCAAATACTCCCCTAAAAAACAGCCACTTCATACATTTGTTGTAGAATAATTCTCGTCCAAAATAACAAACGTGATCCCTCCTACAATTTTGTATGACCCACGACTTCCTCAAAAACTTCACATGATGACAAAAACCAATTTGATGATTACAGCCTAATATGCTTCAAATATCTGAAATATCTCCTGAAAATCAGAGATATGTATAACGACCATAGTTAACAAATCTCGTTAAACGATTTTAGGAGTAAATATAATTCCTATCTTTGTGCACCACCAAAACGTGTTTCTCCCATAATTACGCTGCCAATATTCCCGTAGCACAATCATATCCAAAAATAAAGACCTGAGATAATGTTGATCTTTTTGCTATGATGATGAATATTCAATCGTGTGAACAAGTCAGAAAGCCATCATCATATCTTTTCCTTTTCTTACATCAACCAATCCTGTTCTCAGAACCTTAGAAGACGCATCAGAATTCACGTAACAACAAATCTGGAGAAACCCTAGCCCATACCGTTTCTTCTTTTATATCCAAACAGTGTTTAGATCCAGAATTAGGGCACCTAATTGAAGCAACTTAATTATTTGAATGTACTGTACCAGCAGATGTACCACAGATCTATAAACAAAGATAAACCCGTAGTCTGCTATTACACTGCTGCTCCATTCAGGTCTAGGGTTCTTCACATCAAACCCTCATCATCACACTTTTTCTTCTTGGCTGTTAAATATCAAACAGTGGCTGCAACATCTAGGGTTTCAAACCCTGAATCCAAATCGTGTATAAGAAACCTTTTGATCCACAGCCCTCACAGCCTTGAAGCGATCTAGGGTTTATGATAAAAACCTTTTACTTGCTGCTATATCATCAATTTTTCTGATTTTAAATTGATTTAGGGTTTAAAGAAACCCTAATCATGATTTTATGTAAAAATTTGAAAAGCTGAAAATCACCTCTGCTGCCAACTTCGACGCTTAATAACTTTTGCCTGGGGATAAAACTCGACAATCCCTATGGTGGATGTTTAGATCTATGTATGTAGAACACACATAAAAAATTTCGTGACGATCCAACGGTCCAATCAAAAGTTATGACCTTCTGAATACTGCTGCGCACACAAAAACGTCCAGAAAAACTCCATACGAATTTTTCTTCTTCACGATACACGAACACCTCGTCGGACCTAGATATCAAGAGCCTTAGGCTCTGATACCAATTGTTGATCCCAAACTTAGATTGATTAAGCTTTGTGTATACGAGATTAAATCAAGTACTACACGTAGAGAAACCTTTGCTTATGAATAAAGTAACAAAGTGTTATGCGGAATTAACACTTGATCTAAAACACAAAGATGTTAAACAAACTTTCACTTGTATTAGAATAAACGAACTTGATTACAATGAAAGAGTTTAACTTGCGAATACTTATGAAAACTTATATTAACATTAACCTAAAAGATCTTCTTTTATAGAACAAGAAGTCTTGTACAATAAGCTACGAATCAACTATTCTAGGTAAGGATAAACATAGAAAATACATTGTCGTCTCTATCCTTACTAGAAGTATTCTAGAATATAATATACGTGTAGCTCACATCTTCCATCAGTGCTTGTCTTCAATCTGTCAACGCTTGACTTTAACTTGTCAACGCTTATGCTATCAGCGCTCACTTTGCTCTTGTCACCGCTTGAGTTGTTCTTGTCAGCGTTCAAGTGATCTGGCCTTAATTTATTCCCAACAAGGTGGCCAAAGATCATCCTCCTTCCCAAATAATTGGTGATATTCAGACTCCTATTCAAACAAGGAGGACTAACCAGACTCAAGGTGGATTCATTGCTAATATTCACAAGAAGGAAGATACTCCTTTTGTTCAAGAATGTTTGTTTGCCTGTTTTCTCTCTCGGTTAGAAACAAAGAAGATTTTTGATGCTCTTAAATAAGAAAGCTGGGTTGAAGCGATGTCAGATAAGCTTCATCAGTTTGCCATTCAAGATGTTTGGGAGCTAGTAGACTGTCCAAGGTATGTCGGGCCTATTAGGACAAGATGGGTTCTAAGAAACAAGAAGGATGATAGAGGCATTGTTATTAGAAACAAGGCAAGACTGGTTGCTTAAGGATACACACAGGAAGAAGGTATTGATTATGAAGAGGTGTTTACACATGTTGCTAGAATAGAAGCGATAAGGATTTTCCTAGCCTATGCTTCCTGCATGGGTTTCAAAGTCTACCAAATGGACGTGAATAGTGCATTTTTGTATGGCACAATTAAAGAAGAAGTCTGTGTCATAAAGCCTCCTGGTTTTGAAGATTCTGAGCATCCAGATAAAGTTTATAGAGTAAAGAAGGCAATGTACGGCCTTCATCAAGCCCCTAGAGCATGGCATGGAACACTTTCCACTTATTTGGTGGATAATGGCTTTAAGAGGGGTACCATAGACCAGACATTGTTTACAAAGAAGGAAGGGAAGGATTTTCTTCTTGTTCAAGTTTATGTAGATGATATTATATTTGGTTCATTTAACCAAAGAATGAGTGATGAATTCTCCAAACTTATGACAGATAAGTTTAAGATGAGTGCTATGGGAGAGATGACTTTCTTTCTTGGTCTTCAAGTTCAACAAAAAGAGGATGGTATCTTCATTTCCCAAGATAAGTATGTGGCTGAGATCTTGAACAAGTTTGGCTTTTCAACACATGAAAAGCGAGTTAGCACTCCCATGGACAAGGAACACCCATGGAGAAAGATTAGAGAAGGAAAAGAGGTTGATGTCAGGCACTATAGATCTATGATTGGATCGTTGATGTATCTTACATCTTCAAGACCTGATATCATGTTTGCAGTATGTGCATGTGCACGTCATCAAGTCACACCCAAGGAATGTCACCTTCATGCAGTTACAAGGATCTTTAGATACCTTAGATGTTTTCCCACATTGGGATTGTGGTATCCTAGAGAGTCTCCTTTGGAGCTTATTGGCTATTTAGATAGTGATTTTGGAGGTGATAATCATGATAGAAAATCCACAACTGGTGGATGCCAATTTCTTGGGAGTAGGATTATATCTTAGCGATGCAAGAAACAAACAGTGGTGGCAAATTCTACAACTAAAGTTGAGTATGTGGCTGCAGTTGCATGTTGAGGACAAGTTCTATGGATTCAAAACCAGCTGTTGGATTATGGGTATAATTTTATGCATACCAAGATTTTTGTAGATAATAACAGTACATTGTGCATCATTAAGAATCCTGTACATCATTCTAAAACTAAAAACATAGAAATTAGGCATAATTTTATAAGAGATTGTTTTGAAACAGGTTTAATACATCCAGATAGGGTAGACACATAAGAGAATGTGGCTGATCTTTTAACTAAACCTTTTGATGTTGGGCGATTCCAGTACTTGGTAACAAGTATTGGAATGATAAATCTCACCTAAATGTGTTTTTGACATCATTATATAGTATGTACAGGATGGGAACTGTTATTTGTCTTTGTAAAGTATTAGATTTTCCACTTTATTTTCTAACGCTGACAGAGGTTATTTTGACGCTGACAAGTGTAAAAATGGCCGCTGACAGCAACATGTTAGTTTTTGTGGTTTTTCATCTAATCATGCAGGTGTTATGAGCATTGTAAAATTGGATACAAAGTTGCTTATGGATCTTTTTGAGCTTCATGGAATGTATCAAAAGTTTATTTATGATGGTTGGAATGTTTACATTCCTATCTTGAAATAAACATTTGTCATATACATATTCTTTTGCAACTATGTACATCATAGTTTAAGGGGAGGTTTAGGAAACCTTTAGGTTCTTGGGTATTCTTAGAGTGCTCTTATCATAATTCTAGATTGTGTCCACATGTGAGTGGGAATTATAAATAGTGAAGGCTTTTCTTTTAAGAATTGTTGGAATTTCTTGTTCTTGAGGCACTGTAGCATGCAAAGTTGATATACTGTGCATGTTACCAAGACTTTTGGCTTAGAATTGGGATTGGTCTGTTGGGAGACTTGGTGTAACTTTTAATTGGGCTTACTTGGGAAGTTACAAAGAGTTTATATGAGATTTCTTCACTGTTAAGGACTTTGGTTAGCAAGGGACACTTGAGGATAACTATGTCTATCTTGCTTATGCAAGTGTGCATGATTGGACAGCGCTTGCCACCCTACAATCATTTTCAGAGTAAGAGTTATCTTCATTAGGGTAAACTTCTTTGTTAAGGTCTTTTTATTTTTATTTTTGGCCGCTGACATAGTTTACTTCTAACGTTGATAAAACCATTTTAAACGCTGACATGGAAAAATTTTCCCCAGCCTGGAAGTACCTGATACATGTCCTCCTACAATGTTTGAGTCCCAAATGCTCGTCTTTCAATGAAATTAATCGACCAATCGGTTGTGCTCTTGTTTGCCTTGCAAATGGGCAAAATATAACTTTTCTAAACTTATTTTTGATGGCATGTGTCACAACAAGGGTACCAAGATGACTTGCTTACCCAAGGTTTTTGCAAATGGTTTTGGTGCTCAACAATATTGCCGTAGGGACCATGATGACTTTTATGAGGTTCCTACTCAAAAGAAAACTGTTTTTGGTAACATAAACACCCCTCCATTTAGAGACCTTCCTCTCACCCCAACCATGCAAGTTGTCATTCAGGCTGCTGCAAACCCTGACCCACAACCAGACCCTATTCCAGAACAACCTCCATCACCACAACACATGCACAGTGACCTCAACCCTTAGGCGCTAACATTCGGAATGTGTGCGCTGACACAACCAACCCAAACGCTGAGCTGACACCAATTCCCCCCAACACCAACATGACCCACATTCCACTTATTCATCTGAACAACCAGACTTTAGGTTTGAGAAACGTTAAAGGAATACTATAGTGTTCTCCTCTAGTAGTCCTAGCCATGTAGCAGAGGGAACCACCATCACAAGTGTGGTTGGTAACATGGGTGGGGCTGGGACTAATGGCACTAGCTTAGAATTAGGTCAAGACAGTCCCAACATCATTAAGACCACACCCATGCCTAATGAATCTCTTTTGGGGGGTCAAATCCCCATGATAGAGGAGGGCAGAATGGAACCTTTATCAGCCATAGAATTGACGGCGATCTGCATACGCTTGCAAAAGCAAAATGCAGATCTTGTATAGATTGTCACAGGTCAAGGCCTTGAACTCGAATCTTTGAGGGAGAGGTTGGTTACTTTAGAGGCTGCCAATACAAGTAGGAGGCAGTTTAGCATCCTAATAAGTGTGTAAACACTTATCCTTTTGCCACTAAAATCAAGGAAAAACAAGACCTAATCATGTGTTTAATATCGTAAAAGTCGGAATTACGCGTGGTTTTGTGTTTTTGTGTGAAATAGGTATAAAAGATCAAAAGGAAAGAAAACACTGGATTTCACGGTCAAATGTTGAAGAAAAGTCCAAGAAAAAGACAAAGACAAAGTCAAGGAACCAAAAGTGTGAATGAATGTTTTGGACTTAGTTTATCTGCTTTTATCTGAAAGTTATTGATTTGCTTATTGTATTTGCTTTTTATCAGTTTAAGTTTTCTTATTAGAACTTTGTTTAGGATTATTTGCTTATTTAGTTTTGTTGAGTTAGTTTTATTTGCTTATTGTTAGTTTAAGATTATAGTTGCTTATTTTCTGTTTAGTTGTTGTGCTTATTTGGTTTTGATAGTTACTGATTTTTGCTGCATATAGAAACATACCCAATTGGTCTGTTTGATTCCACAAATAATAGCCAAAAACGTCCCCAACGGGACTTGAACCCCTGACCTTTAGTTTAACAGCCCAACGTCTTTACCATCTAGTAGCCTCTTATTTGAGTTTTATTACGCGTCATTTAATTAATATAGGTTTATTAATCTTAGCTGCCAGTTTTATTAATAGTTTTAATTACAAGTTTTAGTTTAATTAATTTTAATTAAAAGTTTCTTTATATTCACTTTTATAAAGTTAAAAAAACAAACAAAATTAATATTTTTAGAATTTTTAAAATTGTTTTTATAAATTAGTTTTTTTTAATTAGTTTTATATAAAAATAGTTTTAAATAGAAATTCATTTAAGTTAAAAGTTTTAGTTAAAAATTAATTAGAGTAAATTAGATTTAAGTTTTATTTAAATTTAAAATAGTTTTCAAATAGTTTAATTAGTTTTAATTAAGTATTTTTAATTAAAGATTTTCCTTTTAATTAGATTAAATAGTTTTTAATTAAATAGTTTTTAGTTTTTAAAATATACCAAAAAAAATACGTTTTACCAAGGACAATTAATCTTGAGTTTAAATCCGATATCAATTCGAGTGAGTCGAGGAAACGAACGATAAAATTGCACTAAAAAATACATACATTACATCCTTTCTTCAGGGGAGGATTCTTACAAAAGGGAGGAAGACAAAGGCTCACAAGAGGGTGGTTCTTTTGGAAACAAGGATGTAGAGATAGCTAAAGTGTTAACAGGTTTGAAGGAAAATCCAGGTTTTGATACTTCTTTAATTACACCTAAGTAGCTATCTTTTGTAGAGATGATGAGGCAAGTTACAGAGTCAGCCACTGACACTCAAGGTTTTAACGCTGACGTGAACAAATCAGACGCTGACAGACTTGCAGATTTAGTTGGTGTATCCCAACCATCAACTATTGTCACACCCCACCATGGCGGAATATGGGGCGCGACGTATGGATATCATCACAACAATAGCGTGTCTATAGAGATGACTAAATGAAATGGAAATATCATAAATGGTGACACAATGTCATGAAGATATCTCAAGCAATGCAGACGTCTAGGTAAGTAGGTAACAGGTCTACCTCTTACCAAAGACATACAATTAACAAATAACAAACATATAGGTGTCTACAAAGTATCACTTATTCAAACATAAATAAAGACTAAGAGGAAAGGGGGTTCCTCCAAATGCAATCCTAAGCCTTCCAGCTAGCCACTCCTATTCTCACGCTTAACCACATTCTCGCCTGAAAGAGACACTAAAACACGTCAACATAATGTTGGTGAGAGTCATAGGTTTAGACTCCAAAGCCAAATCAGTTATAAGTTGTGAATAACAACCATTAACAAAAGAACATATGGACAATGTGCTAAAATTATGTATTAACAACTAGCATTCAAGATTAACCAATCACCACAAATCCAAGGCTCCAAGCCTTATCAATAACCACAATTCCAAGGCTCCAAGCCTTACCAATAACCACAATTCCAAGGCTCCAAGCCTTACCAATAACCATGGTCCCATAGGCGCCCATACACCTATGAACCAATCCCAAGGCACCGCCTTGTCAACATCCCCTTGGTACCAAGTCAAACCAAAATAACTGAGACGATATGTGTCCCCTGATCCAAATCATAAACACAATCAAGAATCACATAGCAGTTAATCACATAAGTGTATACATAAGTCCATCACAAACCATAAAAACATTCACAGCATTCTTTACAAAACCATACAGTGTCTCTTCCATCCCATCTAGAAATAAAATCATAAAAAGACATGGTCTATGAAACTCACCTGAACAAGCTTCTCCAAGTACCCGCGCTCTAGCACAAATCTAAACACACAAACGTATACAATCAAGACATGAACCACATACCAAAATGGCTCATCAATCTATGATGGATATCTAACCTTCTCCTACAACTTAACCCCATTTATATGCCATATGAATCTCATTACACCCCTATATAAAGCCCTTAACTTAGTTTAGTTCATAACTCGTCCCGTTAACATTTAACCCAAAACATTCCCGTTTTTCATACTTCAAACTATTGGACGAACACCCCCTTAACGAAAATAACATGACCTGTAAAAGAAAAAATATGCCCTTACATGTGTTATCTAAAAATCCCCTTTGGCCGCAACCTTAAAGCTACTGTTAAGGCCTCCATATACTTTTACCTATCCAGAATTTACTGATTTTGAACATATGAAAAGTTTGTTATGACCAGAGGGTCGTACCCTATCCCATTTGCTTAGCCCTTCTTCAGATCTTTTATTTAATATGAAATATAAACCTCATGTTCATTTGAAGCTCCAATTATAATCCTAAGTACCCCAAACAATTCAAAACATAAAATGAAAACAGGCTGATCCAAAAACTGTTTTGACGCCCGACTGATGTAACCTGTTTTGACCCACTTCCCTACCTCCGATTTAGTTCTAGTTTCTTTCATTTGAAATCTAATTCAATTACCTTTCCAGGGACATAAGATTCGAAATTTAAAAGTTTGTATAACTCTAGATATGATCAAATAAATGGACCAAAAATTCTGCCCAGTTTTAAAAAACGAATTCAAACATGATTAAACCTTAATTACGATCACTAATCTTCATAATAACCAAAGTAATAAATTCTTATGAACCCTAATCTCACTAATCTAAGAAAACTTACAAACCCTAATCCATCATAAGATCAATTACATGATTAAAATCATTAATAGAACAAGGGTTTTGAAGGTTTTACCTTAAAAATCAATGGAAGATCTTTATTTTTGAAACCCTAATTGGCCACCATTGTTGAATTTCGGCTAGGAGATGTTATGGAGGTTAAAAATCTCATTATTTTGGTTATGGGTTGGGTTGGGTTTGGTTAAGTCCTAAAGGCCCCCTAATCCCATTAAAAGTCCATTGGGCCTGTTTTGAGCTTTTCCTTCTTTCTTTCTTGCGTCGTCCAAACCGACCCCTTTATTATTTTTTATTTTTATTTTCTTTTTATTATTAATTAATGTATTAATAATATTACCTTAATTTATTTCAGCTCTAAAAACCTCCAAAACCTCAAAACCGTAAAACTAGTCAAATTTACGCGTATACCGTAATAGACGTAAAAATATACAGTTTTATAAAAACTCTTAGAATATGAAATAAACTATATAATTAAGTCCTAAATGACTTAAAACCTCCCGTAAATTATTCCCGTGACTAAATAGCTCATCCGAGACCCCCTAAATGCACAACCCTAAATCGTAAAAATACGATTTTCTATAATACATATACGTATACGTAAAACCACTAAATAACACCATCATATTTCATAGTCACTACTATGTGAGCTCATGAACATGAAACAATCACACATCGTTTCACTCACATGGTACCCCGTACCAGAAAACGATGTCTAAACCACACTCTATTCACACCACATAACTCATAAACACATAAAGACACGTAATTCCACGAAATATGGACAAAATAAAACTAATTGACGAACCTCGAAACCGTGGTTGTCACATCACTCCCTCCTAATAGAAATCTCGTCCCGAGATTTACTCCTTAGGATCTGTCACATCAATCAATAAATCACATGAGGATACTTGTTCTAAAAGAACTCCTCTCATTTCCACGTGAACTTTAGTTCATGACTCAATTTACTAGATATATTAACCAAAAATATTTAACTTCATTCTCAAACTCTTGACCTCATTGTCCATAAATCTTACAATGACTCTTTGAAAATCAAAGACTCTAATTATCACAAATCTCGAATAACCGTATATGCAAATATGCATTCTCAAACCACATTTCCCAAATCTTAATGCATGAAATATATCATGTACACCACTTAATTCCCCACATAATTCTATACCCATAAGCTACTGGTCCGATCTTTCCAAAGATCATAAATGGACCTACAAAACTTGACATCAACTTTTCCCTTTTTACCAAAACATACCACCCGTTACTATGGGTGAAACTTCCTACATAACTTTGTCACTAAACTCTAGTGATTTCATCTTTTTCAACATATCATCTCTTGTTACTCTCATCCTTTCCACAAACACCATTTCCACATTAGTAGTCTCTTTCACGAATTTTAGTCCACCATAAGGACAACTCATCCTATCCTTCCATATAGTGTCTCAAATGGCATTCATCGACTTCTAGTATGATAACTATCATTATATGAAAACTCAGACATCGCTAACGAGTTTCCCACATCCCTCTAAATCAATAACCCAAGCTCTCAACACGACTCCTAAACTTGTATCAATTTCCCACTTCGTCCATCATTTTCCAATTAGCTGGATATACTCATATCCAATCATGTTCATCAACTCCACTTATTCCATATCACAAACTACTTAAAAATTCCAATTTCCTTACACAAGTGACCTATGACGATATTTCACATATTGATTAGTTTATCACAACGAGGCTCTTCCAATCCAAATCAACTTATGATCTATACACATCACCAAAAGGACGGTTATCTCAGTTAGTATATCAACTGACATCCAAACCCATGCTACAACTACTTCCATAAAATTTGGATAGATCATTAGTAGCACCTATACACTTCTTTCTCACTTTTCTCCATGAAAGATTTTTTTCCCTGATACTCAACACTTCCTTTATACCTACACAATCTCTTACCTTCAAGGTCATAGTGCTCCTCATCTTGTCACAGTTAGATCAAGCCCTTCGTCTCTCATGACACATCACATCTATAACTCATCAACCATTCGATTATCGATACTAAGCCTTCTGATCAAACAGTATAGGTTAGTACCATTTCCTTTCCACACTACAAAAATATTAGCATGCTTAGTGCCTTAGTCTACTCATTAGGCTATACCAAAGTTTTACCTTCGGTTCCTATCTTGACCTATTTCATTCATGATTCGCATCTATCCACACTTCCTTCTTCTTCCTCAGCTCATGGCATACATCAGGATGTTATGCTTCCCGTCTTTCAAGTCATCTATACCTCAAAATTTTTCCATGTAGCTTCACTTGTTTTTCCTCACGATCAGTTCTCCTACTCCCTCCTAATAGGGACAGACTATAGTTTTATGTAATCCCATGCGGATCACACTCTCATCTTATACCCATATTAGTTTCCATTTGTCTAAACTAAGCCATATTTTAAATTCTTATTCAAATCTCATACATCTATTTTGATCTTGCACCTAACATGAGGTACTTTCAATCATCGTCTTCTAGGAATACTTGGTTCTCTCCTTCCATGGTTCTCCCTAATTCCTACACTATCCCGTCCAACCGAAATTCCATATTTCATTCATCAAATCTATGGAAATCTCTAGTGCATTGGATAATGCATAACTGTCTCTTCCAAAGATCTTTCATAACACCTTCACAAAACCGACTCTCTAATCACTTCTCCATGAACTTATTAAGCTCAGCTTCACTACTCATCCCTCGATATTGATTGCCACAAAAATTCTATCCGCATAGTCACTCGACTCCCCTTTTTACCTCCACGAGTTCTTAATATCCCATGTTATGTATTCAGTTCATCACGGGTCCACTAGTTCAGCTCTTTGTAACTCCACTCTGGTACTCGATTTGTCCTTCTTTGTCACGAACCATACGGAGATTCCCATCATAGTGCTTGTCACCTTTCCAGTCCTTGCAACTTTTTTGACTCCTTCGAAATCTCTTGCTTCCTTCTAGCAGGCGGCACGTAGTCCTTTCAGCTCCTTGATTCACGATGTAGCTCTTCACGCACTCCTTCTCGTCTCTATGATGTTACCAAGGAACTTCACACTACCCAGTAGCCTCTAACTTCAACCCATCTACCACAATATTTCTAAAGGTACTTCAACCCCTCAATGGCTCACTCTTCCTTACTTGTTGTACTTCACCATTAATCAGCTTCTTACCAATCATTCTTTCACATCCATGTTTTTCTTCACGTCTCTACTACTACCTTGCCTCCATAACTATACCAATTTCCTTGCGTGTTATTTGCCCAATCTTTCCATTGGTAGAAAATTTCTACTCTACCCTCACATCCGCTAGTGCTTTCATCAATCTCCTAATGGTACTTCAACCAACTTCTCATAGCATGACATCTCGTTCCCACGACCAGTCAACTAACTTTACTTACTCCCTTATTCCCGTAACCAATCTAAGTTTCAAAACTCCATAAATCTTAATCATTCCTTCAACACAACCTTTAAACCAAAACATATCTCTGCATTCCAATATCTAACCATAAGTAATATTACCCAACTCTATCCTCTCATCCTAACGTTTCCACAACCGCATAACTAAATCAACCATGATGTGTACCAAAAGAATTCCAAACGATCGCGTCCCATAATAAATATAGGGTTAACCGAAAGATCAACCATAATGAACCCTAGCCAAAACAACTGAAAACGAAACAATGTAATCCAAAAGATTCAATGGAGTGTGCCAACAACGAAAAATTAGACTCGTCACGGTTAGTATTACCAAATTTCGATACCTCAGAAAATTTTAAACTTTCGCCCCATTTAGTTACTCCTCATAAGAACCAAACTTCAATACTACTAAAATCAATCATACTCGTTTTGAACAATAAACTCATCTTTTATCTTCATTATTTTATCAAAGATATCAACTAGTTAGTATACTACAATCTTATTCTAATCATTATCTTGTTTACCCATATTAAAATTATTTCACTTGTTATTATGAAACCAATACATGTTTATAAAATACAGTGTTTTTTTCATTTTATTCTATATTATTATTATTACTATTTTATAAAATCCATTTAGGCTGGTTATAACTAAACTACTACACGTTTACAAGGTGTGGTGTTATTATTATCATTACTATAATAAAATATCCCTTTTTACTCTTTCCGTCTAGTTAAATACTTCTAAAATTTTAACTCCACTTAAGAAATTTTTTTGTAAAATTTCTTTACCCCTTTAAAATGTATTATCACATGTTACATAGAAAGCTAATCCAGTTATTTTCAAGACAAATTTTTTTTATAGCTTACTACCACAAACTAAAAAAAAAATATGTAAGTCACGATATCATACCATACACTTACAAATTATTTTCAAAACCATTTTCCTATAATTAGTCACACTTATTTGTAAGAAAATTTAGTAGTTCTCATTAATTAAAATACATACCCGAATGTAGACACACATCAAAAGACTCAAAACATCGTTGGAACTCCATCAAACTCCATCACCATAAAACACGAGCAAACACAAGGTACGTTCAAGTTATAATAACTACTGAACGACCATATATCATAACTTAACACATACTAGTATATATAAATCCGCATATATACCTATTAAATCACCCAAAACATACTCGTTACCATACATGTCAGATCAATCAATCGCGTCATACACTTGTTTTTTCATACGAGTAATCACCATCTTACCACAAGGTATAAAACCCATCACTAAAACCAGTCTATATCGTGTGACCCCATAATCACACAACATGAGTATAACCCAAAACATATAACACACTAAAAAATAGCCATATGGTAGGCAGTCGTTACATAAACCCATATATTATACATATACCCAAAAATCCACATCTCATCATATACAAGCATGTACTAACCCTCTTTCATGCAATCATACTTGAGAACCCATTGAAGTTGTGGTACTTGTATAACTATGTTGGTCGCCATACTTATACAATTACCCTTTCCTCAATGCAATCCCTCCTATGATGACACTTATAAGAATCAATACAACATATAACACATAAATCCATCTACTCACATAAGCTCATAACCACATAAACAATAAGGTCCAAAACTCCATCTATTAATATAATATAGTCAAACTCTTGGAATACATAAATCCATAATCTAGCTAAAACAGCATAGACAAACTCCAACACAACATCATAATCAGTTATAAGTCATGTCGCCTATAAGAGTGGAAACAACTTAAAATCCGACCTATTACCCTACTCCCAGTAACTCGACTCACCACATGATTCCTAAGGAACATGACTTAAACATCAAAAGAAAAATACTATACATTAGGTACATCAAATAACTTACTATGGTGAAAGTAATTTATATATCAAAAGCAAAACAGAAATTAACAGGTGACTAAGTATGGGCAACTACAGTTCAACTCATATTAGTCAAAATTCACAAAAAATAAAATTTAGGAAAATACAATCAAGACCACATGTAATCTTATGACGCCTATATGCAGGGATCCTTAAGCTATAGACCAGGATAGGCAACCTAATTCTCTATAACTATTGTCTCTGATACCATTCTGTCACACCCCACCATGGCGGAATATGGGGCGCGACGTATAGATATCATACCAAGAATAGCGTGTCTATAGAGATAACTAAATGAAATGGAAATACCATAAATGGTGACACAATGTCATGAAGATATCTCAAACAATGCAGTCGTCTAGGTAAGTAGGTAACAGGTCTACCTCTTACCAAAGACATACGATTAACAAATAACAAACATATAGGTGTCTACAAAGTATCACTTATTCAAACATAAATAAAGACTAAGAGGAAAGGGGGTTCCTCCAAATGCAATCCTAAGCCTTCCAGCTAGTCACTCCTATTCTCACGCTTAACCACATTCTCGCCTGAAAGAGACACTAAAATACGTCAACATAATGTTGGTGAGAGTCATAGGTTTAGACGCCAACGCCAAATCAGTTATAAGCAGTGAATAACAACCATTAACAAAAGAACATATGGACAATGTGCTATAATTATGTATTAATAACTAGCATTCAATATTAACCAATCACCACAAATCCAAGGCTCCAACCCTTACCAATAACCACAATTCCAAGGCTCCAGCATTACCAATAACCATGGTCCCATAGGTGCACATACACCTATGAACCAATCCCAAGGCCCAGCCTTGTCAACACCCCCTTGGTACCAAGTCAAACAAAAATAACTAAGACGGTACGTGTCCCCCGATCAAATCATAAACACAATCAAGAATCACATAGCAGTTAATCACATAAGTGTACACACAAGTCCATCACAAACTATAAAAACATTCACAACAATATTTACAAAACCATACAGTGTCTCTTCCATCCCATCTGGAAATCAAATCATAAAAAGACATGGGACTATGAAACTCACCTGAACAAGCTTCTCTAAGTACCCGCGCTCTAGCACAAATCTAAACACATAAACGTATACAATCAAGACATGAACTACATAACAAATGGCTCATCAATCTATGATGGATATCTAACCTTCTCCTACAACTTAACCCCATTTATATGCCATATGAATCTCATTACACCCCTATATAAAGCCTTTAACTTAGTTTAGTTCATAACTCGTCCCGTTAACATTTAACCCAAAACATTCCCTTTTTTTATACTTCAAACTATTGGTCGAACACCCCCTTAACAAAAATAACATGACCTGTAAAAGAAACCCTATGCCCTTACATGTGTTAGCTAAAACTCCCATTTGGCCGCAACCTTAAAGCTACTGCTAAGGCCTCCATATATATATATATATATATATATATATATATATATATATATATATATATATATATATATATATATATATATATATATATATATATATATATATATATATATATATATATATATATATATATATATATATATATATATATATATATATATATATATATATATATATATATATATATATATATATATATATATATATATATATATATATATATATATATATATATATATATATATATATATATATTTACCTATCCAGAATTTACTGATTTTGAACATATGAAAAGTTTGTTATGACCGGAGGGTCTTACCCTATCCTATTTGCTTAGACCTTCTCCAGATCTTTTATTTAATATATAATCTAAACCTCATGTTCATTTGAAGCTCCAATTATAACCCTAAGTACCCCAAACAATTCAAAATATAAAATGAAAATAGGCTGATCCAAAAACTGTTTTGACGCCCGACTGATGTAACTTGTTTTTGACCCACTTCCCTACATCCGATTTAGTTATAGTTTCTTTCATTTGAAAGGTAATTCAATTACCTTTCCAGGGACATAAGATTCGAAATTTAAAAGTTTGTATAACTCTAGATATGATCAAAATAATAGACCAACAATTCTGCCCAGTTTTTAAAAACGAATTTAAACATGATTAAACCTATGACTCTCACCAACATTATGTTGACGTGTTTTAGTGTCTCTTTCAGGCGAGAATGTGGTTAAGCGTGAGAATAGGAGTGGCTAGCTGTGAATAACAACCATTAACAAAAGAACATATGGACAATGTGCTACAATAATGTATTAACAACTAGCATTCAAGATTAACCAATCACCACATATCCAAGGCTCCAAGCCTTACTAATAACCACAATTCCAAGGCTCCAAGCCTTACCAATAACCATGGTCCCATAGGCGCCTATACACCTATGAACCAATCCCAAGGCCCCGCCTTGTCAACATCCCCTTGGTACTAAGTCAAACTAAAATAAGTAAGACGGTACGTGTCCCCCAATCTAAATCATAAACACAATCAAGAATCACATGGCAGTTAATCACATAAGTGTACACACAAGTCCATCACAAACCATAAAAACATTCACAACATTCTTTACAAAACCATATAGTGTCTCTTCCATCCCATCTAGAAATCAAATCATAAAAAGACATAGGACTATGAAACTCACCTGAACAAGCTTCTCCAAGTACCCGCTCTCTAGCACAAATCTAAACACACAAACGTATACAATAAAGACATGAAACACATACCAAAATGGCTCATAAATCTATTATGGATATCTAACCTTCTCCTACAACTTAACCCCATTTATATGCCATATGAATCTCATTACACCCCTATATAAAGCCCTTAACTTAGTTTAGTTCATAACTCGTCCCGTTAACATTTAACCCAAAACATTCCCGTTTTTCATACTTCAAACTATTGGTCGAACACCCCCTTACAAAAATAACATGACCTGTAAAAGAAACCATATGCCCTTACATGTGTTAGCTAAAACTCCCCTTTGGCCGCAACCTTAAAGCTACTGTTAAGACCTCTATATATATATTTATATATATATATATATATATATATATATATATATATATATATATATATATATATATATATATATATATATATATATATATATATATATATATATATATATATATATATATATATATATATATATATATATATATATATATATATATATATATATATATATATATATATATATATATATACTTTTACCTATCCAGAATGTACTGATTTTGAATATATGAAAAGTTTGTTATGACCAGAGGGTCTTACCCTATCCCATTTGCTTAGCCCTTCTTCAGATCTTTTATTTAATATATAATCTAAACCTCATGTTCATTTGAAGCTCCAATTATAACCCTAAGTACCCCAAACAATTCAAAACATAAAATGAAAACAGGCTGATCCAAAAACTGTTTTGACGCCCGACTAATGTAACATGTTTTTGACCCACTTCCCGACCTCCGATTTAGTTCTAGTTTATTTAACTTGAAAGCTAATTCAATTAACTTTCCAGGGACATAAGATTCAAAATTTAAAAGTTTGTAGAACTCTAGATATGATCAAAATAATGGACCAAAAATTCTGCCCAGTTTTTAAAAACGAATTTAAACATGATTAAACCCTAATTACGATCACTAATCTTCATAATAACCAAAGTAATCAATTCATATGAACCCTAATCTCACTAATCTCAGAAAATTCATAAATCCTAAGCCATCATAAGATTAATTACATGATTAAATTGATTAAAATTATTAATAGAACAAGGGTTTTGAAGGCTTTACCTTAAAAATCAATGGAAGATCTTTATTTTTGAAACCCTAATTGGCCACCATTGTTGAATTTCGGCTAGGAGCTGTTATGGAGGTTAAAAATCTGATTATTTTGGTTATGGGTTGGGTTTGGTTAAGTCCTAAAGGCCCCCTAATCCCATTACAAGTCCATTGGGCCTGTTTTGGGCTTTTCCTTCTTTCTTTCTTGCGTCGTCCAAACCGACCCCCTTTATTATTTTTTATTTTTATTTTCTCTTTATTACTAATTAATATCTTAATAATATTACCTTAATTTACCTTAATTTATTTCAGCTCTAAAAACGTCCAAAACCTCAAAACCGTAAAACTAGTCAAATTTACGCGTATACCGTAAAAGACGTAAAAATATACAGTTTTATAAAAACTCTTAGAATATGAATAAACTATATAATTAAGTCCTAAATGACTTAAAACCATCCCATAAATTATTCCCGTGACTAAATAGCTCATCCGAGACCCCTAAATGCACAACCCTAAATCGTAAAAATACGATTTTCTATAATACATATACGTATACGTAAAACCACTAAATAACACCATCATATTTCACACTCACTACTATGTGAGCTCATGAACATGAAACAATCACACATCGTTTCACTCACATGGTACCCCGTACCCGAAAACGATGTCCAAACCACACTCTATTCACACCACATAACTCATAAACACATAAAGACACGTAATTCCACGAAATATGGACAAAATAAAACTAATTGACGAACCTCAAAACCGTGGTTGTCACAACTATTATCAAGGATGTTTCTACACAGGTACCATCAATAAGTTTACCAACTATTGGAGCATTGGATAAAGGTAAAGGAGTTATGGTAGAAGGCCAGGTACCTAAGGATACAGCTCAAGTAAAGTTTGATTCTGTTTTGGCTACACTACTTCAAGAGCAGGAAAGAATCAAGCCTGCTAAGACTACTATTGAGTCACAAATTGTGACTTCTTCTGAGTCTGAAAGCAATAAAGATGGAAGTGATGATGAGGGCTCTAGTTCTAGTACGATGATACTGGAAGAGCCAGAAAGTTTATAGTATGGGGAGGATGAAGTGGCTAAGAAGAAGCTTAGGGAGTTGAAGATGTAGTTTGATTTTGACATGCCTAAGATTGTTGAGCTCTATTTCAAGTATGAAGAACAAGTCTTGAATGATCCAGCAGTTTCTTTGTGTGATAAGATTTGGTGCTTAGAAGGATTTTTGAGGCTGCAGAGAGATATTAAGGTGTTTGAGAGAAATAGAGCTTGCAACATTCTTCAACAAAACAAGACAACAAGGAGAGAGTTATATTACATGATGTTAAGGTGTCACCAGACTGGGTGGACCTACACTAAGCTCAAAAAGCTCAGTTTTGAACATTTGAGCATTTGGCTTATCCCATTTGGGATTTCTTGTGTAAAGACAGGACTTTTGGGCTATTCTCTAAGGAAAGGAAAGAAGTAATGGAGGAGCAGATGAGAATGAAGAAAGCATCTGTGATTCCAAGGCCAGTGAAGAAGGGATTGAAGATTGGATTTCTAGTACTTGATCAATTAAATCTAAGTGAAGATGTGATAAGAAAGACTATGAAGCTCTCACCATTGGAAGCTTCAGATTTTGCAGAAGTGGTACCTTTGGATTTCAGAAACCCCATAGTTAAGTATGAAGAAGATGCAAGTGGTTTCTGGGTGATCACCAGGGCTGGTGACAAGGTACACACATTCACTTCTTTGATCTCTTTGTTTGCAAGTATGGATAGAGAGAATTGGTAGCCTTGTGGGATTTGATGAAGGCTAAGTACGAAGCTGAAGAGCCTTCTTCAGTGAATGGAATAAAGATTTGGACCACATTCAAGAGAATGATCTTTCCAGATGAAGCTGATCCAATTTGGTTGGATCTGGATGACCTCAGTGGTTTGAAGTGGCGTTTGTTTTCAGCTACTGGTGTATACTATCTTATTACCTCAAAGTTTGCAGAATATCTTTTTGTTGATGTTCCAATTCCTTGGCCTCAAGATGTTTTAAAGATGATGGTGTCCACACAGTTAGAGGTTGACTATACCAGTGATGTTAGTAAGGATTTTGTTAGGTTTATTTATTCTCAAATTCAGAATTAGTTTGTATTTGTAAGAATCCTCCTTGTACTTAGTTTTTATTCAAGAAACTTGATTACTAGAGTATATATCAAGTTTAGGGGAGGATTGTTGGGAATAAAATTAACTAAGTCACTGGGACGCTGACAAGAAGAACTTGGACGCTGACAAGAATAAAAGAGACGCTAACAGATGAGCACTGACAAAGCATATTGTAGCGCTGACAAAGAGAAGTTCAACCACTGATAGAATTCTTAGTCTACACGTTTTGTAACTCTAGTAAAGATATGTTCAATATTATATATCCTATGTTTATCTTTACCTAGAATAGTTGATAGGTAGACCTTTGTACACGACTCCTTGTGTTATAAAAGGAGGTCGTAGGGTTCTTAATTGATCATCAGTTTTAATAGTTTTTACAAGTTTTACACTTTCGTTATACGCAAGTTTCATTATCAATCAAAGTGAAAGATTGGGTTATATTGTTTTGCTTTGTTCTTTGTTCTAAGTGTTAATTCCTCATAACACTTAGATTGTTGAATACACAAAGTTTCTCTACGTGTTATACTTGATTCAATCTCGTTAACACAAAGCTAAATCGATCTAAGTTTGGGATCAATAATCCTCACAATGACAATTCAATTGGATCAATTTTTGAGGGGGAGCGTTCCAAAGATTTCATGCTAGTAAAACACATTTTTCTCCCGAAGATTTTCAAGACTATTTTTTGCAATATATTTTAAACAAATTTGGTATCTCTAATATCAAAAGATTTATATATTAGATATAGGGGAGAAAATGTGATTAAAAAGTGATATATTTTGCAAGACTCAATCACTTTTAACTCTTACCCACATGTGCGAAACACTTTTGATTATTGATGCACATGTGAAGAGGGAGCATTTCTTGAAACCACTTGAAAGTTTATGGTTTTATGGTTACGATCTCATACCCACAACATCTTTAATTCACGACGTTATTGGTGTCAAAAGGGTGGTTAGGCATACGTCCTATGATCCAACCAGAACCAGAGGGATCTTCCTAGGGACAATCCAATAGATTATTAGAAGTCCTTAGGAAAGATGGAGTAGAATGTGAACATGGCTGAATGCCAACTAAGTACTTAAGCTAGCACTGGAACAATCACAAAAGGTGCTAGTGATGACGTCTTGGTAAGCATTGAAGGGGTTGAAGAATGAAAAAGAAATGCACGGATAAAGGGTGTAAAGAAATTAGCCCTCCATGCAACTTAGGCAGAAACCGGGTCAACACATCATGAAGACAACACATCATGGACCTAGTGATGTAATGCACAACCCTTCTCTAGCTGACTCAGGCTTCTCTCAAAAGAAGTTTGTTTTATTGTCACGGAGATCAACACGACTTCTATTGACTTTCTCACTCCGATATAGTTGATATTGAATAGGTGGCATCTGCTCCAGCCTCCGACCACTAAAAGTGCACTAATCGCGTCTAGAGCCAAAAGATCAATCTAATCTTGTTAGGACACATGGAATGACGAAGAAGACAGTCCTACGCTATATCCTTGTGATATTTCTAGAACACTCAGAGTGATACTACCTAGTATTCACAATGATGAGTGGAAATCCTTCCAGTGTTAACATCAAACAGCACAACGGTAGGTCATGTGTAAGATTCTTTATGAATTAAACATGTGCAAAACTGAAAAGCAACAGTCGTTTGATTCTTAATCGATTCAAACTCGTTTCAAGTTTCTACGCAATATCTTTATGGTCTTTCAAGAACATTCAGAGTGATATAAATTGATATTCACAGTGACGAATGGAAATCCTTCTAGCGTCAACCTCAAACACCGCTACGGTAGGTGACTTGCGATATTCTTTATGGATCAAGCTTGTGTCAACTGGAAAGCAACAATGGTAAGATTCTTTATGAATCAAACTTGTTCTAGAAATTTGAATTAACGACTTTAATCAAGCGGATGTCTATCCAATTAATTCACTCTTTATGTTTGCAGTCTTGCTTTGAGACGATCGAGTAAAGAGAACGGCTAATACAGCCGCGAAACCCTGTCAAGGAGAATCTTAATTGAATCTACCTAATCATATGTACGATATTTAATATCGTCTAACGGTCTTCACCGACCAGAGGTAAAACGCTACCGATTTAGGACGAATGTCAAAGCCATTCAATCCGTGTCTATGTTTTGTCTCAAGAAGGTGGCGTTACGGTGTACTCAGCAAAGTCGAAGATTCAAAACCACATACTCATGCCCAAAGACATATTCCACAATCAAGAAAGCTAAAGACGTCCGCAACTCTGATGATCAAAGCAAGCTTTCAAGATAATGAATAGTGTGAGTATGTGGATGTAGACACAAGATCGCAAGATGGAAAAGACAAGTCAAGGATGATTTGAAGATCTCAAGATTAAAAGACAAAGTCGAAAGACAATTACAAAGACTCAAAGATCACAGCATGAAGAAACAAGACTACTATTACACATTCAAGACTCATTTATGGCGTAATTAGTAATCTCTTTAAATCTCCAAATGTTGAAGAGGAATGACCTCTCATTGGGGGAGATTGTTAGCCTAAAAAAAATTGAGTCAAACAAGAATGATCGGTCATAGGTTTATAATGTATTGTTTATTAGAACGTTGTAATAGGTAATAGCATAGTCGTGATACGGGCTTGATGGCTAGCTTAAAAGGCCTCTTTCAAGGTACTAAGCATTTATTCAAGCCAGACCCAAACAAACATATAGCCCATTATGCCACATGTAGGCAAGGCTATAAATACATCTCCTAGCATGTTAGGGGAGGTTGATTGTTTATTATTCTTAATCTAATCTCACATAGTTATCATCTCTCTCTCTACTTTCTCTCACTACTTTCTCTCTCTAAAATTTATCTATTTTCTACTTTATTTCTTTGATCCATCATCATAAATCTTGGGACAACAACGTCGATTCCTATGGCGTAGAGGGAACATAAGCCTATGTCGTAGGTCTTCTTTCTTCAATTAATTTGATCTTATCGCCCAACAAATATTGTTGATAAAATAACTCCTACACCGCAGATATAAATTTGTCTACGTCGTAGGTCTTCAAATAAGGAAGCTATTCAACGTGTTACCTATGATGTAGGGTAGAAGTCATCTAAGTCGTAGGTGCCTTGAAATTTGTGCTTGGCATCTTTTCTTGCCTTTTTCCACCAGTTTGCCCTCTTTTTCTGTTATTTACTCAATTCAACTTACAAAACAAAAAAAGTACGAAACTAGGCAATATTGTGTGTTAATCAGCATTAAATTTTGCATAATCAAAAGGATATTACGGTAAAAAAACATTGAACTGTTTGGTGTTATCATTTGGTCAAAACCTTTCGACGGTAATAAGCATACAATTACCTACGTTGTTGCATTTGGAATGGAAATTATTGGAGTCATGTGGGTATTTTCCTCTTGTTTATCGAGTTGATATTGCATCTACAAATTTAACTGTCTATCATATGATTAAAGGGTGTTCTGTTTGGTCGATTGGGTACAATGTTAATACTTTGAATTTATGACTCCATTTCATCAAGCATGGTCAATTAGGTCAATTGTTTTGAGTATTTATTTTGGGAGAAATTGAAGGATATTCTTTTTTGGTTATCAGACACAATGGAAAGGTGATACTATACCACCTAATATCAAAGAATATCCATGAGAAATATGATATCAGGACTACTTAACTTGATAATAATTAATTTTTAGGTTCATTCTATTGTTTGAAATGTGTCATATGAGATCAAGCATAGTTGATCATATGGTTTATGAGTTCGTCCGTCTTTAGAAAGTGTGTGATCATCCATACTTGTAGCAGGTTTGTTTGATTTAGATGTTAGAATGATTCACTTAGGAATTTGAGATATGTCTAAATCCTCTTTGAGTATATGTTGCATATTAGGCCTTACAATAAGCTCATATCTTTTGTGGCGCTCAAGTCTACTTTCAATTTTACATGATGATCTCGTTGTTGTTCCAACACCTAATACATCATATGTACACTTTATAATTGTTGGTTCAATGTCAATAACTACTTATGAAATTTAATCACATGCTTTTGAAATTACATCTTAACTTGAACTAATATGGCAAAACTCGATCCACTAATGTATAACAAAGAAGACAAATAAGAGGAAAATGCCCAAGATAAAAAGTAAAATGCGAGACCCCACCAAAATAATAAGACAAATAGAAAAGGTAAAAACATTAAACAGTAAAGTGGTTGGTCAAAGTCTTGGTTTTAGCAGGGGTTTTTGTTCTTCTTACCCTCTCTCTGTTTTTCTTTTTTCGGCTCATCTAGCTTGCTTTCTTTTGTACATTCTTGTCTTAGCTCTTTCTTAGAGCCTTCTTTCTAATATATTCGCCATTCCAAAAAAAATAAAAAACCATTGTGGGGCCAACGGTGCAATCCATATATACCAAAAAGACGCTTATACACTTGCACAGAATGTCGATGTTGTTATAAATATATTTAATATATATGAATATGCACCTTGAATGGGTAATTATTAAGCCTTGAATTACTAGAGATGTTACATTCTAATACCCATATAAATATGGGACACTTTGTACTCATTTCACTACTACCTAATAACAATCATATCCTTTCTCCTTAATCTTTCATTCTCTATATTTCATAACACGTTATCACGTACGATTTTTGCTCTAAGCAAAACTAGGTAGGAGATTCTTGATATATCTCTATTGTAATATACATGAGCACTACATGTTCTATTGTGATTACATAAAGAGAATCCATTTTGTTATTCATTTTTTTCATTTACTAATGAAGTCTCTTGAAATTTACATAAACAACAAATATTTTGTTGTGGCTACATGAAAACAAATCAAATGACATAATCTCATGTTATGTTAAAGAGAAAAAAAAATTACAAATACTAAGAACCGCATGTTCTAGTATGATTCAATATTATAACCTCATGTTATGTTATTTTATAGAAAAAAGAGAAATTTTATAATAAAAACCTCAAGTTTTATTATGATTTCCTCAAGAGAATCAAACATAACTTCTTATAATTGTTATGTAATTTTATAGAACCTCAAGTTCTATCATCTTTATTCTTTCTATTGTTTAATTATAGTCATTTATGCTATATATTTTTCTTTCATGATCTTATATTTTCGTTGGATTTTGATAGCTTAATAAGTATCATTTTTCAAGTAGCATTTGTCTATGTATATGTATGATACACTAGAAAATGTTAATAAGTTCTACACTAGAAAATGTTAATAAGTTCTACATTAAAAAAATTGATATTTGGAAAGCTTAAACTAAAATAGGTGAATGGTTATATTGCGGTTTTATTACGATATAACAATAATTCTATACATGTTACTATTTTTTTTTCTATATGGTTTAATATCTTGAATTTCTAAATATCTTCTATTTCATGTGTGTTTAAGTAGAACGGTAATAAAATTCATTTATTAAGGACTTAGTCTCTTATGAGTCTTTTAAAGTCGAAACAATATAAACTCATGTTATGATTGAATTTTTTTTAAAAGAACCTTGTGTTCTATACGATTCGATGGAATCACAAATAAAATAATCTATAAAAGAATGTGTTTGTTTACAATTTTTTACACAATTAATATACATAACATCATTTTATGTTTATTTTATTTTTTCCTCATATGATCTTTTCAAAGTGATCAAAATTTCAAATCTTATTTTTGAAAGAAAAAAAATATAATAATTAGAACCTCAAGTTCTAAGGTATTATAATATTTTGTAAGTAATCTCTAGTTTTATGACGATTTCTTTAAGTGAATCATGATAACAAAACCTCATTATTATTGTTATATTGTGAACCTTAAGTTCAATTAGGATTTTATCATCAACATCACAATAATATAATATCAAGTTGTGATTAACGATTTTAAAGAACCTAAAGCTCTATTATGATCCTCCAAAATAATTAGTAACATCAACTCAATTCTTTCTCTAAAGTATACCAGTTTTGTCTTGAAAAAAAAAATCGGGATATTAATTTAAAAGAATGAGTTTAAATGCTCATATATTTTCCATTTTATTAAAATCATGTAGTATTTTCAAATCATTATTTTCTTGCATTTTCAAATCATGTAGTATTTTTTAAATGATGGTATGATTTTATCAAAATCATGTTTATGGTACATTTTCAATTATAACCTTTATAAATTGCTCATATAGTAGCAATAGCCCAAATAACTTTTTAGTCTTGTTCATGTCTCTTTACTCATGGTCATGTCTTTTTAATAGGCAAGAAAATAATGAGTTTTAAAATGTATCCATTTTATAATGTGAATGTGATAATATAATAATCGATGTATAAACCTCCATTCCCTCAAGTGAATGTGTTGAAAATGATTAAATAAAGATCTACATTCCCTCAAGTGAATTTGATGAAATGATAAACATAAAGATCTTCATTCCCTCAAGTGAATGTGCTAAAATTATCAATATAAAGATTTACATTCCCTCAAGTGAATGTGATGAAATGATCAACATAAAGATCTTCATTCCCTCAAGTGAATGTGATGAAATGGTCAACTTAAAAATCTTTATTCTCTCATGAGAATGTGATAATAAAAAAAACAAGATATTCGTTCCCTCGAGTGAATGTGATAATAAGATAATAAAGTTTTAAAGACCGTTTATCATGGTAAAGGATATGGTCAAGTAATATGAAAATACTAACCACTAATAGTGGCAAAAATAAAAAGGAGGAGACGGAAATATGATTTATGTAAAATTCAATGTGATGTATGAAAAATACAAGTGTCTCAAAAAAATATTACACACTATATTCATAGATGTAAGGATCTATGCTAACACATTGTTGCTCCTAAAAGAAAATATAAAATTGTCACGAGGAATAAAGTTTCATAAAAATTATGCATTACGTTGCATTTTCCTCGACATATATTATAGATAAATTAGTGAAATATTATCACTAGCCATACCATAAGTTTATGACCTATAATTATAATCTTTTTGGCATGACTCGTTATACCATCACGAGTCATTAATAATGTGAAAACTATAAACTGATTAGATTCTTCAATCTAATGTTTTATCTCTCAAAAGAAGTTGATTATTCATCTATCAACTAGATTGAGGACTAAATCCCTCAATTTTCTGGAAAGAAAATAAGTGGATATATATTTGCATACATATCCATTGTACGAACCATTTAGAATTATAAAAAATCGATGCATCGTCTAAATGGTAAAAAAAATGCAACTTCATGTTTGCATGATTAATAGCTCGACATATTAAAATGCGAGCATAACATTCCAGAGTAAGTAATTCGTTGTGAATATGAGATGAATTACTTCTACATTCTTAAATGATAACGAGAGAATATATTTTGTTACTGTATGGGGTCATACTATCATATACACAAAAACAAATATTAGCATCATGCCAGTATATTATTATAATTCCTTCATTTCATAATTGGTTTTGGTTATAAACCAAACATATCCAATTTTTTAGCATTACTCCATCTAAATGCAAATATACGGGATATAGACGAAGGGTAATTCCTTCAGGAGGAGATAAGTAGCTACAAATTCAGAATGAATTACCATATTTTATTGATCCTCGATAGAAACTTTATGAATTTATTATTTAATGATAATCTAATAGTCATACATATACATTGGCTAATAACAAAGTTTCAGCTACTCATGCTCCTAATTTGTCCCTCAAGGACACTACTTAATTATGACATGCCACAAGAATAGTAGACTAATCGATTTCAAATAAAATCCTTGATGTAAACTATGGAGCATAAAAAACAAGATGGTTATTTGAGGTATAAAATACCCCATGATAGTCTCACAAAGAGACACTAGACATAAAAGTTCTTAAAAGAACATTAAAATAATCAATGAGATCTCAATAAATTTTATCATTTCTTGAATCAAATGTAATCGAACAAAATGACGTCGATATAGCGCTTGTTATTATGCATAGTGAGGATCGTGAATGAATTATTATTCAAAAGTGAGCTCAACAAAATGATTAACCATCATGAAACATGCAGTCACTTGAAAATAAGAGAAGTATTAGGACAAGAAGTCCATACACATTAATTTCTAAAAGCTATTGGATATACATGGGTTGTGTGTGTAATCGAATTAAGAGCTTTAAAGTTACATGCTTTAAGACATGAATTGTGGAATAAATAAATTCACAAAAGCATGAAACTGTTTATTAAGAGTCGTATTATCTAGAGGTGGATGTAAATATATTATTGATATTCTATGAGAAAGTCAATATAAAAAGTATTTAGTTTGTCATATATACGTCTTAATTGAGCTCTAATATTTCATGAATGATTCATAAGCCTCAAACAAGTCTAGCAATTTCAACTTCTGGAAATATTTGATAAAGTTCTAAATAACTTATTTGATCAAGCCGAATGAATTATTATATTGATAAATAATCATTTGGACGCATATTATCTTATTTTTGCACATGTTCCAAAGAAATCTTTTGGTCCTCAAGTACCAAAAATGAAAGTTTTATGGACATAAAATTAAATAGTCGTGTGAAAGGATCGAACTCGGGATTACGGGATTACACACAATACGTAAATGATTAATTAATTTAATAAATATATTTATTATATTTATTAAATATAAATCAAGCTTATTTAACGATTGTTAATAATTAAAAGTTAAGTGTAAACGAGCGTTATAGAATTATATAGAAAAGGAAACAAGAACGGAAGGTTCCAGAAACCCCTTGGGGTTTACTATAGCCGACGGCTATATAGGGAAAAAGGGAAGGAGGATTAGTTTCCTAATCTTGATTTGGGCTTGGAGAACAAGTTATGTAATCCTATTTATACCCCATCTAGCCTTCACAATTTTTGTCCCCCTCCTCCTTTTCTTTCTTGCGATCGCAAACCCTAACCCACACAAGGTTTCGGTTTGATTTTCGATTTAGCTATAATTCACAAGTATTGAAGCTCCGGTTTATTAGTGCTAGCCTCACGATTGGTCCCTTGCATTACGTGTGTACAAGAGCGTAATATAGTTTCAGTATAAACTATATCTTGGTGTTCTTCACATAAACCCTAATTCGTGATTCGCAGGTGTTCTTGAAGATTTGCTCTAGCTAAAAGGTATGTAACCCTAACTCGATTAATTATGAATGTGTTATTAATTATGATCTTGTTAAACGCTTCCGCTATGTGTGCTTTGATCTTAGTTAGGGTTTTACGTAATTGTTATGAGTAATATAAACCTTTAGTGGTATCAGAGCCAGGTTAACATGTTATAATTACCGAGATCTAAAGTTTTTTAACTAAAAATTGGTTTGAGTTAAAATCACATGATGTTTTTTAGGTTTTCATTAAAATTAGGGTTTTGTCTTTTAAATTAGGTCGGTTTAGCCGAATTTTTTTTAATTTTTTTTTTTTGAAACCCTAAAAATTTACATGGTGATTATCTTTAGATGTTTGCATGAAGTAATTGTTATGTCATGTTTTGGTTACGATCCGTAGAGAGATTTAATTGTTAAGATTATGTGGGGAAGATCCGTGATGAACATGCATGTTTTTCCATGGATCATATGATATTATATGCTATTTGCTTTATTTGATTCAAAAGTTTTAAAATTAGGGAAGACTTTTTATGTGTATAAAAATCCTAGATTTTATGTTTTGAACAAATTGTTATGCATGTGGCTATTTGATTTAGTTTTTTTTGTACCTACTTGTTTTCATACGTTTTATATTGATTGTATGTTGTAAACAAGGGTAATTTTTTACAAGAAAAATTAATATGGACTAAATCATAAAAAAATTAATGAATTGTTTTTGAGATCTAATTGACATATGATTTGCGTTGATTGGAATTGCAATAATAACTTAACGACCTACTCAACTTTGACAAACTATAAAGTGGGTATAACGCACCGCTGGTCATGAACCCGGTTAAGGAAGGAGGTGTTATGCTTCAGCGCTGACCAAATTCCCGGCTTGCTTGTGCGTCAAAGTTGGAATTACCTACGGTTATTATTTTACATAATTCCTTAAGGTTGATTTAACCGCAAATTCACATCTGAAACACAATGAATAAGGTTATTGCTTTGTGCTTTAGCCAAGTTCTAGGAACGTGAGGCGTGAATTGTTGTGGGTAAAATCTTTAATTGGTTTAATCAATACCTCAACTTGCAAATATATGATGAAATTTTAGTCTACCAAAAAATTTACTAAAAGTTTTTTATTAAAATTATGCTATGGAGATGTATGCATGCTTCTCCATACATGATTTTGACACTAAAATCAATACCCTTAAAATTTAAGTCTTATGCCATCTAATTGACGAACACTTGAAGTTATAATTGTCGTCATATGAGATTTTGGACGATGTTGTAATGGAAAGAAAACTTCATGACTGAATAAGATTGCACATGAAGGTTTTGCGTTCTTTAGATTAGTCGACTTGATTGAGTTACTCAGTGAGATCTGAAAACTTAAGGCATAAAGTAGGGATGAAACATGTTTACGATGCAAAGAGACTTTTGGCAACGTAAATCCCTAAAATATCTAGAAATTGAAAATTTGTTTGTCAATTATTGTTCGACAAGTTACCGTGTTGAATACATTTGTCACTAGCAAATCAACTGACGTGATAAGTTTATGTCAATGTGGATTCTAGTTTTCAAGGAAAATACTATGGTTTTAATTACCAAGGTAATTTTATTTTCTTGAATGGTATTATCGAAAATACTAATATTTTGAACTTATTTCTGTAGAAATGGCTCAACCCGATAACAACACGTTAAGTTCTGCTTTCAAGACTTATCTTGAATGTCAGGAATTAACTGGCCAAACTTCAACGATTGGTACCGCTCACTAAGAATAGTTCTGAGAGTAGCAGGTACTTCTGATTACTTGACCAAGGCATTTCCTGCGCCCCTTGGCCCTAATGCTACTCTAGTTGAAAGACTGAATTATGAGGCAGAGGTTAAAAAGCACAATGATGTGGCTTGTTTAATGCTCGGAAAAATGGCTCCTTTCTTGCAAAGGAAATTTGAGCTATATGCTCCAAATCAAATGCTTGAAGAGCTCAAGGCAATGTATGAGAAGCCTCAGGCTGTGGAGATCTACGACTTGGTAGATGTTTTGCACAGTTATAAGCAAGCCCCTGGGAAATCCGTTAGTGCACATTATCAAGAGATGAATGGTTACATGGAACAGCTTATCACACCAGGGAAATCCTACGACAATGATATGGCAATTAACCTAATCAATAGGTCTCTTAATCGGGACTTTAATGATTTCGTTAGGAACTTTAATATGCATTGTGCGGGGAAGACAGTGAATGACTTGTACGCAATGCTCATTGACTACGAAAAGGGTATAAAGGACAAGGCAAGTACATCTGCTCCTACCCCTACTGTGCTTTATGCACAAAAGGGTGAAGTGAAATAAGCCAAAACCGCACAAGAACAACAAGAAGGGCAAAGGCAAGGGTGATAAGGACAAACAAGTTGCGACTTATCCTAAACCCAAGCAGAACTTTGTCAAGAAGAAATCTCAAAAGGATGAGACTTGTCACCATTACAAAGCAAGTGGTCACTGGAAAAGGAACTACCCTCTTTATCTCGAGGAGTTGCGAGAAATAAAGAAGAAGGCTGAGTTTGGTGCTGCAGCGTCTTCAGGTAACTTATATTTGATAGAGTTATTTAATCTTACATACAAATTAAATTCTTGGGTATATGATACGGGATGTGATATTAACATTTGTAATACTATGCAGGGGTTTGAGTTGGAGAGGAATCTTACCTATGGGGAACAATTTCTGCATATGGGCAATGGTGCACAAGTGGCGGTTGAAACTATAGGAACATTTAACCTAGTTTTACCTTCGGGTCTAGTACTGAGATTGAATAATTGTCATTTTGCACCTAAAATTGGTAGGGGTGTTATTTCCTTTTCTTGTATGTTAGATCTTGGATTTGTTCACACTATTGATAATAATAGAATTTCTGTTCTCAAAGATGGTTTATTCTATTTGGATGCAATTTCTGTGAATGGTATTTTTGATATTAACATGCATGATAATAATTCCAAGAGAAAGATTAATTCTGTATTTAGCATGAATAAGAAGAGAAAGTTAGACAAGAACTCTTCTTATCTTTGGCATTATAGACTTGCCCATATTGGGAAGACTCGCACACAAAAGCTTCAACGTGATGGTCTTTTGGAAAATATCAATGATGAATCATTTGATAAATGTGAGTCTTGTATCTCTGGAAAGATGACCAAGAAACCTTTTAATAGCAATATTGAAAGGGCTACTGATCTACTTGGACTTATACATAATGATGTGTGTGGACCACTTAGACATGTGTCAAGGAAAGGTGCTAGCCACTTCTTAACATTTACGGATGATTATAGTTGTTATGGTTATGTTTATTTACTTAAGCATAAACATGAGGTATTTGAAACATTCAAAGTGTTTAAAGCGGTAGTAGAATTGCAACTAGGAAAGAAGATTAAAGCTCTTCGTTCTGATCGAGGGGGTGAATATTTAAGTCAAGAGTTTAAAGATTATTTAAGTGAGAACGAAATTGTTCAGAAACTTAATTCTCCATATACTCCACAACAAAATGGTGTATCCGAAAGGAGAAATCGTACATTATTAGATATGGTGTGATCTATGTTTAATCTTACAACTTTACCTTTATCCTTTTGGGATTATGCTTTAGAATCTGCTGTTCGTATTCTGAATATGGTTCCCACAAAGAAGGTTGATAAGACACCATATGAACTATGGCATGGCAAGAAGCCATATTTGTCTTATTTAAAGATTTGGGGTTGTGAGGCGTATGTGAAACGTGACTCTGGAGATAAACTCCAACAACGCTCAGTAAAATGTATCTTTGTAGGTTACCCTAAGGAAACTATGGGTTACTACTTTTATTATCCGGCTGAGAACAAAGTTGTTGTGGCTCGGTATGGAGACTTCCTTGAAAGTGATCTTGTAAATCAAGAATTCACTGGGAGAAACTATGATCTTGAAGAAATTCAAGAAGATACATTGCCTTCTGAAAATACTAGCGAAGAAATTCCAATAGAGCCAGAAAGTCTGGGAGCTCCACCGGGATTAATTCCTCTACGTAGGTCTGCAAGGACTATACGTGCGCCAAGCAAACTATGTCTTAACATAGGGGATGAGGAGGAGGAAGTAGGGGATCTTGGTGAACCTGCTACTATCGATCCGCAATGCTTGATCCAGAAAAGTTAAAATGGATAGTTGCGATGAATGAGGAAATGAAATCCATGAAAATCAACGATGTTTGGATTCTTGTAGATGCACCTAAAAATGCTAAAGTAGTGAAAAATAGGTGGATTTTCAAGAAGAAAACCGACAGGGATGGTGAAGTACAATCCTATAAAGCACGTTTAGTAGCTAAAGGTTTTACTCAAACTTTTGGCGTAGACTACGAGGAAACATTTTCTTCGGTAGCAGACTTACGAGCTATTAGGATTCTCATAGCTATAGCAGCATACTATGACTATGAGATATGGCAAATGGATGTTAAAACTGCATTCTTGAACGGTCGCTTAGATGAAGAAATCTATATGCAACAACCGGAAGGGTATGTTGATCCTAAATATCCAAAACGCGTGTGCAAACTTCAAAGATCTATTTATGGTTTGAAGCAAGCATCACGTCAATGGAATAAACGATTTGATGAAGAAATCAAAAAGTTCAGATGTATTCAAAATCGTGATGAGCCATGTGTATATCGCAAAGCTAGTGGGAGTGATGTAATATTCCTAATTTTATATGTTGATGACATATTAATCATGGGAAGTAACATTCTAAGACTTAAAGAAGTTAAGGATTATCTTGGTAAATGTTTTCCTATGAAGGATTTAGGAGATGCTGCATATATTCTGAGAATTAAAATCTATCGAGATAGGAAAATACGGTTAATTGGTCTTAGTCAAGATGCTTATATTGATAAGATATTGAAGAAGTATAACATGCATAATTCCAAGAAAGGTTTTCAACCTAGGGAAGTTAAGCATGAATTAAGTCATGAGTTAGATGCATCAACACCCGAAGAGGTGGCTTACATGCAGAAGGTGCCTTATGCTTCGGCTATAGGATCTATTATGTATGTTGTAAGATGCACAAGGCCGTGGCATTTGCTCAGAATTTGGTCAGTAGATACCAACAGAATCCAGGGTAGCTCCATTGGGTTGCTGTTAAACATTTTCTGCAGTATTTGAGGAATACGAAAAGAAGTGTTTCGGTATTCAGAGGGTAGCCATACAGATAACTAAACGTGGTTTGGATTAGGAAGTCTCATTGGAGATCTTGATCTGATGCTTGCAATAGAAACCTAATAGATATGTATTGGGATAATTATGCCACAATAATATTTGCCAATGACCCTGGAGTCATGAAAGGCGCCAAACACTTTAAACGTAGATATCACTACGTACGAGGACAAGTGGAAGCTCGTGAAATAAAATTAATAAAAGTTCACACAGATGATAACGTAGCTGATCCTTTTACTAAGGCTTTGCCTAGACCAAAGGTAGTTAAGCATGCCAAGGCAATTGGACTGCAACTAGCTAGCGAATTCATGTAATAAATCTGTTGATTAGTATTTGGATAAAGGATGTTAAAGACATTATTGAATTGATGAAATAAAGATTGAGTTTCGTTTATTTTCTGTTATTTGATTTTGTATCCTATTTTACATGTTTTATATCCATGAATAAATTGTTATGTTCTAAATGTTCGTTGTCGATTAGTAATATGGGAGTATTATTAAACTAAGACAATTTAAAATAGTGACAGAGTATACTTGAAAGTATATTGGTCAATTTTGGATGATATTTGATGGATCAAATATTGGACTTATCCCAACTATATGATTTTACTTTATGGATCTTTGTCATTAAGTAAATCATAAATAGTTATCCTTAGACCTGAGATACCAGGAAACTGTCATGAATGTAGTGTATTTCTGTGAGATAACCTAACGCTAAACGTAACTGGTAGCTATAAAGGTTATTTTCAGAAGTGTTGCAAAGTTCGTAAGTTTCGCTTGTAGTCAAAATGGGATTTGTTTCCTTCAAAATTATTTTGAAGTATAATACAGCTGGGCCCCTCGGGGGAGTAGTAAGATGTTTGTGTGGCCACACCCAAATGTGTTTTGGTAATCTTGCTATATCCGTAAACGAGAAACAGAATGGTTAATGAAGGAAGGACTGAGATCCATATCCTATTAACGTTGTATTTGAAATGAAAGGATAATAATAATGATGATGTATCATTAAAAGGTTTTGTCCAGTAGACCTTACTCGAGTTGTACTAGTGACATTGTTAGTGTAACTAGACGCTAATCAGTGTGATCACGATATTCGAATTTTGTCCAAGTGGGAGCTGAAAGTTTTATGGACATAAAATTAAATAGTCGTGTGATAGGATCGACCTCGGGATTATGGGATTGCACACAATACGTAAAGGATTAATAATTTAATAAATATATTTATTATATTTATTAAATATAAATCGAGCTTATTTAACGATCGTTAATAATCAAAAGTTAAGTGTAAACGGGCTTATAGAATTATATAGAAAAGGAAACAAGAACGGAAGGTTCCGAAAACCCCTTGGGGTTTACTACAGCCGGCGGCTATATGGGGAAAAAAGGAAGGAGGATTAGTTTCCTAATCTTGATTTGGGCTTGGAGAACAAGTTATGTAATCCTATATATACCCCATCAAGCCTTCACAATTTTTGTCCCTCTCCCCCTTTTCTTTCTTGCGATCGCAAACCCTAACCCACAAAAGGTTTCGGTTTGATTTTTGATTTAGCTATAATTCACAAGTATTGAAGCTCCGGTTTATTAGTGCTAGCCTCACGATTGATCCGTTGCATTACGTGTGTACAAGAGCGTAATATAGTTTTATTATAAACTATATCTTGGTCTTCTTCATATAAACCCTAATTCGTGATTCGTCGGTGTTCTTGAAGATTTGCTCTAGCTAAAAGGTATGTTACCCTAACTCGATTAATTATGAATGTGTTATTAATTATGATCTTGCTAAAAGCTTCCGCTATGCGTGCCTTGATCTTAATTAGGGTCTTACGTAATTGTTATGAGTAATATACACCTTCAAAAAGTGCAAGTAAAGTTTTGATGTCTATTTTGCAATCAATGTGCGTCATGAGATTGTATATTTTTTTATTTTATATTAGCAATATAAATTTTCTAACCAATGTATTTTATAATGGTTTGGAAGCTACAGTATTTTTTAATCTTTGCGGGACATAACCTTAAACATCAATGATCTAGTGGACTTTATTATAAAGTCTTTGCCAACACAAGTTTTTTTAGCAACATGTTCAAAAGACCGTCATTTGAGGCTTGAAAGATATGCATTAATTTGAGGAGGAGCATTATGTGCACTGCACTCTTTTTCTCTTCATCATTTTTTTTATCACATTGGGTTTTTTCTTGATAAGGTTTTTAATGAGGCACATGATGATGTATAACAAACGGTGAATATTCAAGGAGGAGTGTTATAAATATATTTAATATATATAAATATGCACCTTGAATGGGTAATTATTAAGCCTTGAATTACTAGAGATGTTATATTCTAATACCCATATAAATATGAGACACTTTGTACTCATTTCACTACTACCTAATAACAATCATCTCGTTTCTCCTTAATCTTTCATTCTCTATATTTCATAACAGATCTGACCTAGGCAACGTAAGGAGATAACTAATGACTGGCGTTCCGTATAACAGGATTTCTGGGTCCAAACGGGCACCAAAATGCGAATAAGAGGACGACGTACATCAACCTCCGTTATCTATGTACCAAACGAGCAAACATAAGTGTTTCCAGGGATTAACGGTGTAATTTACCTAGTATTAATTTGTTAAAGCATATTCAAAAAGAGTCAAAAACAAATTAACATTAAAAAAAAACATAAAAGAAGCAGTGTATCATCTATCCATAATTCACCAAACCCAATTAATCACAGCTCTCTCAATAATCTTCATAACCCCTTTAAAATTGAATTACCCACTCACCAGATTCCTGATTCACCCCTTTCTCTTTAATTTATATACTAATACTAATTCAGGTAATTTTCAAATCTATAGGATCTAACATTATCAGATCAATTTATTCTTCTTCATTTCTAGGTCTAATTACATAGTACATTATTATTATTATTAATTGTTTTTTAGTATTTAAGTTAGAGGGTGATTCTTTTAGCAGCTTATTTATAAGCAGATATAATAAGCATTCCCAACACGCGCTTATAAGGACCATAAAAAGTTTCGATTTTGGTTGTTATTTGATGAAACTAGTCGCCTTTTAGTCTTCAAGTTATAGTTTTTATACAATAATCTTTAAATTGATACTTACCTTTGTGCTTCTTAGGTTAAGGATTCTAAATTGCTCAGTGTTTCTGAAGTTATCTTTGTGACGCTATACGTGTTATTTATCTTCTGGTGTATCCAGACACTTGGTTACGTACCACAGTTTGTTGGGATTAGATAATGGTCAAGATGGATACCACATTGTTGTAGTGAAAAGATAGAGTTATATTGTTAGCCGGATAGCCGGGAAATGAGCAGGTCTCCGTCATTTTCGGCTAGGGCAGAATCTGATATAAAAGTTGACCCGGAAGCAGTGCAACGATGGATAGTTGCGTTTTGTATAATTAGGTTTGATCTTGAACAAGGACAGCTTATTGAAGAGTGTTATCCGCCTGGTTGTCTTACCTCTGAAGAGGAACTTGATGTCGCTTTTAGCTCTTTTCCTGATTCGGTTTCTCAACACCATAACCGATCAAGCATCTATGATTCCATGTTTTTCTTTAGAATACAAAGACGGGGCAGTTTTCCCGCTAATAACATTTCTCCATCTGAGGTACCGAAGAAAGTGAGTAATGGTGAAAAAGGGCGTGAGTCTAAATACTTGTATGGTTTTGTATTTAATAGACAGAGGCATGACGAGCGACTGAAGCGTGGGGGTGAACAGAAATCAGTAGTGATTTTGTCGCATAGTCCGTATTCTAGTTTGTTTAAACCGTTATTACAGATCATGGGTCCGTTGTATTTTGACATTGGAAGAAAAGCGCTTGATTGTATCGCTGCTTCTATGTCAACGTGGGCTGCTCCTTTACCGGGTCGTTTAATGGAGCTTCCAATAGGGAATGCTACACTTAAGGTGAATTTACCACCTGCTCATAGCTTATCGTTTGATGGAGCCGTGTTGTTTGAAGAGTCTGCATCTTCAATGGCGCCGCTACTTCCTACGAATCAGTCTATCCCACATGGCCTTTTTCATGATTCCGACGTGTTTGGGATTTTTCGAGGGCTTTTATTACAGCTTTGGTTGTTATGGGAATTGTTACTTGTTGGGGAGCCTGTTCTTATTATAGCACCGACGCCTCCTCAGTGTTGTGAAGCTGTTGCTAGTTTAGTTAGTTTGGTGGCCCCACTTTTTTTTAGTGTCGACTTCAGGCCTTATTTTACCATACACGACCCTTATTTTGCTCGTTTGAACTCACTCCAAGAAGGAGACACGTTTCCTTCAATGGTTTTAGGTGTGACAAATCTGTTTTTCCTAAAATCACTTCGTAGCGTGCCCCACGTTGTGTCTGTTGGAACTCCAGCCCCTAATTCAAGCCGGGTTCCGTTTTCTTCTAGGGCCTCAACAGGGAGAATATCTGGCAGACCTGAAGGTTTTAGTTTTCCACAGCTAAATTTGAAGAAGTTTTCTCCTTCAAATTTGTTAAATGCTGTTAAATTAAGGAGAGATGGTCCTCTTTGTCTCATGACAGAACACAAGGAAGCCGTTTGGAGCAGTTACATGCCGATTATGAAACCGGATACGTCTATTCTGAATAGACTCGTTGATGCAGGGTTGTCTCCAAGAGTAGAAGAGTCGATGTCAGTTGTTAACAATGAGATATTGCGCCGTCATTTCTTGGAGCTAACTACCAACTTTTTAGCTCCGTTTGGTCCGTATTTTAGAGCTAATACACCTTCTGTTGGATCATCTCCATTTGTTGATCCTCCTCCTCTGTCCGCGTTTGATGCTGACGAATTCCTTGGAAGCTTATCGACTAGAGGTCCTGGGAAATTTTTGTCAAAAAGGATGAGATCTAATTGGCTAGATCTCTACAGGTAATAAATTTTTGTTTCTCGTATGGTACTTACTTTTTTTGTGATTGATATACCATTGTAGTATCTTGAGGTCTAGGAGTGACTGATATAGAGTTATGCTATTTGTATCAAGGGAAATGAAGTCATTTGACATTTTAGTGATGCTCACTTAATAGACATCAATTTGTATATTTATTTGATACAGGTTCGAAACCCATTGTATATCTCTTTTCCTTGCCTTTATTTGAATTGCACGAAGAGAACATTTAAGAGTTTGTCAGAGTTTTTACCAATATAATTTTACTAAAACTTTGTGTTTATGGAACATCCTAAATGATGTTAGTAACACTAAAGAAAACTCCGCTAAACTAATAACATGCATTGTGAGATCATCGATAAGCCTTTAATTCAAAGGAAACCCATAAGGGCTTTTCTCTTGCAACCAATCTTCAAAACATAATAATGGCGTGACCTTGAGAATCATATTCATGGGTAACCAGCAATAATGATTTTTGTTTTACCTTGTTGCTTCGGTTTATTTCATTTGATTTTTATATTATATTCTCAGTCATCAGCTTCTTACCACCTCTAGGCTTTAGCTCATTGGTGGAGAACTTCCGTACTGTGTTTAATAAGTTTTGTAATCGTTCAGGCGGTTCATGAAAGGGCACAACTTTAAGCCGTGGTTTCAGAGAAGGCGGGCTGTAGCCGAACAAGAACAATATAGATTGTGGAGGCAAGCAAGAATGAATGCCAACATACAGGAATTTATTAACAAGTTGTCCGAGTTGGAAATTGTTGAAACGTTCAATGCGATTGAAAGGCATCTTCTTACTGAAATGAAGGCAAGCGTCTTTGTTATTGCACTATATTAATTTTTAAGATATTTATGCTTTGTTTTGTCTGGACAATTCTGTTTTGGGTTGTCACAATTATTTATTATGGATATTGTATAGTCTTCTGTATGCTGCATAGCCGTTTTTAGGAACTAGATATATTGGAAGTCTACTATAGCTGTTTAGTTAGTGTTGACTACTCTGTATATTACATGTTGCTTACAGATGGATAACTGCATATTCTACTCGTGATGAATTATGGCATTGATCAAAATAGGTTTTCCATTTATATAAATGAATCGTAGACTTCGACACGAATTATATTTGACCATCTTGACAATCAAATTTAGGACCAAGATGCAACATTTTAATGGTTGCTGGATCAAAGATAGTAACTTGATGTAGTTATGGGGATTTTTTGCATACCCATGCTTGTTACTAATTTTCATTTTACTGTTTTCTTTTGCTGCAGCAATCTGAAAAAGCTCTAGATCATTCCAAAGCAACTTGCCACAAACTCAAAGGAGATTTGCAGGCAGTCTTCCAAGTCCTTCCCAAAGACATGCAACATCTCCTGATTATGAACCCCGAACGTGCTACCCTTTTACAATGACACTCATCAAAACAACTTTCCTGTACAAGTTGAAATTACTCTTCCGCTTCACCTAATGACGTAGACACACACTAGAAGTCTTTCGTTGCGTCAACTAGGGTTCGACCCCGATCTTCATTTTAGGTCAGTGATTATTCCAGTCGCAAATTTTTAAATCATACGCACCCAATTTAATTCTATTTTTTCAACTTTCAGTTCCTTGCAGATAACTGCAGCCATTTTGTCACAGGAGGTTTTATGCTCTATGTTTCCAAACAGTCACAAATGAATATGATGGCATCATTTGGGGTTTTAGGTGTTGGGGATTGTGGAATGTGTATTATGCAGATGGACTACTCAGAACCAAGTTTTCGGGTATCGTCAGGTAACATGTAATATGTAGTAGCAATCGAGATATTGCATATCTAACGAGTTTATGCTCTAGAATGACAGGGTAAACGATTTGTTTATAGCATTTTCAGTTTAGCAGATTGTTTTCATATGTTCAACTGTTTGTTTTTGTTTTCCTTATGTTTCAGCATACACGTAATATGTTATTGTTACTCTCTCTGAGTGGTTGTACACTAAGAAGAAAAAGTTTGTGTCGGTTAGTTTTTATGATCTTTCAAAACTGAGTGGTTGTACACTAAAAGAAAGAGCAATTTCAACCCATGACTTTCTAGTGATTTGCCATTTAAAGTTTTATCATTGTGTAGTTGTCCATCAAGTTTAGATATTTTTATGTAATGTCTCTTTCGGAGGAAGTAAATGCACATATCTAATGATTAAACATGAACCACAATTCATGTGTTGAATACCAACAATCAACATAACATGACAAAGGCCTACTAGTACTAATTTCATAAAGTCACTTGCAATGCATTTAATCCTCTTGATATTTTTGTTTACATGGGATTTTTTCTGTATAGTATTAATAATCTACACCTTATCTGATCTTCCTTCATGTTCTGAAATAATTATTATTTTTGCTTATCTAAAAAAGGAACTCTATCTTCTGCTTTTTTTTCCGTCAAATAGCTTATAAGTACTAGTGTACTACTGTAAAAGTGTAAAGTGACATTTTTCTTTTTTCGTCAAATAGCAATCTTGTTCTCTTTTTTAGTCAGTACGAATAACTTTGATATTCAGATGTAGATTATGTTTTTACTGCATGGTATTCGATAAATAGTTGAACATGAGATGATATACGTAAAAGTATTATAACTTCTGGCGATAAGATTATGCAAGAAAGTGTGATAACACATTCACTTTTATTGAACTGAATTATGCTTTTTTACCATATTAAGCTCCCTATTTGAGTATGTCGTTGTTTGTAAAAGTTAACAGTTTGCTTTGTTGCAAGATAATTGCAAGTTACCTCTCTTATATACTAAACAAATATCTTTCGCGCATCAGTAGAAAGGATAGTATATTGCATTTTCTTGCAATTTACTCGTAGAAAATTCTGCAACTGCTCAAAATGTCATTTTCCAACAATTAGGTGCAAGGCGTTGTCATTTGTTTTGAAGTCTTAATTGCCAGACTTATATGTCCACTAGACCAAGGGCCATGCTTTAGAAAAATTAGGTCCCTCCAATTTTAGGGACATGCTTTCGACATATAAGGTCCCTCAAACTTTGGTATATATGTATGTTGTGGGTCAGTTATGGGAGTAGGTTGACAGATATGTTGATCATCACCTGTGTATCACAATGATTTAAAGCTTTAACCATGACATCATAGCTTGATAATTAGATGGTTTTATGCAAATTCATAGAAACGCTTAATAGATGAGGGATTTTGCAAGAATAACGAGCCAGTATAAGCTCTGAGCTTCATATTCTGGTAGTGATATCTTAAGGATGTATTATGTGAATACCAGTTTAGGCAGACACAAGATTGGAGCTTTTCTAAAATATACCCAATTTGTGTACTTAGGCAGTAGCCTGTGTTCAGCCTGTGGCCAATTCTGGTAAGGGGGTGTTCACAATTTGAATAATAATACCTACATCAGCCGGAAACAAAAACTGACCCAACCCGTAAAGTGCTTCTAATTAGTGATGTGATTACATTGTTTAAAAAGAGTGCTTTTGATTAGTGATGTGATTACATTGTTTACAGATAAAATTTGGGCGGTATACGTCAATTTTAAGAACCGATTAGGTTGTCATAGAGGAACCGAGATAGCGTAAATCTCTACCACTAGAGCTAACAAACTCTTAATAATTCTCTGTAAACAAAAATATTTGGATCCAACCATTCTGATAAACTTAATTAATCTTTCGTTTTCGGATTATTAATGTTCTCAATGAAAAAAGTAGCATAATGGTAGAGAAGTGACACTTATGGGTTGAAAGAGGCAAAAATGTGATAGGTTGATGTTATGTCATATTTCATTTCCAACATCAGATAAATATATGATGTTTCAATGTTTGTACAGATATGGATTCAAATTATATCGTTTGACATATTAGGGATTCTTTTGACATATTAGGGATTCTTTTATTATAAATGAATTAATTCTATATCCTTGTACACATGCATCATTATAAATTGTTTTTGTTTAGTAACCAAAAGATGAAACGAAATGCATTTACTTATTAATGCAATTTCTGTATTTAAGCGTGTATAGTCGTAAGTTGAGATCAATGTAAATCTTTAATTTAGTATAAATTTAATTAACCAATTATATTCGTTCATTTTTTTGAAAACTCACTGTTCTATCTCTTTTAAAAAAATTAAATATCTCACAAATTGTTAATCGTTAAACGACATAAAATATATTATTATAACGAAAAATAAATTAGTTTTTTTTATAGAGAGGCACATGAATAAACTTCCGATAAACTTTTTTTTTGTCTAAAAAAATCATATATGATTTCTTAAATCATATCTGATTTCAGAAAATCATGTATGTATCGTTATACGAATCATATATGATTTCAGAAAATTATATATGATTTGTGATACGAATCATATATGATTTTCTCAGACAACAAAAGAGTTCGTTAAGAGTACATATATGTGCCTCTCGATAGAACAATGATTTAATTCTCGTCGCGATTGTATGTTTTGTCTTGCGTAAGGATTAACGATTTGTAAAATATTTAATTTCTTAAAACAATGATAAAAGTGGTTTTCTTTTAATCGATGATTGTGATTGGTTGATTAAGTTAATGCTAAAGAATGAGTCTACATTAAACTTTTGTACGTATAGTCGTTCCTAATCTTTTATATAATAAAAGTATTAGATTATATAAAAACTTTAGTGAAAAGTGGAGGTTGTAGAAAAAACAGTTAGAACAATCAAATTGTTTGATTTTGACACATAAACAAAATCGAACGATGTGATTGGTCGAAAAAAGTCAAAATTTAATTTAATTTAGTCAAAACTAAAAATTTTGGTGGAGGAATTTGATGAAAACACACAAAATATATGTGTGAAATCTGTGAAAATAAAAACTTAAAAAAAAGAGGAGGGGATTAATAAAACTTTAGTGGTTGAATTTTCAATAGATCAGATGGAATTAAGTGTAAACTTATAATTTTTCATATTTTTAATAACATTAAAAAATAAACAAAATGCCCCCTTAAACTTTATACCATCTAGATTTTACATTTTAAAAATACAACATATACGTTACATTAAAAAACCAACAAAAATCACATGATACAAATATTCAAATAAAAATACAAATTATTATCTATTTCTTTTTTGACACTTATCAAAGTCAAACAATGCAATTTACATAAATTATTATTACAATAAATATATAAATATGAAAATAAATGCAAGAGCTTAAACATCGATGTGGGATGAAAATCAATAGACTGGATTCCACATATAACAACAACATATATTTTTACAAGGTCATTATGTGTTAATAGACACACAATGTCTAAAAAAAATAGATAACATTTCAACTAAACAAAGTCAAATCTTTTATACAACAAATATTTATACAAAATATCAATTAATATAATCACATAATGAAAAATCATGTAAAACTCGTGGGTCGATGAGTATCGTAACTATTTAAGTATTAAAAAATTTAATATTGTTTTACAAAATGATATAAAACATTACAAAATCATGAATTTATAAATCGTATACGTATAAGATTGATGTAAATGGTTTGTTGATTAATAATTAACATATAACTATCTAGAATAAAAATATCGAAAGTTAAAAAAGTATGAAATTCGAAAAATAAAAATTGAGGTGAGTTTATATTAATTTATACGGTGCACAATAAAACAATAATATAATAAAAAATATAAACATTAGATATTCTTAAAAAAACATATATAATGCACATAAAATCGCAATAATGAAAATATTACTTAATTTATCGTTTATATTCAAGTTTTGTGCGTACACGAGCATTAAAACTAGTTTTTAGTAAACCAAAACAATTTTTTTTTGATCTTTTGGTAAATTAAGAAGTTAGTGTGTCTTAATTACTACAAAAAATAACGAATGTATGAATTGCTTATGGCTTATTCATATATTATTAAAGAACTTTATTTTTTATGAAAGAAACCATATACTAAAGTCTCTACACTTGAAAATAGAGAGAAATTGGTTATAATATGAAACAAAAAATTCTTTTCCAAAAGCTAAGAGAGCACAACAATAAGTTGGTCGTTGTCGAAAATAATTGAAACCAATAATTCCTTGACAGAAATATATGAACTGATGTGATTAAGTGGAAAGACAAGCATGAAAAAAAAATATGTTATCCAATAAACATCTAGGATAGTACTGTTGTATTAGTGATATTATATGTCTTGTATTTGTAACAAGGATTAGGCCTGTCTAATTTCTTCTCTGTGATATAAGTTGTCTCATTAGTTCAAAATAATACATAATTCGACTTTTGCAACAAAAAAATACAACTACACATCTAACAAAACTTAAAACCCCTGCATATCTAACTCTGATTAGGAAGATATCAGATACTCAGATAGAACTAGCAGGTATGATGTTTGATACTTAAGCCAAACATATGATTGCAGTATTAGTCCTTCATCCCTGCTAACCAAACTAATTTACGACTTAAAGGGTTGTAGTAAGAGAACCTTTTACTCTAAAAATGAGAGTATGAAAGATTTTTGGAAAGATCAACTAACCCGTGTGGTTAGTTAATACTTAATATAATGTGGTAGAGGTTTATGGGTGAAATCCTAAATTTGCTTACTAAATTAGAAAACTTACTCCAACTAATTATTTAGTACTTGTTATCGTGATCTCGAAGTGATATACTGTTGAATGATACAAGTCTTAAACTTGAAGGGCTTTTATGACAAGTTTATAAAGATGGAGGGGGAGCTTTTCAACTGAAGAGACAAGTTTCATTATTGAGGGACCAAAGCTGGCTAGTTTGGAAAGTGATGGGCCTTTGTGAAGATAAGGAGTATATATACTCTTCCACCTACTCGTTTTCTATTATCTTTCATTCTGTTAAATCGTTTATACTTTCAAGTGTGTGTAAAAACTCTGTGTGTGTTCTTGATCAATAGTTTTGATCATCATGAGTTGTGAGAGTGTTTTTTGATCCTTTCTTGTAAAAGATATTGTAATCTTTCATTGATAAAGTGAACCAAGGGGAGGTTGACTGGGTTCGCTGTTATTGCTTGTTCTTGGTGATATTGGGCATTGATTCATTGTTTTTACATATACCAAGCTAAGCTCTAACAACAACAACAACATCAACAATACCCAATTCCGCCATATCAGGGTAAGAGAGAGGTAAAGAGTAGACAGATCCTACCCCTACTTCCAGGATAGACCCGAGAGTAGAGAGACTGCTTCCAAGGGACCTCCAGGCAAAGAACGTGAGCAAATGTGAAAGCACGGAGGGACCAAGCAAAAGACGATAACAAGCAAACAAGAACCATAACAACCACAAAGCAGGAAGGGGCCAAACAACAAGCAAACGGAAAGAAGGCAACAAGAGGCCGCATAAGAGACACCAAAACACATAAGCACATAAGCAGGCAAAGGCAAACGCAAACACAAAAAGAGAGAGCATACGAGCAAGTAGGAAGGCAGGGAAAGTAAACAAACAAACTATCAACCTAAGAAAAAAGGCAACCGGACGACCACACAAAAACATAAAGTCACAAAAGCCCACAACAAATACCCGCAAGCGAGGGTGCAATCTAAAACAAATGAATATACATAAAAGTCCACCACACGATAAAACACAAGGCAACAAGAAAAACGCAAGGAACAACACGAATACCTATACACGCTACCCGCTAGAACTAATCCTAGCTTTCCACGAAAATCTATCAGAGGTCATGTCCTCGGACAGGGGAAGCTCCTTCATTTCCATCCTAAGTCTATCCTCCCATCTAAGTTTAGGTCTACCCCTTCTCCTCGTGCCGTCGACTAGCACGACTTCAACTCTCCTAACTGGCGCTGTTTGTGGTCTCCTCCTGACATGACCAAACCATCTAAGCCTTTCTTCCTTCATCTTGTCTATAATCGTACCGACCCCGAGTTCAGCTCTGAACACTCCGTTTGGTATCATGTCACACCTGGATTTACCGCACGTCCACCTCAACATTCTCAATTCCGCCACTTCAACCCTGTTCGCTAGGGCCTTTGTAATCGGCCAACACTCTGACCCATACAACATGGCTGGCCTAATCTCGGCCCTATAAATTTTCCCTTTAGTTTTATAGGTACTCTCTTATCACATAGCACTCCTGAGGCCGCCCTTCATTTCACCCATCCTGCTTTAATACGGTGGGTCACGTCATCATCTATCCTTCCTGATCTATGGATCACCGAACCCACATATCTAAAAGACTTCTTTGGCTGAAGAATCTGGTCTCTGATGCGGACATCCACTTCTTGGTGGTAAACCTCATACCTATCGAAGTCGCATCTTAGGTATGCAGTCTTCTCCCTGCTTACCCTGAGGCCATTTTCCTCGAGTCTCTTTTTCCAACTCTCAAGTTTGTTGTTTAACCATTTTGCCGATTCAGCGATCAACACAATATCATCTGCAAAAACCATGCACCAAGGGATTTCCTCTTGAATCCCTCGTGAGAGCTCAACGAGGATCAAGGCGAAGAGATATGGGCTAACGGCAGATCCTTGATGGAGACCTACTCCCACCAGGAAAAACTCGGTGTCCCCCACAGTGATCCTTACGCGGGTCTTCGCTCCATCGTACATATCTTTAATGACTCTCAAGTACCTCCTAGGCGTACCTTTATCTATGAGGTTTCTCCAAATCAACTCACATGGTACACTGTCATATGCCTTTTCTAAGTCCAAGAAAACCATATGCAAGTCTCTTTATCTTTCCCTGTACTTCTTCATAAGGCTCCTAAGGATGTGGATTGCCTCTGTCGAGGACCTTCTAGTCATAAAACCGAATTGGTTCTCCGACACCCTTATCTCCCTTCTTAATCTTCTTTCGATAACTCTCTCCCAAAGCTTCATGGTGTGGCTAAGGAGCTTAATGCCCCTATAGTTGCAACAACATTGTGTGTCGCCCTTGTTCTTGTAAACGGGAATGACTTCACAAAACCTCCATTCATCAGGCATCCTAACACTAGTAAAAATCTTGTTGAAAAAGGCAAGTCAACCACTTAAGCCCCTCCTCTCCAAGGGACCTCCAGCTTTCGATAGGGATTTGGTCCGAGCCCACGGCTTTGTTTTTCCCCATCTTCATAAAGAAACCCTCACTTCCCCTGGTTGATCCTATAGTAGTAGCAATCGAGAGGCAAATCTCGGCTAAAGCTCTCTAGCTCCACGTTTCCTTCCGATCTACTCTCGTTGAAAAGTGAGGAAAAATACTCTCCCCACCCTTTTCTAATATCTTCTTCCATCATAATGGTTCTACCTCCTTCATCCTTGATATATCTTATGTTTCCTAGATCCCTTCTTCTTCTCTCCCATGCTTTAACAATCTTGAATATATCATTTGCCCCCTCTTTGGATTCCAATTTCTTATACAAGTCTTCGTATGCTTTGTCTTTCACGCGTGCCACGACCACTTTGGCCTCTCTTTTAGCTAGTTTGTACCTCTCCTTAGCCTTGCCTCTATCCTCTTGGCTGGCGTCCCGACACAAAAGGAGCTCTTTGAAACTAGATTGTTTCGCAACCACTTTGGCATGTACCTCCTAACTGAACCACCAAGATTCCCTATGTGTCGAGTGCGTTCTCGCGGACTCACTAGCTACCCCTAGGGAGTCCTTTGCCGCGTCTTTAATGATACATGCAAGGGTGTTCCACATGTCATTCGCGTCGCTAGCTACAATGTCATCCCCTACAACAGATAGCTTCTCTGATACTGCCACTCTAAAAGTCTCTACCACATCTCCGTTTATGTTCTTCCACAGGATCCTCGGCCTCCTTCTCGCATCCCTCCTATGACGACGAGTACCGAAAAGAACATCAGAAGTAACCAATATGTGTTGTGATTGACCAGCCTCGCTAGGGAAGGCCCTGCAGTCCTTGCATTCTCTAAGGTCCCTTCTACGGACCAACAAGTAGTCAATTTGGGGGGTGTAGCCCCCAATCTGAAATGTGATTAAATGAGCGTCATTCTTCGTGAAGAAAGAGTTTGCTACTACCAAGTCGTGAGCGGTGGCAAACTCTAAAATCATGTGCCCTTCCTCATTTCTAACTCCGTAGCCAAAGCCTCCGTGGACCCCCTCGTATCCATCTGTTGTAGCTCTAATATGACCATTCAAGTCACCCCTATAATCAGACGTTGGTCCAGCGGGAACCCCCTCACAAGATCATCAAGTTCACCCCAAAAGTTCTTCTTTACCGCGTCACTAAGTCCCACCTGTGAGGCGTATACGCTAATTACGTTAATGGTCTCTCCCTCAATGACCATGGAGATCGACATGATCCTGTCACTACTCCTGGTAACCTGCACTACTCTATCCTTAAGTCTAGAATCCACAATGATTCCTACCCTATTTCTCGTTGTCTTAGAGCCCGATTACCATAACTTGTACCCGTTTCCCTCTCTCTCCCTAGACCCCTTCCACTTGGTTTCCTAGAAGCAAGCAATATCAACCGTATGTCTACCTAAAACATCAATAAGCTTTAGGAGCTTTCCTGTCAAAGATCCAACATTCCAAGTGCCCACCGTAAACCTACTAGAGCAAGCTAACACACCATCTCGCCTATATCCTCTAAGACCGCGAACCCCTCCCAAATCAGAAGAGCATGACCTCACGTGACCATCGCTACCAATGAACTCAATCTTATCCTACAGAAAACTTAGGGGAAAATAAAGGCACCTAGAAGGTATAAAGGAAAAAAAAGGGACCTACAAGAAAATAACTATAAACAAACAAACAACCCAGTTAGAGCAACTAAAGAAAAATAATTATAAAATGAAAATAAGGCAGACAAACCAACAGGGAAGCAAAAAACAAGGGATAACTACAAAGAAAACAAACAGAGAAAGCGGAGGCAAGAGACCGTGATAGCAAAATAAATATAAACAATATACAAAGCAAATTTTGGGTAAAAATTTGGGTAAAAAGTTAGAGAAACTAAGTTCTAAAGTATACTAAATCACTAGCACACTCATATTTACTAAAATTTTGGTTAAAAATTTGAAAACGGAAAAGTTGAAATTCTCACATATCGACTAAGTGTTATGTATGCAAGGTAATGTACTAATAATTTTCATAAAAATATGCTATTTTTTTTAAAATGTGAGTATAAATTAGGATATTAATTATACAAAATATGACAAGTGTTCCAATTCCCTTCCCTCACTTAAGATATACAACGCTCTCGTTGTATAAATAAAACATAAAAAGTCGATAAAGTCGCTTTAAGATAAGAAGCAAATGCGATTTTCTTCCTTGGTGTATTATTTGGTTAGGAAAATAAATAAAAATGAAAAATGAAAAATAAACAGTTGTACAGAGGCCAATGCACCATATACATTACTGCATACGCCGTATTGAAGTATTATGTATAGATTTTCAATATGTGTTAGTCGAGTAATACGTCGTATGCATTAATGCATACGTATATACTATATTAACAATGAAGTTTAAAAATAAAAACAAAAATTTTAAGAATTGGATAACGTCCAAGTTCAATACATCGTACGGGTGAAGCGGATACGCCGTATGAAACTGGGAAGATAAACTCTTACGGAAATAAAAAATGTGGGTTGTCTCGCGGTGAGCACTTTGTTTTACATAAAAGTCTTTAAGTTAGACTTGTCTTCGAGTTTTCTTAGTCGCTAATGGTGCTATTGAGCTTGAATTTCTATCTTTTCATCTATTGGTTTTGACCTATTCGTCGAACTCATCATCCATTTTCTTGGTTAGGACTCCGGGAGTATCTTCTTTCATAAGTATTTGAAGTTCCACGACGTCATAGTCATCACGCATGAAAGCGGGACCGTCATCAAAAAGCAAATACTTCATCATCCATTCATAGTATTTTTCAACTAAGTGCATCTCATATTTTTGACTTTTTGACCATTAATTATGCGTGTGTTTGTTTTCTATGTTTCCACATTTTCCAATCCTTGTGAGGGTCAAAAGTTTCCCAACTACCACTCTTATTGTCGTGGTCATTAATCCTTAAATTCTATTAACAAAATACTTTAGGATTATACTCAAGTTGGTATCCAAACTTAGATCTATGTTTAATTCTATCAGGTAATTCGTAAGCTTTATTTGTTATATATGAGTCCTTACTTTTCTTCACTTTCTTACAGCACGAGCTTTACGACCATAATTTTGCTAAATTTTTTTTAGAGTTTCCCATGATTTTATTGAGCTAGATGGTTCATTCCTTAGCTAACGAATCACGGCTCTAGTTGGAATGCTCTAAACATTATTTGATCATGTGTGATATCAAGGGCATGAAACAAGTCAATAATTTCGATGATTCTCTCAATATGCTCATTGGGATCTTCATCTTTAGTTCTTTCAAAGGGATTTTCAAATTTTTTTTTGAGAATATATCCCTTCCAGTTAAATATATTTTTGTCACCAATGTTGGGTCTCTAAATACATGGACCATAACCTTCTCGAGTCTTGGTCATGTACTCTTCCATTGTTGGTTCACGTCATTTTGGGAGAAGTTTTTTCTTTCTCACACTTTTCCTCAAAGAATACATTGAACTCAGATGAGCTCAAATTTCCAACATTAAGTGTCTTCATAAGCTTCGTTGATTATCTAAACACTTGTTCTGGGTTTTCGAAAGGTTGAACGAGCTCGTGAGGAGAACTCCAGGTCATGCGCCACCTGAAATAAGGACAAACAGACAGTAGGATATGTTCGAAGAATGATTAAATCTTTTATAAATAAAGCAACATGAAAGTGGAATGTTTCTGATGTTCCTGACTACACATACACCGCATGTCTCAATATGCAGTATGTACCTCACCAGGAACATACTCCACATACATAATATACATATGTCGTATGTTCCTTATGAAGAGTAAATATAGAAACTAAAACGAAAACTAAATAAACACAAACTAAAAATAAAACAAGCACACAAAGCAAATTACAAACAAATAAAGAAAACAAACAAAAATAAAAGCTTAGAAACACTAATAAAAATAAAAGGATTTTTCAGTCCCCGACAACGACGCTAAAAACTTGATGTGCATCGTGTAGGTTATTATATCTACTCAAGTTCTACTTTTATATTTTTTCGATTTAACCTTATTAACCTAATAGAACGCTTCTAATGGGAACTGTACTCGGTTGATCGTGGACTAGTTTGGTAAGTAGAGTGTCGATCACTAAGAGCGAAGTTAAATTATAATTCTAATAGTTTTTATTCTATCTAATTTGTTAGTATAAATTAAGCCTATGCTAAACCCTCACTAAGTTATATTATGTACAAAATTTACATTATTTACAATATTTACAAGTTTGGTTTTTGTATCTGATGACGTATAGTCCCTAGTCGGGCTGGATAGTCCGACTCACGGGTACTACCCGCATCCATCAGGGATGAATTGATACTTATGCGATGTGCACACAGCCTAGGAGGCCAGGTAAGTCGCTGTCGCACATACGGTTCATTGCTTAAACCGCGTCCTCGTTGCACTGCGACAAGATGAAGCAAGAATATAATCTATCATATAGATATATTCTCCTAAAGGAAAGAGATATACACTTACCTTAGTTATGCGATAAGGATCAAGCTATTTTGAATCATTATCTCTTCCTTAGGCCGCAAGAACAGGGAGCCCAGCCTGGACTCTCTCGGGTATAAAAGGAACCCCTGTGGTTCCACAAAGGTACGATACACATAATACCCTAAACACTATACACTCAAATCGGTTACTTACTCTCACGCCGGAGTCTAATCATGGGTCACAAACCCACGGTAAGCCTAATGGTGTATGTTTAGTGCGTCGGGTTCTCAAAGCAAGTTTCACTTTGTGCAAGAGCTGAAGTCCACAAGACCCCGAATTAAGCTTAATTCGGGTCAAGCTTGGTCCATCCAACTTTTGTATCAACAAGTTGGCGCCATCCTTGGGACCCTACACTAAGCTCTAAGTAATGACGAAAAGCGGCGCAAACCCGCCCCCACCAAAGGGGGGATCTAAGAAGCCAACAGGTCCATACTCAAGCTTTAAACCTAATAACCCAGGTCGTGGAGGGAAGGGATCTCAAGTATCTTTCTCTCCACTAGTCACCTCTACCCCACAGACAGTTGGGGATGCATCGTCCTCTCGGGAGATCCCTGAACAAGGCCACAAGGACGCTCTGGACGCAAGGGCTGTGATAGACCCGCGAACTGAGACTGAGATTCCTCCCTCGATAAAGCAGAGTATGAGCGACTACGTCGCAGAAAATACGAGGCTCTGGTTCCACTCATGAGAGCGCAGATGAGGGCGAATCCGACAAGAGATCTTAGGATCAGTCTAGACTTCGATAAAGAACTCAAGGATATGGAAGGGTCAAGACCTAACAGGGAAGCTAGAAAGGAAAAGAGAAAGAAAGAAAGAACGACTGAGATCCCAACATCTCCTTCGGACGCGCCCCTTATCGAAGACGCATCGTCCTCAGGCAGTTCTGAGAACCCAAAAGGAGAGAACGGCTTCATTACACTAGTCAATAACCATCGGCGCACAAGCGTGAAAGAAAGATTAGGGCCCGACCCTTCGAGCAAACAGAGCGCCCTTAATAGATTGGGCCCCTTAGAAAGAGATTCATCTCAGGATCTACAAACTCAGGAAAGAAATTGGAGCACTGGAAAGGCGAGTAGAAGGGATTCCTCAAGCAAAAATTCCTCGGACTCTAACTACAGCGATCTCCATCCTTGCCGTAAAAGGATCGCTCTTTCGTCCACTGAGGATTCTGATTCTTCCGACTACGACAGAAAACACCGCAGGGCACCCATAAAACCAAGGATGCGCAGTGAAGATGAGTGGACCCTTTCATGGCATCAGGAGAAAGAAAGTGCATTTTCAGAACGCATAACTACTTTCAAAGATAACAAAAAGAGACGCATGCCATCCAATGTCAAAACCTACGACTGTACGACGGATCCAGATGATCACTTGAAAGTTTTCGAATCTCAAGCAGGGATAGAGCAATGACTAGAGGCCGTATGGTGCCACATGTTCAACTTAACGCTAATCGAGAACGTCCGGACATGGTTCGACCGCCTCCCGCGAAGGAGCATTAATGGGTTCGAAGAACTTAGGAGAGCATTCAGAAGAAATTATGTACAACAAAAGAAGTACGACAAAAGGCCTGTCTCACTTGCAAGGGTAAAGCAGAGGCACAATGAAAGCCTTGAAGACTTCATGGAGCGCTTCAAATCTGAATGCAACCAGATCAAAGATTGCCCGGAAATTCTTAAAATTTTTGGATTTCTTGCGGGCATCACTAACCCGGACCTAATAATGAAATTGAATGACAGAACCCCATCAACGTTTGATGGGGCAACGAAGAAGGTCCGAGCATCTATTCAGGGCGAGACCGCAGCAGCGGATAGCAGGCAGATGACATCAGGCTATAAATACCAAGACCGGCCCAAGAAACAGTCATATGGGCAAAACATAAGTCGCACCTTGGACTTCCAAGGCACAGAAAAGCAAGGGCATAATAACAACAATAGTAAGTTTACCCCGCTGCAAAAGACCTCCACGGAGATATTTTTATCAGAGGGTGCAGGCTTTCCAAAGCCTAGCCCAATGATGGGACCAGCAGACAAACGGGATAACACAAAGCATTGTGAATACCATGACGATAAAGGACACGCTACTGATGAGTGCATTCAACTGAAAAGGCATATTGAGAGCCTGGTCAAAGCAGGGAAGTTAAACCACCTGATAAGAGACTGGAGGAAGAGCACAAACACGAAGAAAAGTGAGGCGAAAAACAGAAAGATAAGCCCATAACCATTTACATGGTGGAAAGGGAAAGGTCTTTTATGCAAAGGAGAACGATCGCGGAATTTTCGCGCGATAAGGAGATAACGTTCCCTATTATTTCAGACATGGACTATAGAGTCGGGTCATTGACTATTGACATAGCCCTCGGGGACCATGCTATAGAAGGAATGTGCTTCGACGGAGGGTCAGCAGCGAACACATTGAACGAACATTGTTTCGCACAACTACCATGAGAAATAAAGAAGGAGCTAAAAGACACCGCACAAATCCTCACAAGGTTTAACGGTGATAAAACCAGACCACTGGGACACCTCTACACGCAGGTAACTATCGGAGGCACAGGTCACTCGACAACGGTGTGGATGGATTTCATGGTTGTATGATCTCAATCATCGTACAACGGGATAAATCGACAGCCATCACTAAAAACGCTGTGAGCGGTACCTTCCACAGCACATGGTATGTTCAAATTCCCAGTGCAAGACGGAATAACCACCATCCGTAACATAGATACGCTCGAAGGGGGTAGCAGCACTTCCAGCCACAATGCAAAAAGAAAGGATGCAGACAGGAATCAACGCAACACGGAATCCAACCCACAAATGAAGAGAAGGAGATGTATCTCGGAAGATTCCCATGCTAAAAGCATATATATGCGCGAGGGCTCACCATCGGGGTTCCCATGGGCCATCATTTCGACAGGTTTCGCAAGAGAGGGAGGACCGGGTGCAGGGTTCATCCTCACAAATCAGTGCGACATAAAAATTACCTACGCACTGCTGTTCGACTTCCCCACAACTAGTATGGAAGTAGATTATGAAGCCCTCATAGCAGGTCTAAGATTGGCACTCAGAATGGGCATGAAAAGCCTAATGGCTTACACATACAACCCTTTGGTGGCGAGTAGGGTCGCGAGGTCATGCGAGCCATGAGGACATATACTAATCCAATATACGGACAAAGTGAGGGACATAACCAGGCAGTTCGCGGAGTTTGCTATGCGAAAAGCTTCAAAAGAAAATGACGAAATCTCAGCTGACATGGATCAACTATCAATTCTAAACATAGATAAACCTCCTAGTCAGGTGTTGGTTGATTTTATCTTACACAAAAGCATAAACGCGAACCCTGAGATACAAACATGGATGACGCCTATTAAAGAGTTCTTGACACATAATACGTTACCGAGCAATAGAAGGAAAGCTAGGCAAGTGCAAATGAGAGCTGGGCACTTCAAGGTCATCAGGGGAACACTGTACAGAGAATCAGGTAATGGTCGAACACTACAATGTCTAGCGACAGAGCAAGCACGAGCGGTCATGGAAGCCGCACATACAAGGGTATGCTCGTGTGTTCCGATAGCTGTGGTTGATGAGATTACTCACTCAGGGTATTTTTGGCCATTTATGCATAAGGATGTTCATAAAGGGGTGGCGCGATGTCTCCGATGTCAGACAAACTCGGGTCGTAGGAAAAATCCCAACATGATCACCGGGCTACCCTTAACAAAAGGCGCGAAGGAAGATGGAATCCTCTCGAGACTAGGACATACTATTGGTTCTCTGACCACATCGATAGGGAACATGGCGCGAAGGGTAGCGGAAATACTCCCATCTCAAGGTAACCGCTGGCAGCAACGCAGAGGAGCCATCGTTCCTTCAGCCAATAAAATTGCTCGCACTATGCGACAGCAGGATCATTCGAGTGGACTATCGGCAACGCAAAGCATGCAGTTTCGCGATGAAGGAAACAAGGGACTCTCAAGGGCCAGGATGAACGTGGATAGCTATGCGAAGTCGGTATCCAGTCCCGCGAAAAGTGACTCAAAGATTTTGGACGATATTCTCCCTGAGATGTCGCATCATTAGCATGGATCATTCCCTTGGCTATTGACAGCCCCCAATAAAGATCCATGTATTTTTTCTTTTTTCAATTGTTTTAGGATTTCCCCTTTTATGTCATTTGTTTAAGCATTTGCAAAAATGTGAATAAAACACCGCGGTTTCTAGCTAGTTCCACAGTCCAAATTGTTTCTTTTTTATCCTTTATGCATAAGAGTATTTTTCATTTTCTGAAATAAATAACTTTGGCCCGCCGGTGTACATGTACAATGAAACATTTCCAAGTGAAATAAGAGGAATAAGTTTACCCTACTAATTAAACTTGTCACATAAGAGGGATGCACCCCCAGTGGCGCTGGATCAGGTATCCTTTGTTAGGCAGCTTATGACAAGACGTTGATGTAAGTGTAGCATTCCTCATACTTTATTACGGATATGCACAAGACATAGTGTGCACACCTAACAAACATGTCATTTTCTATGACGTCGCTTATGGTAGTAGTGGCAGGTCCACACGTAATGAACTTTCAGCTCACCCATAAGTTCAGAGTCACACTTCAACAAATGTACTCATAAACAGGCGTTCGCACTCACAATCTCAGGCGTGGGTGCAGAAACCTGGACATATATATATATATATATATATATATATATATATATATATATATATATATATATATATATATATATATATATATATATATATATATATATATATATATATATATATATATATATATATATATATATATATATATATATATATATATATATATATATATATATATATATATATATATATATATATATATATATATATATATATATATATATATATATATATATATATATATATATATATATATATATATATATATATATATATATATATATCAAATCAAATCAAATCAAATCAAATTAAATCAAATCAAAAACCCTTATATAGGAAGGATGGTGAAACATTTCCTTAAATACAAAATTCTATAAAAATGACACATGTAATTCATTAAAGTGTTTCCATAAAATGCTTAAAAAATAAAATAGGAATTACAAATGATGCCTTAAATACAAAATTCTATAAAAATATATATAGGAATTACAAATGATGCCTTAAATATAAAATTCAATAAAAATATATAAGGAAGGATGGTGAAACAATGCCTTAAATACAAAATTCTATAAAAATGATTCCATAAGATGCTTCAAAAATAAAATAGGAATTACAAATGATGCCTTAAATATAAAATTATATACAAATATATATAGGAATTACAAATGATGCCTTCAATACAAAATTTTATAAAAATATATAAGGAAAGATGGTGAAACAATGCCTTAAATACAAATCATAAAAATGATTCCATAAAATACTACAAAAATAAAATAGGAATTACAAATGATGCATTAAATACAAAATTCTATTAAAATATATATAGGAATTATAAATGATGCCTTAACTACAAAATTCTATAAAAATATATAAGGAAGGATGGTGAAACAATGCCTTAAATGCAAAATTCTGTAAAAATACACAACAATAATATTAATTTCAAAAAATTTTAATGTAAAAACGTTATTCATAACATTAACATATACAAAATTTATTACCTCATAAAATTCAAAAATACATTAAATATTTATACAATATTATTAAAATTCTAAAAAAATTTAATGTAACAAACTTATTCATAACGTTAACGTATGCAAATTTAATTAATTCATAATATTCTTAAATAAATAAAATATCTTAAATACGTTAATTTTTGTCTATTCTATGCTACATTATTATAATATAAATGCCATAACTAACACTACATATACTAAACTTCTAATACAAACACACATAAATTTAGTTTTCATTAAAAAAATATACTTAAAGCTAGCCCGTCCACCGGACGGGTCTAACGGCTAGTGTATATATATATATATATATATATATATATATATATATATATATATATATATATATATATATATATATATATATATATATATATATATATATATATATATATATATATATATATATATATATATATATATATATATATATATATATATATATATATATATATATATATATATATATATATATATATATATATATATATATATATATATATATATATATATATATATATATATATATATACGAATAAACATGAACATAGCGCATGACGCTATGTGATTACAAATGCACAGGTCACTATAAGCATTATACCAGTTCTTAATTTACAAACTAATGTGCATAGTTACAACAAAGCATGTGGTACAGACACCTGCCTTCTATAGGAGATCGCTAGCTGACAGCGACCTCTTTAACCTGCGATGTGAGGGGTTCAATGATGCACGATGTTGTACCCACGCCTCCTTCATATACTGCAGCGAGCGTACTTGATATACATCAATTAAAGGCAGAATAACCGATACACCATCGGATCGACTAGGGTGCGCCAAACCTAAGCCAATGACAGTGCTTGGAGTGGAAGTTTTCTTTTTCTTTGTCATACGTTTCGCATGTTGTTTCAACTTATCTTCGAGCGAAACCATATTTGATACACCAACAACATAGACAGGGACTTGTAGTTGGGAGATATTTGGCTCGGCCATGCCATGGGGATCTTCCTCCGCTTTTTCCATACAGTGACTCGCTAGAGTAAGGCCTGCCATGTTCACGCTTATCCGTTGATCTTGATCTTATTTAATTACATCTATGATGGGCAGGGGGAGGTCTTTTAATCTATGGAACGCGGAGTCAAAGATTTCTTGTACGTACCTATAGTAGATTTCACTGCCGTCCAAAGGTCCTTTCAATAACTTATCTTTGAATGCGCGCTTCATGGCGAGACTCTGTCCTAATAGCTGTGCAACATCGAAAATCTCCTTAACCGCTTTATTCAGGTTAGGTAATTCCACGACACCTTTGGCGGCTAGTGGAAGGCTGTGTTTTATTAACCATTGGTTCTCAGCGCGCACTGCTGAGAGATGCGGGTATAGTTCCTCATCAAAATCGGTACTCATGTACCTTAGAATTTCTGCCTTCTTAGCCATATCTTTGTGACAATTAGCAACAAATTATCATAATTTGAAGTAAGGGCCCTTATACCCACCTCTAGCTTGGACATGGCCCAACGGTTTTCCTCCTCTTGCCTTGCACGAAGGCGACGCTCTCGACTTATAGACTCAGATAATGATGCCTTCTCCTCCTCAAGGTATTGGATGGATCCGGCATTTATACTAGAAACAGCGCGCAAACGTGCGAGTTCAACCTTGGCACATACAAGCTCGTGGTCTTTTTGCTCTATCGCTTGTTTGATTTTCATGTCCACTTGTTCCAAGCGCTCAAACAGATATGACACCTTCTGTGACAATCGGGAATTTTTCTAGACTTTAAATAATAATAAATTATATTATTTATTAATCAAAATTTATTTTTGAGAGATACCAAGGTTATTTGATTTGAAAACGGGAGTTTATTTTACATATTGTAAAAGACTGCGAAAAATCTGAGAACTGACGCGATACAAATTAAATTTATATTTAATTATCCGGAGATATTTGATAAAAAAAATACTTATTAAAATATCGGATACTTTTATTTTAGTGTTAATATCGTACTTTGAAAGAGATAACATTCAAGCTGAAATTTATTCCTCTTAGAACACAAGTATTTGAGTTAACCGATATACAGTAATTATTTTAGATAAAAACGTAGACGATTACAAAAATTAGTCGGGTAGATAATCTAATTTATTGGAAAAGTGATTCTAAAAACAACGGCCTAAATTTTATAAAACGAATCAAAATTTATCGATCCCGGTCGAGTCCCGAATCACGTTTAAACGAGATAAAAGGAAAGTTAGTAAACTATCTACGTTTTCGACCCTCAACTATGTAATTTTACACTTCCATTTTATATAAATAGAAAATTTTCTTATTCCATTTCATAAAAACAAACCCTAACCCTAAACACTTTACACACACAAAACCCTAATACACATCCCTTTATTTCCGGCGCCTACAACCAACTTCCGGCCGCCGGAAAATAATTCCGGTCACTATTACTATAGCTTTCACCACCACTGACCTAGTATCATCAGTCGCTCCTCCATCTCGTCACTACTTCACGAATCGGATCTAAACATCCACCATAACCACGTCAGCCACCCACCTTTCATGTTTAGCCACGGTCGTGACCTCACCAAACAGAGCCACCTCTATGGTCATCATCCACGCGCCGTCACCATCAACCGTCGTGGTTTCAACCACCACCGCTGCCTCTAAAAGCAACATCACCACAAGCCGGTCTTCACTATAACCGTGGCTCACCACCAGCCACCAGAAACCACCATCATATTTGATATCTCTTATTCGCCACCACCAGTATGCAACGAACCACCATCACGAGTGCCACCGCACGAACCACTCGATGTCACCATCAGGTCGTCGATGTGATTACCATCACCACCATCATTTATTCAAACCGGGGGTGTTTATTTGTTGCTATAAATCAGTCGAAGGGTGTTTGTTCATGCTTAATATATCCACATGGTGCGTTTGATTTTAGCGACTGCGCCACCACCGGATGCGTTTTGTATACCACAACAACGTTTCATGTTTGTTTCAGTTTATATTCAGCCGTCCCGTCCCGTCACCACCACCAACAGAAGGCTGTATTTTGGACCAGTGAAGGGTGTGTTTGCTGCGGTAATTTTCAGCCCAAGAGGGGTGTTCATTTGTTCAGCCTCGATGGGTGTTTTGTTTGCTGTTTGGGTTACCGCAACACCAGCGAGGGTGTTTGTTTCTGATGATAGCACAAGGAGCGTTTGGTTGTTTGATTTCAGCGAAATCAACCATAAAGGGGTGTTCGTGTATTTAGCCCGAGAGGTTTGGATATGCTGATTTGCAGCAGTAGGGTGCATTCGGTTCGCTGTATAAACAACCATAAGAGTGCGCTTAGTTCACTGCGTACCAGCAGCAGGCGTGTTTAGGTTTGGCAGAATGCCATAAGGACGTGTTTGGAACAGCTGATTAGTGTTCAGGAGCGTTTGGGTTTGCTGATTATTTAGTTTCGGGTGTGTTTGATGCGGGGCGTCGAGGGTCTAGAGTGTCGGGCATGCGTTGAGCTCATGGTTGGTTGTGGTTTATTTCGGCTAATAACTTATCAAATTCTAATTATTATTACGAACTAAAATGGTGGTATGAATGGTTAAATATATATATAACACTATAGTTATTGCGAGAACTATAATAAATACATTTAAATATGTGTTTAAATAGTCCACCTCGGACGTTTGGCTTTTAATTTACAACACATAGGTTGTGTTCGGTTATTATTTAATTATAGTGATGAAATAACTATTTGGTTATAAGTTAGAGCATGACTTGCATAACGTAGATTGTTTGTAAAAATGGATAATATTGAGAATTGATTAATATGAGAAACGTAGTATAAACGAATAGGTCATGTTGAAATTTTTATAAAATTTTATACTTTATATTTTGTTCGCTACAACTACTATTATATTTGTAAACCGATAAAATTTATAAATCCTACTAGTATCATATTTGTAAACCGATACAACGAATAAATACTAATATATAAATAAACCCATAAAAGTTATACTTTTACTTAAATGTGACAATTATTAATTAAGCGGTGACTTTCTTAAAATGTGTCGAATTAAGTTGTCTAATTATTTTTATCACGATCTGTATATTGTAACTACAAAATAAATATGTACATTGCTTTATTTTGTGAAATTGTTGTCTCTATTATATAATTCAACATAAGAATTATATAATCGTCTAGTTATACATAATGTGTACGGAATACATTATATACTTGGTGTGTGCTTATTTAAATTATTTAACCAACAACCAAACTATTATAACTTGGAATTTAAATATTTTATCAACGGGTCAAGTTGGTGTAAATGTTCGTTGAGAACTCAAATACACATTTTTGCAATTTAGCCGATTAGTTAAACCACAACACCATGACCGAGCCGTATCGATTTCCGTTTCTTCTGAGCGTATTGTTAGCATCACTATTATTCGCGCTACTTCGTCGAGGTGAGTTCATACCCCATCTTTTCTTGTTTTGAATTGAGTTATAAATGTTTTTATAATTGCTCTTTGGGGGAGGTACATGCTTGGTCATAAACTACTTATAAACTTGTTTGGTTGTCAGAAACTGATATTGAACTTGTTTGGTTGTCTATAACTGTTTATAAATTACTTGATTGTCATAAACTAATCTCAAGCTTACTTGGTTGGTCATAAACTATCTTTAAACTGGTTTAATTGTTACGTGCTGAGTGGTCAACTCCTCTAATTGTTATACATATGAATGCTAATACTAAAATTTCTATTGTGATTTCCATAGCCCAAAACTTTAACTGCTTTTTATTGGTTCTCGGGTAGAGACAATGGTTGCAAGAATGAACACAAGTGCATATCTCTTTTATGTATTGGTCTAAGTCCCACTTTAACCCAATTACTTTGGCCCATTATCATGAACCGTTAATTTAGACCGGATGACCGGTCGAAAGCGCGAATGTTATGGATAGATCTATCGGGGTTGACGCCCCTGTCCGGCTTGGTCCAACAGAGGACAAGCGGACACAGTTTCATTTGAGTCTGTGGACGGATGTCGTGGGTTAGGCATCCGTAGGGGCTGCATTATATGATTATACTACCGGTGTTGTTAACGCTTCGGTGTCATGAGCTTAGACAATAATAAATGCCTTATTTTATTTAGTGACTTTGTATTTGTTATATTGTCACCAAGTGGTTGGAAAATCTTGTGGTTCATTAAACAATTTTATTCTATTGGAAAACTTTATTATTTATCAGTGAGCTTTGCTTTCATCAGAATACGCTAACTATTATCTGTGAACTATGTTTTATCTATAAACTCTATTTATTTCATGTGAATACTGTTTTATTAGAAAACACAATTTATTTTCCGCGAACTTTGTCTTATCAGAAACTCTACTTATTTTAGTGAACTTTGTTATATCAGTAAACTCTCGGCTTTTATAAATAAACTCTGTCTTTATCAATACACTTTGAAATTGTCAAAGAAAGTTTATTTAACAGAAACTGTGATTTTTAAACTCTTATATTTTACTGCAAGGCGCAGTGGTCGGTAAAACTCTAATTTTTCATAAACGTTTTAAAACAAACTTATGAACTCACCAACTTTATGTTGACATTTTAAGCATGTATTTCAGGTACTTGACTATGTGGATTATTTGGAGTCTACCTTGTGGTTTTTGGCATGTAGAGGTCGTTCTCGGATCAAGCTCTCGATTACTCATGAAGTCACAAGTCCCCAAAGCAAGTCTTCCGCTGCAGTGAATTTGGGGGTGTGACAGATTGGTATCAGAGCCTTGGTTATAGAGAACTAGGTTGCATTAGTAACTCTAGACTATAACCGGCTCTCAGTTTTATCTAGGAGTAACACTCATCACATCATACTTATTCCGCTGCTATATGAATAATTGCAATGCATGGTTGTTATTGCTCGTTGCCTGTCATGTTATTACTTGTCTACATGAGTTCGCTTGCTTGATTAGTGTACTTAGACATATAATATACTTTTATATATGAACGGTAGAACATTTATTGGGCATTGTGAGTTACACAATGGTCCACAGACCTTTTTAGAATCAAACGTATGGGTATTATGTGATTTTGGTTCACGTTTGGTCGTGAGAAATCCCTAGGTTCGAGCTAATTCATTCAAAAATGTTGAGAGGTGTAACAATACTTAAAGATGCCTCAGTGGGCCTCATGTTTGATTGAGTGCGAGATGGAATTAAGTATGGGACGTTACACAGCCTATGATTTTTGATGAATTACCTCGAGGGTGGGTAAGACTCGTAGCCTTACGTAATAATATGGAATGTGTTGTATGCTCAGAGTCGAGCTGAGTCATCGAAAGGTTGAGATGTGTAATAATTCATAACAAAACCAGGGGCCATTCTTTGTGAGTGAGTTTCGAGGTTGGGTTATGATAAGTTATTACTCAGCTTGGTGTTTGATGAGTCTTCCTCGAGGATGGGAAAGAATTGTGTGATTCGATAATTGCTTATTTAGAACCGACTACTATATACTTATCCTACTTATAACCGTGAGTTCTTTACTTGATATACGTCTACGACTGCTTTATCGCCTATCGACACTTATGTTCTTCGATCCGGTACGTTCGAAACGTCTACTTATGGAAGACGATTTATTATTAACTCATGCTCTTTGCTTTTGGTAATTTTTAATAATATCGTTTAGAGATTCTAACGATTTTGAATTGGGTATTTTGCCGATGACACTTAAGTAGGATGATTTATGAAGTCTTTATTGAAGTGGATTGGGACGCCTTTGCATTTGAATAAAGAAATCATAAATCGCCGAATCATAAGTTTATAATGACATATTTGCATAGATTAGGACGCTTTTGTATGCAAATATGTGATTATAAATGAGTGGGCTTAAGGATATCCGACGTGACCCTTTATATTTATAGTATTGATTTAGTATTCCAGTGTGGGGTGTATTTCTTTTGACTCAAGATTCGTCCATACAAATTTATCGTATTTCGTCTTGTTATCGTATCGTTACGACGTTTTGACGAGTGATTCTTTAAGCTTCGTCTGATTCGCGAATTGTTACGAGAATCTTTTATGAATATATACCGATCGACGTGAACCTAATTGGATGGTGGTGGTGAAACCCTATAGACTTCTAAGAACTAACGATTTTTCTAGACTCTTCGCTTCGAACTGTATCCTCTTATCGTTCTATGACCGATGGCCGATTTGTCAGATTGACAGTAAGAACCGTTAAGATATATTTCGCTTCTACCTATTGCTTACCTAATTAACTATTGGTGGGTAACACGATTTTAAAAGCTTAGACAGAACTATCTGTGAGTAGATCCAAGTATATTCGATATAACACTGCGGTAGAACCTAAAAATCTCTTTCCCTACACTTTTAATTGGGTAACAACGATTGAGTTCGAGGACGAACTCCAAATAACACGGATGTACTGTGACAACCGGGAATTTTTCTAGACTTTAAATAATAATAAATTATATTATTTATTAATCAAAATTTATTTTTGAGAGATACCAAGGTTATTTGATTTGAAAACGGGAGTTTATTTTACATATTGTAAAAGACTGCGAAAAATCTGAGAACTGACGCGATACAAATTAAATTTATATTTAATTATCCGGAGATATTTGATAAAAAAAATACTTATTAAAATATCGGATACTTTTATTTTAGTGTTAATATCGTACTTTGAAAGAGATAACATTCAAGCTGAAATTTATTCCTCTTAGAACACAAGTATTTGAGTTAACCGATATACAGTAATTATTTTAGATAAAAACGTAGACGATTACAAAAATTAGTCGGGTAGATAATCTAATTTATTGGAAAAGTGATTCTAAAAACAACGGCCTAAATTTTATAAAACGAATCAAAATTTATCGATCCCGGTCGAGTCCCGAATCACGTTTAAACGAGATAAAAGGAAAGTTAGTAAACTATCTACGTTTTCGACCCTCAACTATGTAATTTTACACTTCCATTTTATATAAATAGAAAATTTTCTTATTCCATTTCATAAAAACAAACCCTAACCCTAAACACTTTACACACACAAAACCCTAATACACATCCCTTTATTTCCGGCGCCTACAACCAACTTCCGGCCGCCGGAAAATAATTCCGGTCACTATTACTATAGCTTTCACCACCACTGACCTAGTATCATCAGTCGCTCCTCCATCTCGTCACTACTTCACGAATCGGATCTAAACATCCACCATAACCACGTCAGCCACCCACCTTTCATGTTTAGCCACGGTCGTGACCTCACCAAACAGAGCCACCTCTATGGTCATCATCCACGCGCCGTCACCATCAACCGTCGTGGTTTCAACCACCACCGCTGCCTCTAAAAGCAACATCACCACAAGCCGGTCTTCACTATAACCGTGGCTCACCACCAGCCACCAGAAACCACCATCATATTTGATATCTCTTATTCGCCACCACCAGTATGCAACGAACCACCATCACGAGTGCCACCGCACGAACCACTCGATGTCACCATCAGGTCGTCGATGTGATTACCATCACCACCATCATTTATTCAAACCGGGGGTGTTTATTTGTTGCTATAAATCAGTCGAAGGGTGTTTGTTCATGCTTAATATATCCACATGGTGCGTTTGATTTTAGCGACTGCGCCACCACCGGATGCGTTTTGTATACCACAACAACGTTTCATGTTTGTTTCAGTTTATATTCAGCCGTCCCGTCCCGTCACCACCACCAACAGAAGGCTGTATTTTGGACCAGTGAAGGGTGTGTTTGCTGCGGTAATTTTCAGCCCAAGAGGGGTGTTCATTTGTTCAGCCTCGATGGGTGTTTTGTTTGCTGTTTGGGTTACCGCAACACCAGCGAGGGTGTTTGTTTCTGATGATAGCACAAGGAGCGTTTGGTTGTTTGATTTCAGCGAAATCAACCATAAAGGGGTGTTCGTGTATTTAGCCCGAGAGGTTTGGATATGCTGATTTGCAGCAGTAGGGTGCATTCGGTTCGCTGTATAAACAACCATAAGAGTGCGCTTAGTTCACTGCGTACCAGCAGCAGGCGTGTTTAGGTTTGGCAGAATGCCATAAGGACGTGTTTGGAACAGCTGATTAGTGTTCAGGAGCGTTTGGGTTTGCTGATTATTTAGTTTCGGGTGTGTTTGATGCGGGGCGTCGAGGGTCTAGAGTGTCGGGCATGCGTTGAGCTCATGGTTGGTTGTGGTTTATTTCGGCTAATAACTTATCAAATTCTAATTATTATTACGAACTAAAATGGTGGTATGAATGGTTAAATATATATATAACACTATAGTTATTGCGAGAACTATAATAAATACATTTAAATATGTGTTTAAATAGTCCACCTCGGACGTTTGGCTTTTAATTTACAACACATAGGTTGTGTTCGGTTATTATTTAATTATAGTGATGAAATAACTATTTGGTTATAAGTTAGAGCATGACTTGCATAACGTAGATTGTTTGTAAAAATGGATAATATTGAGAATTGATTAATATGAGAAACGTAGTATAAACGAATAGGTCATGTTGAAATTTTTATAAAATTTTATACTTTATATTTTGTTCGCTACAACTACTATTATATTTGTAAACCGATAAAATTTATAAATCCTACTAGTATCATATTTGTAAACCGATACAACGAATAAATACTAATATATAAATAAACCCATAAAAGTTATACTTTTACTTAAATGTGACAATTATTAATTAAGCGGTGACTTTCTTAAAATGTGTCGAATTAAGTTGTCTAATTATTTTTATCACGATCTGTATATTGTAACTACAAAATAAATATGTACATTGCTTTATTTTGTGAAATTGTTGTCTCTATTATATAATTCAACATAAGAATTATATAATCGTCTAGTTATACATAATGTGTACGGAATACATTATATACTTGGTGTGTGCTTATTTAAATTATTTAACCAACAACCAAACTATTATAACTTGGAATTTAAATATTTTATCAACGGGTCAAGTTGGTGTAAATGTTCGTTGAGAACTCAAATACACATTTTTGCAATTTAGCCGATTAGTTAAACCACAACACCATGACCGAGCCGTATCGATTTCCGTTTCTTCTGAGCGTATTGTTAGCATCACTATTATTCGCGCTACTTCGTCGAGGTGAGTTCATACCCCATCTTTTCTTGTTTTGAATTGAGTTATAAATGTTTTATAATTGCTCTTTGGGGGAGGTACATGCTTGGTCATAAACTACTTATAAACTTGTTTGGTTGTCAGAAACTGATATTGAACTTGTTTGGTTGTCTATAACTGTTTATAAATTACTTGATTGTCATAAACTAATCTCAAGCTTACTTGGTTGGTCATAAACTATCTTTAAACTGGTTTAATTGTTACGTGCTGAGTGGTCAACTCCTCTAATTGTTATACATATGAATGCTAATACTAAAATTTCTATTGTGATTTCCATAGCCCAAAACTTTAACTGCTTTTTATTGGTTCTCGGGTAGAGACAATGGTTGCAAGAATGAACACAAGTGCATATCTCTTTTATGTATTGGTCTAAGTCCCACTTTAACCCAATTACTTTGGCCCATTATCATGAACCGTTAATTTAGACCGGATGACCGGTCGAAAGCGCGAATGTTATGGATAGATCTATCGGGGTTGACGCCCCTGTCCGGCTTGGTCCAACAGAGGACAAGCGGACACAGTTTCATTTGAGTCTGTGGACGGATGTCGTGGGTTAGGCATCCGTAGGGGCTGCATTATATGATTATACTACCGGTGTTGTTAACGCTTCGGTGTCATGAGCTTAGACAATAATAAATGCCTTATTTTATTTAGTGACTTTGTATTTGTTATATTGTCACCAAGTGGTTGGAAAATCTTGTGGTTCATTAAACAATTTTATTCTATTGGAAAACTTTATTATTTATCAGTGAGCTTTGCTTTCATCAGAATACGCTAACTATTATCTGTGAACTATGTTTTATCTATAAACTCTATTTATTTCATGTGAATACTGTTTTATTAGAAAACACAATTTATTTTCCGCGAACTTTGTCTTATCAGAAACTCTACTTATTTTAGTGAACTTTGTTATATCAGTAAACTCTCGGCTTTTATAAATAAACTCTGTCTTTATCAATACACTTTGAAATTGTCAAAGAAAGTTTATTTAACAGAAACTGTGATTTTTAAACTCTTATATTTTACTGCAAGGCGCAGTGGTCGGTAAAACTCTAATTTTTCATAAACGTTTTAAAACAAACTTATGAACTCACCAACTTTATGTTGATATTTTAAGCATGTATTTCAGGTACTTGACTATGTGGATTATTTGGAGTCTACCTTGTGGTTTTTGGCATGTAGAGGTCGTTCTCGGATCAAGCTCTCGATTACTCATGAAGTCACAAGTCCCCAAAGCAAGTCTTCCGCTGCAGTGAATTTGGGGGTGTGACACCTTCTTTTTCAAATGCGAGGCTAATGTCACTTCCTGCGACGCGACTGTGTCCAACTCAGTCATTAGCATTTTGTTAGACAGATTGCTCAAGATTTAGGCGCGCCCGGGAGGCGTTATATTTTTGTGGAAGTCCGTACATTCGGTCACATTACCCAGTGTGCATGAGCGCGCGCACTTCCACGGAGGAAGGAATCTTGTGGATTTCGAGGTGCTGGCGTTCATCTTGGTCGCTGCAATATGTGTGCTGAAAATTTGACATCCTGCAATTGTTAGAAAGGGGCTCCTTTGTTCCAAAGACCATAAGGAGCAGAATTGGGATATACCTTGATACATGGGTCTTTTGGCGCGGACTTGAAAGCATGCCCTATGAAGAGGTATCGGTGCGCGGTCTGGTGTGTAGTGTCCTGCTCCTCTTAGGGATTTGATCTTTTGGGGAGCACGATAACCTTTTGTAATTTGGGACAAGTATGAACTCTTCTGAGAAACCAGCGCGCGAGCTGTCCTCGTGATCCACTTCTTCTGACGACGACTCTATTATGCACGAAACACTCCGAATAGGAGTGGCATTTAGTGCGACTGTCCCCTCTGTACCTCTGCTGGTCATCGGGGAGGGGTACTCCAGTGCTACGGTGCGTTGACCCACGTGCCATCCATTCGATAGCTCGAATGGCGTGAAGGGTCGGGCGCGCATGGTCGCGGCGCAATGATGCTCGCGCTTCACAAGCTGCATATACGTTAACTCTACAATAGTATGAAGAGTATATGAGTACATACGCATACACCATTTAAATTTTAAGTCTTTATAGAACGGGATTTCTTACCATGATCAAAGTCATCAAAGTATTGAGGAAGGTGATTTGAAGGAAGAGTTGACGTATGACTCAGCCCTAGTGCATATAATAGCGCCTCTAGGTATTCTTGCATTGGTATCCGGTCGGCGTTAATTATCTGTGCATCTGCTTCATTATATGTGCTGGAGATAGGGCGATCATCTTTCATCATAGTCTCGGGGGTGATGAAGTCATAGTCGAACGAGAATACAACCTTGTATACCCAGAAAAATTTGTCATTCCATTTCTTCAGAGAATCTACCTTCACTTTATAACATTGTAACTGGCCGGGGCGTTTCGCGAAGGATATCCACCCGTTTATCCAGGAGGGTCGATAGAAGGCGCGAAACAGATTTATGGTTGGATCAATATTCTTCAGTAGGCAGTTTATCTTGAAATTTGAGATCTTCACGACGCCGATACAATACAACTGTGAGAGGTGTATGATGTAGTAGCTTAGCACGTCTGTCAGAAAACGGCTTAGAGGTATGCGATTGTTGGAAAACTCGAAAACCTGGTGTATACACCAATTTTTCCAGCAGGGAAGCTTCTTATGTGTGCTTGTGTATCTGGAACAGTCGAATAGAGATCTGTAGTTGGGTACGAAGGAGAACCGTTTTTTGCTGTGGTGATTATTTCCTATTATTTTCAACAATGGTGGAAGGGTTTTTTGAAATGATACAGAAGAAGGTTGAAGGTCTGTCACACTGCATTTATATACACTCTCGACGTACGTGATCTTGCGACGCGTGTCCAATGAGTTGATTCATCCTACGGTGTTGGTTAGTTGGCCCTTCTGACGTGGTTAATGCCTTTCTCGGTTCCCAAAGAAAGGTAGTACTAGTGGAGTATGACGTGTATGCATATTCAAACTCATTTCATGTGTGTTTTACATGAAATTTCTTTTTATATGGGATGTCTGCGAGGGGTCCTTAGAGATTCATAGTCTAGTAGCCGCGATTTGAACCTGCGACCACTAGACTGGGGGGACATGATGACGTATATTCCCTAGTAGGGCTGGATAGTCCGACTCACGGGTACTACCCTCATCCATCAGGGATGAATTGATACTTATGCGATGTGCGCACAACCCAGGAGGCCCGGTAAGTCGCTGTCGCACATACAGATCATTACTTAAACCGTGTCCTCGTTGCACTGCGACAGGTTCAAGCAAGAATATAATCTATCATATAGATATATTCGCCTAAAGGAAAGATATATACATTTACCTTAGTTATGCGATAAGGATCAAGCTATTTTAAGTCATTATCTCTTCCGTAGGCCGCAATAACAGGGAGCCCAGCCTGGACTCTCTCGGGTATAAAAGGAACCCCCGTGGTTCCACAAAGGTATGATACACATAATACCCTAAGAACTATACACTAAAATCGGTTACTTACTCTCACTCTGGAGTCTAATGGTGGGTCACAAACCCACGGTAAGCCTAACGGTGTCTGTTTAGTGCGCAGGGTCCTCAAAGCAAGTTTCACTTGGTGCAAGAGCCGGAGTCCACAAGACCCCGAATTAAGCCTAATTCAGGTTAAGCTCGGTCCATCCAACTTTTGTATCAACAGTATCATGGGGGATTAATATGAGAGTTTGACACAGGTTGCGCTGGTGACTTATCCTTATTATCTCTATCATAATCCTATCGAAACTTACTCCTAAAGTATATAAGGCCGATCAAGCTCTATCTTAAAGGAATTATTCTAACCATGTCTAATTCATTCTAACCAATGTTTGTATTATTATTGAAGTGACATATCATTCATAGATTAAGGTGGTACTTCTTCTTTAAACATATATATGCTAGTTCTATCACAAGTAGACGCACCCGTCTATTTTAGAAGGACATATAATGATGATCGTGTTCTTTTCCTTGCTCAACGACACTTTATCCACATACTGCTTGTAGCTATTATATGGTGGTAGCTCAACTGTCCGAATCAATGCGTAAGGATTAGCGCTTGCATAGTAGAAAAGGTCACATGATAGTCTACTTTGGCTTACTAACTTACAACACGCAGGATGTTATTTGTGATCCTATTACTCCACCTATTTAAATCACTACAAAAACGAGGAGTTTCCTAAAACTTTCAAGGCACTAGGATTAAGGTTACGTGCTAAGCACATGAACGGATGCGGGCGATAACATAATATGATACTCCACAATAAAAGAAGCAATCGATAATTGACACACAAAACATTAAATCTTCATAAACATGGCTAACACCAGAAGGTATTAGTCTGTAAACATTGCAACCAATACACAAATGTTATACGAATGAGAAAGGTAAACTTAAGAACGATACCATATATTAAACGTGTAATCAAGGTAAAGAAATTTACAAGTGTTTCCTATGGAATGGTTTGGTTTCTTGATCTTCTTGGCACTTCTTGACTTCAGAAATTTGGCCTTTTTGTGTTTAAAATTCAACTTTTGAGGATAAGCATTGTATTTATAATGCATCTGGGCTGACGTACAAACGACGTATGTGCGGGCCATATATGGCGTATGTACTAAAAGTGTAGTGGGGTCCACCTTCTTTCTTTTTATAACTCTTAGTATTTATCTTCTAACTCTCATATGACGTATTCTTCATTTGGATGCGACGTATGTGAGATTTTGTCCGTAAGCTCCAAGTCTTGATAACTTCTAGAATGATCTTGTATAAATCCCAATACGGCGTATGCATCTTAAGTAAACGTGGTCAAAATGGTAGAACCTTTCACAGATATGCTGTATGTTTTTTATGCATATGGCGTATGGCTTTACAAAATATTATTCTTCAAATATACGAATAAGCTCCATCATGCGCCATAATTCAGCATTCACTCCATAATTACTGCAAAAATATGTCCAGTTAACTACTAATATCTTGTAATAATAATATCAAATGGGTAAACTACTTGGAGTAAATGATGCAATAAATATGTCATTATGTAATGTTATGAGTGGTTTACAAACTAAAGCAAAATATAAGTTCCTCGACAGCAGTGCCAAAATCTTGATGCATATCTTATTTCAAAATATTTTTATAACGTTTTAATTTGTAAAACTAGATCTACTGACAACGCACTAACGACCAAAGAAAACCGGTCTTGGTAAGTATAAACTGGTAGTCGTCCAAGGAGGTAAGAGTGTTTTGATTTTAGTTTTAAAGATTGTCACGATAATAAATAGTAATAATAATAAGAAATAAAAAAACTAGAATAATACTAAAATAACATAAAAGGAAATTATAGAAGATAGGTATCGATAGGATAAATGTACTAGCCTTGTTACTTTATTGTTATATATTTGTGATTAGTTCTAGTGCAATGTCTAGTTATTACTGTTTAGTGATCATAATATCGACATGCCTATTTAGTCAATAGTCTTTGCCCTATGTTATATAAATCCCGACTACCACCCTCACGAATAGCCAAGTATAATGTCAACAGTGTTTGAACCACAACTATCCTTATGACCTAATTACTCAAACCCTGCCACTAGGTTTCTTGTATTTTTTTAAGTAAATAACTTATTAAAGGAGGGGACCTTTCTACCTTGTAACACCCTCATTTTTATCATATAGTAGCGGAAGCTAATCTGGGGTATTACTTTCAAGGTATCATAGTCACAATAATAGAAAAATGCTTAAAGAGACATTTTATTAAAATTTACGTTATCATTCATTTATTCATTAGAGTTTTAACAAAACAACTGTACATACACTGTACATTACAGGTTCCCAAAGATCTAGTCTTATTTATTAGAATGATAACTTTTTAAGATACCACCATCCTCAGCCCGCCAGTCTTCATTCACCTGATACATATGCTTGAAAGTCAACACAATGGTTGAGTGAATTCATAGGTTTAAACAATATTTGAATACAAGTATGACTCTAAGGCTACGTTATTATACACCCATCATTTAAAATCATCATTCTTATTAATGCACTAGCTCATGACCCCGCGACTAGACATTATCAAAAAACCAACAAATTGCCCTTATGTAGGAAGTTTTCCAAACTATCATGAGTTTAGCAAATAAAACATATTTGTTTAGCCTAGGTAGGAACCTTTAGCTGCTAGCAAGCGCGACTTGCCCATATAGAGGATGTCAGTCCTCAATAGTACTATCAACAATATTAGCGCTCATTTTCTAGAAATGATTAACGGTCCACGAGTAAAAAGGGACTTAATGGCAATAAGTAAACGTAGTGTCAATAATCATATCAAGCAGCATACAAAAACATTTGTATTCTAGTTTTAGCATATATCCCCCTCACGGGGTTTTAAATCATTACAAACTTTCAAAAGTGAGGCTATGAACTCACCTTAGCTTATAGAGTCTTGAATTACTTTATATCACAATTTCTCTCACAAATATGGGTTGACACACAAATATGTATATATATATCAAGTCGTAATCTCTGAGTTCAATCCCTTTAAATATTAATTATATTTTCTTTGGTTCATATATTTTGGAATTATAACATCATTGTTCAGGCCATTATACTCAGAAGCCATTCTAGAAACGTTTGAGGAGCGAGAGCATTTTAAATCATAAACCCAACCACTAAGTCAGAACGTAACATCAAGATGAAACATCTTTGTACAATGTTCCCTACTAACATGATACATTGTATATTATCTCATTATTATGTTTGATGAGATGGCATTTATACATGATCTCATCGTTCTTTTCGGGCTTTAAATGCATTAAAATGTCATAAAATACCATATATATGCTTGTGTTTGTTTACTTGTGTATTTTAGGTATGGATATCGTGAAAAAGACAAAAGATCACAAGAAACAAGGAAAAACGGACACGAGAAACGAAGCCGTACAAAGAACCGGACCCTAGTTCATGAATTATCCAAGATTAAACCTTAAAGACTTGAAGAAACACAAGATTGATCCTCAATGAATGAAGAAATGACACTAAAAACCCTTGTGAATTCATAATTACAAGTTTGGTCCCTTAAGTTTGTTAAAATTACAAAATGGTCCTTCAACTTTGAAGATTTGGCAAGATTAGTACCTCATCAATTCTAATTTGTCAATTATGGTCCCTCATGAAGTCAAAGATACATTGAAGACCTTTGAAGATCAAGAAATTCCAAAATCAGTCCTTCAAATATGAAAACATGGCAAAAATAACCCTTGATATCTTTTTGGAAAAGTTTTGTGCCAAAAGTGTGAAAATCATAACTTCAACAACAAAGGGAACACGTTTTGTGGGCTGAAATTCTTATTATACATACTTTGCCAAAGAACAAGGACCAAAGCTACCTATTTAGAAGTTTAAACTCCTAAACACGCGCCAAACAAATCCTTCCCTAAGAAAACGGATCAAAAGTTACCACTGTAGCACGTATGAACCCAAAAATTACTTTTTACCAACAAAGGGTAAATTGCAATTAGTTGTTCCCCCGTGTGATTCACACATGCAGAAACCCATCCCAACCTTAAATCCCTCTTCTCCACTTACCAATGGACCCCACACCCAAAACCGTTCCACCTATCACATGCCAACTTTCTCTCCAAGTAATCTGACGTGTCAAGATCAACAGCTAAGAGTCATAGCTTAACTCCAAAGCTAAAATGAACGTCCTTGATCATTTTGGACAGCTCATATCAAGGATTCGTCTAGAAGCACTCAAGGATAAATTGGGAAATTCACATCTAGGGTTTATGAATAGTGTTATGTTAGCATTTGCCTATAAAAGGAGACCTCAACCTGTGAGAGTCCCTTTGTTCCAGATTTTGGCTATCAATCTTTGTAATTCCTTTTTAGTTAAATAAAATTTGAATTTATTAAAATTTCTGAAATCTCTTTTGTGTTTATTAAAAGTTGGTGTTAGAATAGCTGAAATCCGAGTTCCATTTTATCTCTTAGACCTTCCTTAACCTTGTGGTTAAGGCACGTCTATGTTTGAAGGTTTTCAAAGGTTCAAAAACCTTGAAATCCTTGTTACTGTTTTGGTTATTATCTTGTACTAACCCTTAGCCAAAAGCCTTAAGCTCCTTCAAGCTTGTTGACACCAAGCCTGAGAAGAGTTTTAAGCTCTTGGTTGAGTTGTTTGCTCATTTGTGTTGAAGAAATATCATAATCAAAACCTTGTTCTACTTTGAACATCAGCAGGTTTTGATCTTCCTTTTTGAAGAACCTTGGTCTTGTTCTAGTTGTTGAACAAGGTCCAAGGAGCATAGCTGGTCCTCCTAGGATGTTGTGAAGGACAGGTATAATCCCTTGTTTAAGATTCCCCTAAAAATTTCATGATTAATGCCTGTTTTGGATTTTGTGCTTTGATTTTGTGTTCTTGTGTTTGAGGATGTGATTTTAGTGTTTGAATATGTTAGTTGTCACCTAGGAAGTGTTTTTGATTCATAAAATCAGTAGGTTATTAGTTAAAATCACAAGTTGCTTTGAAAAATGGTAGATTAAGGGTTGTTTGGGATAACAGCCTGTTTTGGATTTGTGTTATTTTGAGTTGATGCTTTGTGGTGCTTTGTGTTGGAACATATTTCATAAGTGCTAAGAGACATTTATCTGCAAGCTTTGTGCATATAAACACCTAGAATCAACAATAGGCTCTAAAATCTTGTTAACTTGTTGAAAATGGTTGTGGTTTAAGGGACACCTAGATCTAATCATAGACTAGGGTTAACAAGTGATTAAACCTAGTTAGCTACACCAGGGAAGTAGGATTTGAGTGTTGAATTTGGATCTTTGGTCATTTATATCAGCAAAGTGTGCATGTGTTCTTGAAGTTCATATCAGCAAGTGTAATCTGCTTTGATCTTGTTCCATACTTTAATTCAGTGATTGGTTTAAGTTTGTTTGTGCTTAATAACAGTTTACATAGCTTGTGTATGCATCTGGTTGAATTTGGAGTGCTTATTCTAGCTTAAAACTGCTTAAGTGTTCATAACTGCTTAATATCCATGTCTGTGCTAGATCTGAGCAGTGTTTGATTTTTCTGTGCTAATTGGTGATACTGAAGTGTGTTTTTGTGCTTGATTGTGACTACTTGTGACTAACTGATCACTTGGGTACCCTTGTCTTCCAATAAAACATACAGAATCTCTCTAAAAAGCCAGGTCAAATAGTCAAGGCAATGGGAACCAGTTCCTACTAAAAGTTCCCCCTGCTAGTGTTAATTGGACATCAGCTTATCAATAAGCTATTCTAGCTTATTTTAACCAGCAACAACTTGGATTTTGTAATAGGTGCTCATTATTTGACCCATTTGTTCATACTGGATCCATTGGTGGGTTGACTTTAGGGTTTGACTAGAAAACCAACTTAATTGACTTTTTCATAAGTGCTTATTGGCTTATTCCAGCTTATTGGTTTTGCTTATTGAACTTTGGTTGATTTTTTTGGCTTATTGAAGTCATTTGTAACATTTTTCAAGTCGAATCAAGTCCTGAGGTGCCCTAGAACTAAAACCCGACTATTTTGTCTTTTAGTGGATTTGTACTTCGCTTATTTCTGGCTTATTGAGTGTGCTTTTTCAAAATTTCTTTTTACAGATCTCTTTAGTATCCCAAAAGAAGGTTGTGTGTCAAATTAGAGCTTATGACATTAGCTTATTGCTTAATGGGCTTAATGGCCCAATAAGGATAAGCTGTTTGATCATTAAGCTATGATAAGCTCACTTTCAGCTTTTGGGCCTTCAGAGTTTTGTGTTTAGAATTGAATTTTGAGTCAGATAGTGCTTTTCCAAGTCATTTGGGCTTATTTTGACTTTTTGGGCTAAAAAGCCCAATAAGCTTGACTGTTTTGGGTTTTGGCCCATTTTAGGGCCCAATAGGGGTATTCTGGTCATTTCACTTTCATTTTCTGTTTAATTAGGTCAAAATAAACTAGTTTGCAAGTTTTTAGAGTTTTTTATAATTTTTGGATTTTTAATATTATTTTATTATTATTTTTCAAATTTCACATTTTTGCACTTTTTATATTTTTCTTAGCTTAAATACATTAAAATAGGATTTTTGCAACTTTTAGATTAATTTTATCACCCTTAGATTAATTTTTATAATTTTTTTAGGTTTTAATAGTTTTTAAATCATTTTAAATAGTTTTTCTTAGTTTAAAAATTTATAAAAATAGTTTTAATCTTTTTAGGTCATTTTAGAGGTTGACCAATTGAAAAATCTTTATTTGGGCTTTTTGATAATTAATTTGATTTTTAGGGCTTTAATTAGCATTTAAAAATTAAATATTTAATTGATTAAAAGGTTTGAAAAAGTTTTGATCATTGGTAAACTCTTAGTTTATTTATTTTGATTTTTGGTGAATTTTTGGTAATTTTTAGAATTAATTTTTATTTTTGTACTTTTTACGGTTTTACGTGTAGTCGTAGTAGTAATTAATTTCACGTCTTTGTCATCCTCTTTTCTCATCCCCTTCTAACCAATATTAATCTCAAACCAATTACGAATTATTCACACACATATACCTCCTTGGGAAACGAACTTTCACTTCATTGGGTCATTAGTGCTTGATTTTCCTAAATCATCACTCAATACTTTTCCCTACTTTACGCTCTTTTCCTAAAGAGTAGTAAAACACTACAATCACTTTGGCGCCGCTGCCGGGGAGGTGTGTCGTGATTAATTTGTCTTGTTGTTTTTAATATTAACCATAAATAGTATTTGTATTAGTAGAAATCTACTAATACGTATTATCGGTTTTTTTGTTTTTCTTGTGAAATTATTATTACTATATTGTATTAAGTATCACAATCAATACAAAATATCTCCAAAAGTGTGAAAACACAACCTTGATTGGGATTTGATCTCCTAATTATTGTATTCGAATCTCAAACAAAAAGAAAAAGGCAAAAATAGATAAATACTTTCGTGAAGCTCGATTTTGAAAAATACGAACTATAAGGTGGGTATAAGGCGGGTATTATAAAATATACCCTAAGGAAAAAGGCTCTTAAGTGCTTCGCGCCGCCTCGTTTCCCCGCTTGCTTGTGAGTATTTTAAGATTGAAGGCTAATCGAGGGTTTTTCCGCCCAAAGTATTATTACGTATAATATATTTGCTTGGTTTCTTTGTGATTAAACCCTCTTGAACAATTTGGTTTTCACCAAAGTTCTAAAGTCATTCGAAGGCGTTCACTCCACGTGATCGTTTTCATTCCTTTGAGGCTTCTTTAATCAAGATTTTGATTCGAGGAGAGATTTGGTAGATTGTTGTCTACGAAGATACATCCAAAATCCAAAAAAATTAAAAACAATCAAAAACACAAAAAAATTGAAAATTCACAAAACACCCAAAAAGAATCTTCTTTGCTCACCTCCCATTCTTCGTGAAGTTTATGATCACTCGTAATCAAGCAAAACGAGCTCGTAAACGTCTTCAAAAGCAAGTAAATCAAGAGACGTTGATTGAAGAACAAACTCCAGTTGTTGAACCTATTGTAGAACAAGAAGTCGTCATGGCTAATCGTACTATGATGGAGTTGCTACAAGCACCCACCGAGGGTTTTGGAGAGGCCATTGTGATTCCCGCTATCCTTGCGGAGAATTTCGAAATTAAGACGGGTTTAATGTCGATGTTGCAAGCCAATAAGTTTAGAGGTCATGAGAAAGACAACCCGCATTACCACATAAGGAATTTTAATCGTCTCACCGCTACTAGCAAGTTTAAGGATGTTCCACATGACGTCATTAAAACGATGTTGTTTCCATACTCGTTAGATGGACCCGCTAAAATTTGGCTTGAGAAAGAACCGCCAAATTCAATTTTGACATGGGGTGATCTCGTTTCTAAGTTTGTGAACAAATTTTTTCCACAATCTAAAACAACACATTTGAAAAATGAGATTTCAAGATTTGTACAACGAAATAATGAAAGTTTTTCAATGGCATGGGAACGATTTAAAGAAATGTTACATGAATGTCCACACCATGATTTTTTGGAATTACATCAAATTGATACTTTTTATAATGGGCTTAATGATCATGAACGAGATTACTTGAATGCCGCCGCGGGTGGTAATTTTTTGTGCAAAACGCCCGATGAAGCTTTAAAGATTATCGAGAATAGATCTAAGGTTTATAGCCCTCGTAACACACCGAGTGTTGCCAATTTGGGTTCGTCATCATCGTCATCGTCTCGTAGCATTAATGCCTTACATGATGAAGCTAATGAGGAAAATCGGTTTTTCGATAGATTTGCTAATCTTATGACTCACTGGAAAGCTCAAGAGGCTTTGAATTCCGCTTCGGTTAAAGCGGTTGAAAAGAGTTGTTTGTCTTGTGGTGGAGCTCATGATCTTTCCGAGGGCATTACCGCCGGTGGTAACACTTCGAGTGCTTACGTAGCAACGGGAACTTACAACCAAAACGGCCAAGGTTCCCGCCCAAATCAAGCTCCACCGAATCAAAATGCTAAATCGAAACAACAATCAAGGTGGTAACTATTAAGGCAATTCACGTAACTACAACAAAGGGAATTATCAAAGTGGGAATGGACAAGTCACTAATCAAAACCAAAAACGTGATTTTCAAAACACTACACAAGGTTTTCAAAATGCTCACACTAAAAATCTTCAAGGAGAATTTTTGGATTATGCTAAAGCAAATGATGCTAAATTTGATAACATGCAACGTGAGATGATTAGCTTAAGATCCGAGTTGAAAAACGAGCTTAAAAACGAACTTGCTAATGAACTTAAAACTCATGCAAATAAAATGGAAGGAAATGTTCAACGTCTTCAACAAAATCAACAAAAGATGGAACAAGGACAACATGAGATTAAGCAAGAATTGTTAAAAACGGATGCTAGGCAATCAAAATTTGAAGACCGAATGGCAAAAATGTTTGAAGCAATCATGTGTAAACCCTCTTCCTCGGGTGGTCTTCCTAGTGATACCATTGCAAACCCGAAGGGAGAAATGAAGGTTATTACTACACGAAGTGGTAAAACTTTCAAGGAACCAATCTCTCGCCCAAGTACTTCTACGGAGAAGGAAATCGAGAAAGAGCCAGAGGTGATGGTCGAAAAGGAGCATATCACAATCCCACGAAGTACCGCTCATACCACACCTACGGTTGAACCAATACCAATCATGGAACCCGAGATTCCAAGGCCGTTGCCTAATGTCCAACCCACACCACCCTTACCTTACCCTTCTAGACGAAACAAAGAGAAATTGCAAGAACGTAACAAACAACAAATCGAGCTTTTTATAAAAATGTTTCAACAAGTGCATTTTGATGTGAGTTTGGCCGACGCGTTGTTATATATGCCTCGTTTCGCTTCCACTTTTATAAGTATGATGAGCGATAAGGAAAAGCTTTCAAAGCTTGCTAATTGTTCTTCGGTTTATCTTAACCGCATACCGGAAAAAGTTGGTGACCCCGGAAAGTTTCTCATTCCTTGTGACATACAAGATATGAAAGAATGCCTCGCCTTGGCCGATCTTGGTGCGAGCATTAATTTGATGCCATTTTCCATTTGGAAATCGCTTTCGCTTCCGGCTCTTAATCCTTCGAACATGTCTATCGAGATGGCCGATCATTCTACGATTTTAGCATGTGGAGTAGCCGAAGATGTTTTCGTGAAAGTGGGGAAGTTCTACTATCTCGTTGATTTTATAGTAGTTGACATCCCCGCGGATCCTCAAGTTCCTCTAATTTTAGGTCGTCCATTTTTAGACACCTCGAGATCGCTTATCGACGTTCATGCAAGAACTATCACTTTGAGATTCAACGAAGAGGAACTTGTTATAAACGCTACTCAAAACTCAAAACCTTCTCATGTTTATTCAATCGCTACCATCAATCACATTGACTTAGTTGATGTGGTTTGCGATGAGTTTTCACAAGAAGTGTTAGGTTTTTCCTATAGCTCGTCAAGTGGCAATCCCACTATTTTGGATCCGATTCTTGCTAATTCTACACCAAATCTCACTCAATTCCAAGGAGGCGATTTTACTTCAAATGAAATCGACAATGAAGATGAGGTGTTGATTAGTGATGATACTTCTATTCCACCATTTCTTCCGTCGATGGAAGTTATGAGTGTTGAACCAAAATCTTCAATCGAGGAACCACATATCCTTGAATTGAAAGATCTTCCTTCTCACCTTGAATATGCATTCTTGGAAGGTGATGACAAGTTGCCGATTATTATTGCAAGAGGTCTTGCTAATGATGAAAAAACCGAGCTCTTAAAAGTTCTTAAAGCTCATAAAGGGGCAATTGCGTGGAAAATTTCCGACATTAAGGGTATTGACCCAAAATTTTGTACTCACAAGATTTTAATGGAGGAGGACTACAAACCCGCAATTCAAAGTCAAAGAATGGTGAATCCCAAAATTCACGATGTCATTAAAAAGGAAGTTCTAAAACTCTTTGACACGGGAATGATTTATCCTATCTCCGATAGCCCATGGGTGAGCCCAATCCATTGTGTCCCTAAAAAGGGAGGAATGACCGTTGTGCCTAATGAAAACAACGAGTTAATTCTCACTCGTGTTGTGACCGGTTGGAGGGTGTGTATTGACTACCGAAAGTTAAATGACGCCACTCGTAAAGACCACTTTCCTTTGCCCTTCATGGATCAAATGTTGGAGCGACTCGCAGGAAATGAATTCTATTGCTTTTTAGATGGTTTCTCCGGTTACTTTCAAATCCCTATCGACCCTTGTGATCAAGAGAAGACTACGTTTACGTGTCCTTATGGAACGTTTGCTTATCGTAGGATGCCTTTCGGACTTTGTAATGCATCGGGTACGTTTCAACGGTGTATGATGGCAATTTTTCACGATATGATTGAGAATTCGATGGAAGTGTTTATGGATGACTTTTCAGTGTTTGGCAATTCGTTCACGTCGTGTTTATCTAATCTCGAGCAAATGTTAAAACGTTGTGAAGAAACCAATCTTGTGCTTAATTGGGAAAAATGTCATTTCATGTGTAAACAAGGGAATCGTCTTAGGAAATAAGGTCTCGAAAGCGGGGATTGAGGTCGATAAAGCTAAGGTAGACGTCATCGCTAAGTTACCTCATCCCAAAACCGTTAAGGGGGTTAGGAGTTTCCTAGGCCACGCTGGCTTTTATCGTCGTTTCATCAAAGACTTTTCGAAAATCTCTCGAGCTATGACACACCTTCTCGAGAAGGATGCTCCTTTTAATTTCAATGAGGATTGTGTTAGAGCTTTCGAAACTCTTAAAAGGAAACTTACCGAAGCTCCCATTCTTGTTGCTCTTAATTGGGAATTACCCTTTGAAATCATGTGCGATGCAAGTGATTATGCTATAGAGGCCGTCTTAGGGCAACGTTATGAAAAGCATTTCCGTCCTATCCATTATGCTAGTAAGACGATGACCGAGGCTCAATTAAAGTACACCACAACGGAAAAGGAATTCCTTGCCGTGGTATATGCTTTTGAGAAATTCTGACCTTATCTCGTCTTAACTAAAAGCATCGTGTATACCGACCATTCGGCTATCAAGTATCTCGTAGCTAAGCAAGATGCTAAGCCGAGGTTGCTTCGTTGGATGCTCCTCCTCCAAGAATTTGATGTCACCGTGCTTGACAAAAAAGGAGCCGAGAATCTAGCGGCCGATCATCTCTCTCGTCTAGAAGATCCTCACAAAGATGTTTTCGAGAACAAGGAAATCACTGAAACATTTCCTCTTGAGACTCTCGGTGTAGTGAATTCTAAAGACACCACCCCATGGTTTGCCGACATTGCAAATTACCATGCGGGCAATTTCATAATCAAGGGTATGACGACACAAAAAAAGCGAAAATTCTTTCGTGACGTCAAGTTCTATTTTTGGGACGACCCTTATCTCTTTCGGGTTTGTGCAGATCAACTCGTTCGACGTTGTGTTTTTGGTGCCGAAGCTTCTAATATCCTTAGAGCTTGTCACGAGGGACCCACGGTTGGTCACCACGGTGCTAATCTCACGGCTAAGAAAGTGTTCGATGCCGGCTTCTTTTGGCCTTCTATCTATCGTGATGCACACGCACTTGTGAAGTCGTGTGATTCATGCCAACGCCAAGGAAAATCGTCTCAACGTGATGAAATGCCGCAAAACATAATTCAAGTGTGTGAAATTTTCGACATTTGGGGCATAGACTTTATGGGGCCGTTCCCATCGTCTCATGGTAACAGGTATATCCTCGTCGCGGTGGACTACCTTTCTAAGTGGGTGGAAGCTAAGGCTTTACCTACTAATGATGCTCGTGTGGTAGTGAAGTTTTTGAAGCAACTATTCTCTCGGTTCGGAACCCCTCGTGCTATTATAAGCGATCGTGGAACCCATTTTTGTATTGACCAATTCGAGAAGGTCTTAAAGAAATATGGAGTTACTCATCGTCTTTCTACGGCTTATCACCCGCAAACGAGCGGGCAAGTCGAGGTTTCGAACCGAGCTTTGAAGAGGATTTTAGAGAGGTCGATTGGAGAAAACCGTGCTTCATGGTCCGACAAACTCGATGACGCTTTATGGGCCTTTAGGACCGCTTATAAGACACCTATCGGTTGCACTCCTTATAAGTTAGTCTATGGGAAGAATTGTCATTTGCCCATTGAATTGGAGCACGAGGCATATTAGGCCCTTAAGCATGCAAACTTTGACTTAAAGACCGCGAGAGATCACCGGAAAATACAATTGAATGAATTGGATGAACTAAGAGACAATGCTTATGAAAATTCATTGATTTTCAAAGAAAATACTAAAAAGTTTCATGATGCAAAGATTAAAAACCGGGTTTTTAACGTTGGTGATCAAGTGTTACTTTTTAACTCTAGACTTAAGATATTTTCCGGGAAATTGAAATCTCGTTGGTCGGGTCCTTTCACTGTTACACAAGTGTTTCCTTATGGGACCATCGAGCTAGCTCAAGATGATGGTCCTAACTTCAAGGTGAATGGACATAGGCTTAAGCACTACTTTGGTGGGGAAATTCCTTCAATGGTTGACCTCAACCAAGTCACCTTCCCTAATGATAATTAGCATTGAGGGGATCGAGTCGAGCTCATGACTCGGTAATCAAAAACGAGGTGCCTCGTGGGGGAGATCCCATGCTTATCCTTTTATGCTTACTAATAACTAATTAGAGGGGGATTTGTGCCCTTCCAACTCGTTGTCTCGTGGTTGTTTGTGATTGTGTTATCTAGATCATCTTCATCATTTACAATTGAAGACTCTCGTGTTCGTTTACGTGAGCCTCCATCGTTTGCTTGAAGAATTTTTTCACGAATCCATGACATATCCTTTATTGTTCTAACAATTATCTTTTAGCATACTTAATAAACGGCTTTAGATATATTATTGATCACCCTTTCCATGCTAGATCCTAACCATTTGACTCTTCGTCTCTAGTATGGGGGTGCTCCACCTTTAGACTCGAAACATTGAGGACAATGTTTACTTTTAGTATGGGGGGGGGGTGTGAATAGATACTTGGTTTGCTACGCCCTCACGTTTTCCAACTTTCAATGTTTAGTTTTGTTCTAATAAGGCTAAAAATGGCCAAATTTTAAATTTTTTCTTAGTTTTCATAAGTGTTTTTAAGACACGAATGTATCTTTTCCGATGGGTAGAATAAGAGCTAATTTTTGACTTAATGGGCATTTGGAGCCATTTACATTCCTTAACCCGCTCAATTCAAGTTTTGCTAGACTTTTATATAGGGAGCTTTAAAACACGAAAGTCTTAGCTCGTTCGGGTTAAGAACAAGAACTTTTCGCAAGTTCCTATAGTTGATCCTAGAAAGTCACTTATCAAGGGAACTATAAAATGCATTCTCTAAACTTGAAAAAGTCCAAGAAAGTGCAAGATCCTATAGGTGGCTTGAAAACCCAAAACTTTGATTTGATATAGTCTTAATGAAAGCTAATCCAAATTTGGCTTAATTTTGACTTGCATGGCTAAGTATTCACGAGTCTCTTTAATTAGAGGTCTTTATATAGTGAAGAACGAGAAGTGATAGAGTTAGAAAAGTGATCATGCTAAACGTAGAACATGAAAATGTTCTTTCAAAAACTCATATGTTTTTAATTGTGGCTTTTTCTTCCCATAAGATCAATGCATTAGGAAAAAAATAATTGCAATAAGTAAGGTCGTACGATTTGAAAGGTTACTTAGCCTCTAGCGCAAGGTCGTTTAAAAGTTGCTCGGGGTTGAATAGAGTTCATAGCCAAGGCATAACTTATTGAAGCGGGACGCGAAGATTGGTGAAGATCCAAAAAGGCCCTAACAAGGCATGAGGAGCTCTATTTTGTTGCTAAAGATCCAAAATGATGTGAAGTATCATTATTCCTAAATCAATATGAAGGATCGAGACACACGACGAAAAGCAATTACTCCCTAAAGATCATGGAGAAAGTCTATCCAAAAAGACCCTTACAAGGTATGAGGATAAATATATCCAAGTCCGAAAAGGAGGCGGATCATTGTATATCAAAGTCCAAAATAAAGTTTGAAGAAAAATGATGAAGTCGTGGTCCAAATATGAAGAATCTCTCAAAAACGTCAAGTGAAGAAATTCCAAATATATGAAGAGGAGACCATAATTTCAAGAACGTCTTCCCAAGATTTGAAGTATGAAGTACATGCCAAATATCGGTCCGAGAAAGGTCTCAAATCGTGAAACGAGTTATGCCAAGATATGAACTTAAGGAGATACACGAGAAGCCGTTTTAAAAGATTTTGTCCTTCGGCTAACTATCGATTAAATCGTGCTACTTTGCTTTCGGACTAATAACTACTCAAATAAGTCAATATGAATCACTTGTGATCCATGACAAATAGTTAAAAAAAATGCTAGTAACCCATTTCCTTTTATAATAACTAGGATTGCGGGGAGAAAAAGTATTACACAATTTGGACGTATGAGTAGTGTTAGCATTGTGACTTGTACCAACAATGATCTCGTTTTTGCACTTAGCATGGAATGTATGACAATCAAGGATGACAAAATTTACTCTAAGGGACATTTACTTGTTTCTATTCTTTGACCCTAAAATTCACATTCGTGATGAAAATCATACATTATGTCTTTACACATTCTCGTAGTATTGTTGCAAGTCTTTTACTTTTCAATAAAGGTTAATAAAATTAAATTTTGGTGATGCTTAGATACTTTATTCTAGCATTGCGCGAGGGCACGGCAATGGCTTAGTATGGGGGAGTGATGAGATGGCATTTATACATGATCTCATCGTTCTTTTCGGGCTTTAAATGCATTAAAATGTCATAAAATACCATATATATGCTTGTGTTTGTTTACTTGTGTATTTTAGGTATGGATATCATGAAAAAGACAAAAGATCACAAGAAACAAGGAAAAACGGACACGAGAAACGAAGCCGTACAAAGAACCGGGCCCTAGTTCATGAATTATCCAAGATTAAACCTTGAAGACTTGAAGAAATACAAGATTGATCCTCAATGAATGAAGAAATGACACTTAAAACCCTTGTGAATTCATAATTACAAGTTTGGTCCCTTAAGTTTGTCAAAATTACAAAATGGTCCTTCAACTTTGAAGATTTGGCAAGATTAGTCCCTCATCAATTCTAATTTGTCAATTATGGTCCCTCATGAAGTCAAAGATACATTGAAGACCTTTTAAGATCAAGAAAGTCCAAAATCAGTCATTCAAATATGAAAACATGGCAAAAATAACCCTTGATATCTTTTTGGAAAAGTTTTGTGCCAAAAGTGTAAAAATCATAACTTCAACAACAAAGGGAACACGTTTTGTGGGCTGAAATTCTTATTATACATACTTTGCCAAAGAACAAGGACCAAAGCTTCCTATATAGAAGTTTAAACTCCTAAACACGCGCCAAACAAATCATTCCCTAAGAAAACGGATCAAAAGTTACCACTGTAGCACGTATGAACCCAGAAATTACTTTTTACCAACAAAGGGTAAATTGCAATTAGTTGTTCCCCCGTGTGATTCACACATGCAGAAACCCATCCCAACCTTAAATCCCTCTTCTCCACTCACCAATGGACCCCACACCCAAAACCGTTCCACCTATCACATGCCAACTTTCTTTCCAAGTAATCTGACGTGTCAAGATCAACAGCTAAGAGTCATAGCTTAACTCCAAAGCTAAAATGAACGTCCTTGATCATTTTGGACAGCTCATATCAAGGATTCGTCTAGAAGCACTCAAGGATAAATTGGGAAATTCACATCTAGGGTTTATGAATACTGTTATGTTAGCATTTGCCTATAAAAGGAGACCTCAACCTGTGAGAGTCCCTTTGTTCCAGATTTTAGCTATCAATCTTTGTAATTCCTTTTTAGTTAAATAAAATTTGAATTTCTTAAAATTTCTGAAATCTCTTTTGTGTTTATTAAAAGTTGGTGTTAGAATAGCTAAAATCTGAGTTCCATTTGACCTCTTAGACCTTCCTTAATCTTGTGTTTAAGGCACGTCTATGTTTGAAGGTTTTCAAAGGTTCAAAAACCTTGAAATCCTTGTTACTGTTTTGGTTATTATCTTGTTCTAACCCTTAGCCAAAAGCCTTAAGCTCCTTCAAGCTTGTTGACACCAAGCCTGAGAAGAGTTTTAAGCTCTTGGTTGAGTTGTTTGCTCATTTGTGTTGAAGAAATATCATAATCAAAACCTTGTTCTACTTTGAACATCAGCAGGTTTTGATCTTCCTTTTTGAAGAACCTTGGTCTTGTTCTAGTTGTTGAACAAGGTCCAAGGAGCATAGCTGGTCCTCCTAGGATGTTGTGGAGGACAGGTATAATCCCTTGTTTAAGATTCCCCTAAAAATTTCATGATTAATGCCTGTTTTGGATTTTGTGCTTTGATTTTGTGTTCTTGTGTTTGAGGTTGTGATTTTAGTGTTTGAATCTGTTAGTTGTCACCTAGGAAGTGTTTTTGATTCATAAAATCAGTAGGTTATTAGTTAAAATCACAAGTTGCTTTAAAAAATAGTAGATTAAGGGTTGTTTAGGATAACAGCCTGTTTTGGATTTGTGTTATTTTTAGTTGATGCTTTGTGGTGCTTTGTGTTGGAACATATTTCATAAGTGCTAAGAGACATTTATCTGCAAGCTTTGTGCATATAAACACCTAGAATCAACAGTAGGCTCTAAAATCTTGTTAACTTGTTGAAAATGGCTGTGGTTTAAGGGACACCTAGATCTAATCATAGACTAGGGTTAACAAGTGATTAAACCTAGTTAGCTACACCAGGGAAGTAGGATTTGAGTGTTGAATTTGGATCTTTGGTCATTTATATCAGCAAAGTGTGCATGTGTTCTTGAAGTTCATATCAGCAAGTGTAATCTGCTTTGATCTTGTTCCATACTTTGGTTCAGTGATTGGTTTAAGTTTGTTTGTGCTTAATAACAGTTTACATAGCTTGTGTATGCATCTGGTTGAATTTGGAGTGCTTATTCTAGCTTAAAACTGCTTAAGTGTTCATAACTGCTTAATATCCATGTCTGTGCTAGATCTGAGCATTGTTTGATTTTTCTGTGCTAATTGGTGATACTGAAGTGTGTTTTTGTGCTTGATTGTGACTCCTTGTGATTAGCTGATCACTTGGGTGCCCTTGTCTTCCAATAAAACATACAGAATCTCTCTAAAAAGCCAGGTCAAATAGTCAAGGCAGTGGGAACCAGTTCCTACTGAAAGTTCCCCCTGCTAGTGTTAATTGGACATCAGCTTATCAATAAGCTATTCTAGCTTATTTTAACCAGCAACAACTTGGATTTTGTAATAGGTGCTCATTATTTGACCCATTTGTTCATACTGGAGCAATTGGTGGGTTGCCTTTAGGGTTTGACTAGAAAACCAACTTAATTGACTTTTTCATAAGTGCTTATTGGCTTATTCCAGCTTATTGGTTTTGCTTATTGAATTTTGGTTGATTGTTTTGGTTTATTAAAGTCATTTGTAACATTTTGCAAGTTGAATCAAGTCCTGAGGTGCCCTATAACTAAAACCCGACTATTTTGTCTTTTAGTGGATTTGTACTTGGCTTATTTCTGGCTTATTGAGTGTGCTTTTTCAAAATTTCTTTTTACAAATATCTTTAGTATCCCAAAAGAAGGCTGTGTGTCAAATTAGAGCTTATGGCATTAGCTTATTGCTTAATGGGCTTAATGGCCCAATAAGGATAAGCTGTTTTATCATTAAGCTGTGATAAGCTCACTTTCAGCTTTTGGGCCTTCAGAGTTTTGTGTTTAGAATTGAATTTTGAGTCAGATAGTGCTTTTCCAACTCAATTGGGCTTATCTTGACTTTTTGGGCTAAAAAGCCCAATAAGCTTGACTGTTTTGGGTTTTGGCCCATTTGAGGGCCCAATAGGGGTATTCTGGTCATTTCACTTTCATTTTCTGTTTAATTAGGTCAAAATAAACTAGTTTGCAAGTTTTTAGAATTTTTATAATTTTTGGATTTTTAATATTATTTTAATATTATTTTATTATTATTTTTCAAATTTCACATTTTTGCACTTTTATATTTTTCTTAGCTTAAATACATTAAAATAGGATTTTTGCAACTTTTAGATTAATTTTATCACCCTTAGATTAATTTTTATAATTATTTTAAGTTTTAATAGTTTTTAAATCATTTTAAATAGTTTTTCTTAGTTTAAAAATTTATAAAAATAGTTTTTAATCTTTTTAGGTCTTTTTAGAGGTTTACCAATTGAAAAATCTTTATTTGGGCTTTTTTATAATTAATTTATTTTTAGGGCTTTAATTAGCATTTAAAAATTAAATATTTAATTGATTAAAAGGTTTGAAAAAGTTTTGATCATTCGTAAACTCTTAGTTTATTTATTTTGATTTTTGGTGACTTTTTGGTAATTTTTAGAATTAATTTTTATTTTTGTACTTTTTACGGTTTTACGTGTAGTCGTAGTAGTAATTAATTTCACGTCTTTGTCATCCTCTTTTCTCATCCCCTTCTAACCAATATTAATCTCAAACCAATTACGAATTATTCACACACATATACCTCCTTGGGAAACGAACTTTCACTTCATTGGGTCATTAGTGCTTGATTTTCCTAAATCATCACTCAATACTTTTCCCTACTTTACGCTTTTTTCCTATAGAGTAGTAAAACATTACAATCAATGTTTTATGTTCTTACTTTCAAAATTGGCAAAAATAGTCCTTTTAGTTATAAGTTTGGTATATTTACACTTTTAACCCTTAAAGTATATAGTTTTAATATTTACATTTTCAACCTTCAAATATTAACCTTAGGGTTTCAAACATAGAAAAACCAATCCTATAGTTTTAACTTTTAAAAATGACACTTTTGGCCCAACATGTTTATAATTTCAAAAATAACAGTTTTAGTCCCTAGACTTGTTTAAAATTACATAAAACCTCAAAATTATACCAAATGATCTAGGAACTTAAAACAAAGTTTATAAACACATTTATAATCATAATAACATTAGTTTCCAGTTTTATAGCTTTTAAAATGGATTTTAACTTATTATATATGTAAATTACAAAACTAGGGTTTTATTACATCTTTAACTTATATCTTCCATTTAAAATGATCATATGAACTAATTCTTTTTAGATTAGCTTATTAACATCTTATTAACATTATAAAAAGTCTTAGAAAAGTATTATAACAAGATCTAAGCTTATATAACATAATGATTACCTAGGTAGCTCTAGGATAACTTTTAGGGCTCCTTATGAACTTCTTTTCCTTCTAAAGCTTCAAGAAATTCAATGGATAATTCTTAGACCTCATTTCTGGTCTCAAATCTTCCTTAGGACTTTGTTATAAGGGGAATATCAGAATGTATAGGTATTGAGGTAAGAAAGTTGGGTATGAAGAGAAATATGAGCATTTCACCATTATTTATACCCATTTGAAGCCTAAGAGTCTTAGTTCTAGCTTAGAAGCGTGTTAGGGACTTAGAGTGATGATACAGGAAGGCTAGTGATGATTCATGACAGCTATAGTTGGATTCATCTAAGGTTTATGGCTTAAAACATCATACAATACAATATAGATAGGAATGATGATTTAGCAACTACAAGTAGGTGATCAAGCTGTTATTAGGGCTAATAGAAGGAAAAATATCTTAAAAATATCTGATTTAAAACTTAGAATAAGAGGGAAAGAGTTTAATTTTGATTTTGGAGGGAAAAACCTAGGCGAATTGAATTCTAGGGCTTGTAACTTTGTAATTCTGATAATTAAGGACATAGGAATGTGTTTAGTTATGGATTAGGGTGTAATTAGGGTTTAAACATTGTATTTAGAAGGTTTGGGTCCTTGGTTTGAAGTTTAACAAAGGTTTGAAGTGAAATTGGGAAGAAAACCTACTCGTGTTAGGTTTCTAATGATCTATGGTAAATCTTTGTTAAAATCATTATCTTTCACTTAGATACTGATGTAAACTAAATTTCTATCCTATAAATTATGTTTTAGGTATCCAAAGAGTTTCCACACTTGGTTTGATAAGTTATTCTAAGTAAACCTGTCTAAAGAGTGAAAATACCTATTTTGACCTAATTTATAAGTCATGCATTAAAATTGTGTACCTTGTGCTATAGGGTACTTGTAAATTGTATTAAGATAATTTTATAGCCTAAATGTAATGCTATGAGTGTTGGTAGACTTGTCCTAAAAGACTACGTATTGATTCTAAGTAAAATGCTTAATATAAGGGTTTTTAGGTCATTAAGCCTAAAATTTGTACTTTGGATAATTAGTGTTTATTTGCTCATGGATGCTTATTGTAGGTCTTATATATTATGTTTATGACTTCTAATGATTCCACACACTTAGTTTAAGGATTTGTATATGGTAATCATAACCTAGGTGTAATTAGGTTAGCTTATGATCTATGCTTCAATAAATTGTACATTGTGGTTTATTAATTTGTAACTTAACTTGAGATAAATGTATGATCTAAATATGATAATTAGTTGAGTCTAATGATTGGTTGAAAAAGATTATATCCTAATTCAATGTGAAATGGATTTTAGGTGCTAATCCAGGTTACTAGGTCTTAATACTTGTACTTTGTATTTTATGATCAAATATTACTTCTAAATGATATTTTATAACTTGTACATTTGTCTTTGATATTCATATATAGATATTGTGGCATTATATTACTTGATACTTTAGTTTATAAGGGATTTCTAGGGTTTCTAAGGCTATTTGATGATTTAGGGCATCTTTGTTATATTTGGAATGTTCTTGTTCATGATATATCCATATGATTACTTTTAGAACTCAGACTTGATATATACATATTGTTTACAACATATAGGCATATGTTCAAGTGGCAATTGAGTTTGTGAGAACCCATATATTCGTAAGTCAATCACATATCATATCATAAGGCAAAAATTTCCTAGTAAATTCACCTCTTTATTTATTTTCCAAATGCGAAATACACATAGATTGATATTACATTAGCAAAATCTACTAGATGGTATATACCCCTACACGTAAACAGTTGCTAAGGTGCCTTCAGTAAATCCTTCCCGAAGTTATCAACGGTCAGTTCCTATACACCAATCAGATAGGCTAAGAGAACTCTTTAAATAAATCAAATACTATCAAATTATTAGGGTTTTGTAACAAGCATAAAGATATCCTAAATAGTTAATAACATAAACTTAAAAAACAATCACAACATCAATAACAATATCATAACTAGGCTAACACCTAAGTGCTTAGCCACTCATATAAATCACAAAGTAAGTAATCATAATAATAATGGTGATGCGTGTTCACAAGTCTTAAATTTAGATAATAAGGGATTACCAAACGAGGGAATAGAACATAGGCATGAGCAAGTATACCTTTTCGTGTATAGTATAGTCTGTAGTGGTAAGCCAAGATCGTTCGCAAGGACTTAGTTTCGTTTTGACAACCAAAATAATAATTAAAGATAAACGTTTTGAAATGAAATAATATGATAACAAGTGTGACTACTAATGGGATAGATCATATAACTTCATGATGATGATAATAATGACAGAGATATGATAAGGTAGGTAAATAGTAATAAACTGTTTTCATCAAAATGGCGTTTTACAGTTTACTTGGTTTGATTCAAGACTTATGTATTATAAGCAAATGATCTCTCCTAAGCATAAACAAGTTTCCACAAGTTCAATGTTTTATAAAATTATCTAAGCGGATCTCCAACAAAAGATTCAAAAATCATAGACAAGTTATTTAAAAACTCATTATAACAACTTGACCCTTTCGGACCCCAAGTTATCATAACAAATCTAATTTGATAAAACAAGGTGATAGAACTTAGATAATAACGTGGTTCTTCGACATTAGCTTGAAATCATTTAGTAAAATATCATATCATTGCATCATCACTAGTTATATTTACATACTCATTTAGTCACAAATAACTTAGCCTAACATAGCAAGCAAGTATATAATATCAAATGGAAAAGAGTAAATCGAAAGCATACTTAGATTAAGTTGGGACGAGAATTGCACAAGTGCCACGTAGCAACGACTTTCCAATAAGCAAAGAGTATAATGCTCTTATTACAAATATTTCCCAAAGTGGAAAATATACTCAAAATGACGCTAAGGAGTTAAGAGATTCGGATGGAGATGTAATGAGAAGTGTGTGAAAAGTGAGAAGTGATGACCTCTATTTATAGTGTTGGCTGAGGGTCAAAGTGCTCCGCACCACTTCAAATTTGCGTCGCACATTTGGGGTGGCATTTATGCGCCACACTTCTAAGACGGTGCGCCGCACATCTGTGCGTCCAGAATCTTCTATTCTTTTTATTTTCTCTTTATTGCTTTAAAGTATATAACATTGGATTCTTTCACTTTTGGACCTTCAATATTTTAACCTGCATATAAAACACAATGTTAAATATCAAAAGTTCTTATTTTACATAGACAATGGGTCAATATTGGTAAATTGAATATACACAATTTGGGTGTTATCAAATTCCTCCACACTTAGCTATTGCTTTCCCTCAAGCAATCAAAGCGAGAAAACAAGTTCAGATTTCAAAAGCATAAGTACTCATACGAAGCATGATAGGAAAATGATTAGGTTTCTAAGTAGAAAAAACAAATGACACAGTAATTTTAGCACCTCACTTGGGAATGGTGTTTCGATTTAAATTCACACAATGTCACTCACAAGGGGAAAATGTAAGATAACACTGGAATAGCTCAGACATAAGATAGATAGCTACCATATGATTGTACGAGACACATAAACATAACAGTTGCAGCGTGAGCACCGAATAAGTTTTCAAAGAGTCAAAACCTGATAAAGATGAGGGTTTAGTAACACAATATGTCTTACCAAAGTCGTAGAACCAACTATACTAGAATACTTTATTTATTTTTTATTTTTCTTCTTTTTTCTTCTTTTTTTCCAAAATCATAACATGTACGACTTCATAACGAAAGACACGAACACAAGGATAACGACACAAGGGATAATATGCACATAGGTACAAGTGCCACATATTTTAGCAAGCTAGTGTAGCTCGACTAAAATGATATACAAGGGGATTTATTTTGCCTCTTCTCAAAAATATTTATAAATTAACCTCACTGCGGTTTAGTAAATGATAATCAAGCACAAGTTCTGAAGCATACTAAATTATCGGCTTTCAAACAAAATAGAGAAACATAAAGGCTAAATTTTCTCACATATTTGGTGGATTGATTTGTGCTTAGTTATAGTGTCAATTAGTGAGATTCTTGCTTTGCTAAAAACACTTATATTTATTTACAAAATATATTTGTTTTTGAAAAGATTTTTGTTTTTATTGTTTTTTTGTGTGTGTGGAGAAAATTGATTATTTATTTTATTTTTTCTATTTGTCTCCTCCTCCACACTTAAGGTGAACATCGTCCTCGATGTAAGAACTGATAAACATCGAAAATAGGGAAAATTAAGTTGCAAAGGGAAACGAGAACTTCCCGGGGTTTAGTAGAAAAATGTTGGACTTCAAAAGAGGAATCTGGCGTAGAGCTCCATTTGCTTTCCCAGCAGAAACAATACAAACAAACAAACACATGCAAATATATACAAGGACGGTTTTATTTATCTACAAGTCCTCCTCCACACTTAAGCTAAAAAGTGGGGGAATACACGGATTGCCTTCCAATAAGCGCTAAGTATAGAGTCTTCAGCCAGACTCGGCTACTCGGATTTATTTCACGAAGAAAGGTACGTCCCCTCCATCAAATTCATTACAGTTTTTCTCCTCATGGTAGAGCTTAATTGTATGCCCATTGACAATGAATGTGGAGTTGTCTCTACCATATAGTTCAACATATCTGGACAGATAGTGGTGTTTCACTACATACGGGCCAGTCCATCTCGAAGTAAGCTTTGGTTGCTTGAATATGTACTTCAATATAAAGAGGAGTACTTTATTTCCATTCTTGAATTCTTTTCTTAATCACACTTTACGATCATGCCGGACTTTGGTTCGTGCTCTGTACAAACGAGAATTTTCATAGGCTTGATGTCTGAATTCATCTAACTCATGAAGTTGAAAGATTATCTTTTCGCCAGTTGCGATAAGATCTGGGTTGCTGTTTCGAAGTGCCCAATATGCACGATGTTCAATTTCGATCGGTAAGTGGCATGTCTTTCCATACAAAAGCTTATATGGAGTGGTTCTAGTGGGTGTTTTAAAATCGGTACAAAAGGCCATAGAGCATCTTCTAATTTTTTAGACCAAAAAGCTGAATTATTCTTAATGGTCTTTTCGAGAATACTTTTAAGAACTGTATTAGTGTTTTCAACTTGGCCACTCGTTTGAGGGTGGTACAATGTGGAAAAACGATGGTTAAATCCATATCTTTTTATAGCTTTATCCATGAGTTTATTACAAAAATGAGTTCCTCTGTCGCGTATAAGGGTTTATGGAATTAGAAAACGATATAATAATTTCTTTAAGAATGCTATAATAACTCTTGCATTACTGGTTTACAAGGCTTGAGCTTCGGCCCATTTTGACACATAGTCAACGGAAACTAAAATATACAATCACATTTGTATCACTTGGGAAATGGTCCCATGAAGTCGATACCCCACACGTCAAAAATCTCACAGACTTGGATGTTATTGAGAGGCATTTCATCTCTCTTAGAAATCTTTTCAGTCTTTTGACATGCTTCTCAAAGGCGGACTAAGGTATGAGCTTATTTAACGATCGTGGGCCAATAAAAACCTACGTCGAACACTTTTTTAGCCGTTGTGTTCGCAACATAATGTCCTCCGCTCGGTCCGTAGTGACATTCATCGAGAATCTTTCGAGTTTCATATCTGGAAATACAACGTCAGATCATTCCACCAGGACATACTTTGAAGAAATAAGGGTCATCCCAAAAGTATTTCTTGAAGTCAAAGAAAAATTTCTTCTTTTCTTGATGTGCCATTCTCTTTTTTAAGATACCTACAGCCAAATAGTTTGCAAAGTCTACGAACCAGGGTGTTTCATTAGTACTTAATTGCATAACATGCTCGTCAGGAAAATCATCGATTTCATCATCGCTTGAATCGTCATTCACAAGTCGAGATAAATGATCGGAGGTAACATTTTTTGCTCACTTTTTATCTTTTATTTCTAAAACAAATTATTGTAAAAGCAATATCTAACGTATGAGACGTGATTTAGAGTCTTGCTTTTTGAACAAGTATTTGAAAGTTGAGTGATCGGTATACACAATTGTTTTAGACAAAACAAGGTACGCTCGAAACTTTTCAAACGCATAAACTACAGCCATAAGTTAGTTTTCAGTGTTAGTGTAATTTTGCTGACCTGCGTTCAAAACACGTAAAGTAGATGGGGTAAAATTCCTTTCCATCTTTTTGTCCAAGGACGGCTCCTAAGGCATAGTCACTTGCATCACACATAAGCACAAATTAAAGGTTCCAATTAGGGCTTGTGATTACTGGTGTGCATGTAAGCTTTGCTGTGTGAGTTTCAAATTCTAAAAGGCATTCGTCATCAAAATTGAATGTGCTTTCGTTCTCTAGAAGTTTAGTCAGAGGTCTCGCAATCTTCGAGAAATTTTTAATAAATCAACGGTAAAATCCGGCATGACCTAAAAAACTTCTAATGACTTTAACATTAGTGGGTGGTGGGAGTTTTAAGATTACGTCTATGTTGGCTTTGTCGACTTCGAGGCCTGCGCCAGACCTTTGTATCCAAGCACAATTCCTTCTTTTACCATGAAGTGACATTTTTCCCAATTTAGCACAAGATTTGCTTCTTCACAACGTGCAACCATTTTGTCGATATTATTCAAAAACTTGTCGAATGAGTTTCCAAAGATAGAAAAATCGTCCATAAAAACTTTGACTGATTCTTTGATCATATCGTGAAAAATAACGATCATGCACCTTTGAAAAGTAGCAGGTGCATTTGCATAGGCCAAAAGGCATGCACCTATACGCATAAGTTCTAAATGAACAAGTAAAGGACGTTTTCTCTTGATTCATAGGGTTGATAGGGAGTTGAAAATATCCAGAGAAACCATCGAGGAAACAAAAGTATTCATTCCCTGCGATTCTTTCTAACATTTGATCCATGAATGGCAAAGCCAAGTGATCCTTCGCGGTTGTGTCATTCAATTTCCGATAGTCGATACAGACTCTCCATCCAGTAATGCTTCGGGTTGGTACAAATTCATTATCTTCGTTAGTCACCATAGTGATACCTTCATTTTTAGGTACATAATGAATATGACTAACCCATGGGCTATCGGCGATTGGGTAAATAATTCCATAATTGAGAAGCTTAACTATTACCTTTTTGAAAACATCTTTCATGTTAGGATTTAGTCTTAGTTGTTTTTGCACGACTGGTTTCTTATCTTCCATAAGTTGGATTTTGTGTTTATAGAACGATGGATATATGCCAGGAATATCTGAAGTTTTCCAAGCGAAAGTTTGTTTATGCTTCTTGAGAACATCGATTAGATCAGATTTATTTTCTTCTGAAAGATGAGATGAGATAATCACTAGGAGTAATCTATCTTCGTGAAGAAATGCATATTTTCCAGAATAGGTTTGAGTTCTAAATCCATAGGAGGTTCTTCAACATATTTCTTGACTTTGAACTCGGTTTCAAAAGATATGCGCTTAAAAGGTACTTCCTTTTCTTCTGCAGGTAACTCAATAGGTTCGATGGTGTGAACGGCTATGAAAGTGTCAAATTGGGCAAAGAGTTCATCTTCGAGGACGGTTCCTTCGAGAGAATAAAGAATTTGGATTCCTTTATCAAAAAGAGCGTCAAAATCGGCTTCAATGACATCGATACTAAAGTAAGTATCATCATTCAAGTATGAGTGCTTCATTTCTTCGTCGATAGAAAACGAGATTCTATCGTCTCCAACTCCAAGGTTGAGTTGTTTTTGTTTGATTCGGATTGCAACATCGACTATATGTAAGAAACGTCTACCAAGAATTAGTGGAACTTTGCGTTCTTCTTCAATTTCTAGAATAACAAAGTCAACAGGAAAGACAAATTTTCCGACTTCCACTAGCATCTTTTCAGCTATACCCACAGGATATTGAAAAGATCGATCGGCAAGGCGAACACTCATTTTGGTGGGTTTGATATCATATTTCGATAGCTTAGCATATAGAGAATATGGCATGAGGTTGATGCTAGCGCCAAGATCGGTCAAGGCGTTGCATGAGAATGCGTGATGGAAAGAACAAGGAATTAGGAAACTTCTAGGATCTTCAAGTTTGGGTGGTACTTTGTTTTGAATGATGCAGAGCATTCATCGTTTAGAAAAGTTGAAGAAATCTCTTTGAATTTATGTTTGTTCATGATAAGCTCTTTGAGAAATTTTCCATAGTTTGGCATACAAGCCAAAACATCGACTAAAGGCATGTTGATTTTAACTTCTTGAATTAAGTCAAGAAATTTACCATATTTGGCTTCCAACTTTTTTCTTGTGTAAGCGTTGGGGGTATGGTACTCTTGGTTTGTAAGGTTTAGGAGCCGGGGTAGGTGTATTCTTTTCAGTGTATTTGGTTTTCTTTGGTGGAGGTTCTTCTTTATCGTCACTGTTGAGTTTGATTTCGTTGGGTGTATCTTGATTTAGGTTAGGAGGTGAATCGTAATATAAACCACTACGCATGAATACGACATTCACATGCTTGTTGCGAGCTTTTAGTGGTTGATACTTGTTGTTCTTGGGGTTTGGGTTGGTGATGCTTGGTATTGATCTAGAAGCACGATTAGATTGTTTGTCGGCAAGGCGATCAAACTTGGATTCTAGGTCTTGAATGGATGCTTAGTGATTTTTGTTTGAGGTTTCAAACTTTGTCTTAAGATCAATGAATGTATCTCTCACGAAAATATTGGTTTTCCTTTGAGATTCGATGAAATCATCGATCTTGGTTTGGAGATTGGGTTTGTCATCGGTTTGATTTGGCTTTTTGTAATCTCGGTTGTAACTTGATTTATCATTCGATCTCCATTATTACGATCATGATTGCAATAATCATTGTAAAAGCGAGTGCGTCGAAAGGTTTGCATGAATTTTGCTTCTTCTTCTTTTGTCATTGGTGTAACATCGTCATTACCCTCATTAGAAGATTGGTTTCCACCATAGTGATTGCAAGATTCATGAGTTTTGATCTTCATCTCTTTGTACTGGGTATCCATTTTAAGAGACATGGTGTCAATACGAGCCATAATTTTTTCGGTGTCGGATTGGCTACTGCTTTCCTCGGCAAATGCTACAGTCTTTCGAGTGGGTTTAGCTTTGTGATTTTTCTCCCAATCAAGCTTGAGTAAGACTTTTTCTTCCAAAATCTAATAAGCTTAGTTTGGTGTTTAGTAAAGGAATATACCACCCGCTGCGGCATTCAAGGCATCTTGAGTAGTATCATCGAGACCATGATAAAAGATTTTGATTATGCTTCCTTTCTTGAGTTCATGACCATGGAAATTTATGAGTAGTTCTTTCATTGTTAGCCATACATCAGTGAGAGTTTCTCGTTCGTGTTGAGAAAAGCTTCAGATTTCTCCAATGATTTTTTGAATAATGCAAAAGGAAAGAATCGACCAATAAAAGCGGTTCAATGACCTTCCCATGTTCTAATGGTTCCTTAGTTAAGTTCGTCTAGCCATGACTTGGATTCTCCAGTGAGGGATGATGGAAACTTCATGAGTTGGATGGATTCGGCTTGTCCTTTTCCAAAATAAATGTAAATGTTTTTGAATTCGTGTACATGTTTGTGAGGATAGGTTTTGATTCGTCCATCAAATTGATTGTTCTTGATAAGGGTCAAGTGATTTCCTTTGATAGAGAATTTGTTTGCAACTTCGGGTAAAATTATTGCGGAGCCATGATTTGGTGTGAAAACTCGTTCGGCTGACCACATTGGTTCATCATCGGTGTCCGACATTGGATCATGACGTTTGATGAGTCGAGTGAGAAACAACGCTTGGGATAAGTTATCAAGTTGTGGATAAACCACACGAGGTTGTTGGGGTTGCACGTGTCTATTTTCGAAAGGTACACGGTGATGTAACCTACGTAGCCTTCGGTTAAGAGTACGCTCAGGTTCAGGAAATGGTGGTATGGGGGTGGTTTCGGATGAACGTGTATGCAGTCAACAAGAAATTTTGGTTACAGAAGGCAAAGTGCGGCGTACTTATTGAGAAGTATAGCGTACTTGGGAACGCTGCAGGAAGTGCGACACACTTTGGGGTAAGTGCGGCGTACTTTTTGTACTGACACAAAACTTGGTGTTTGTTTTCAAGGAAAACCGGCTCAATCTTCGAGAAATACGAAAATTTTAGTTATAAAACAGGATGATAATTCCCTGGCAGCGGCGCCAAAAACTTGATGCGTGTTCACAATTCTTATATTTATATAACAAGGGATTACCAAACGAGGGACTAGAACACAAGCACAAGCAAGTATACCCTTTCGTGTATAGTATAGTTTGTAGTGGTAAGCCAAGATCGTTCGCAGGGACTTAGTTTCGTTTTGACAACCAAAATAATAATCAAAGATAAACATTTTGAAATGAAGTAATATGATAACAAGTATGACTACTAATGGGATAGCTGATATAACTTCGTGATGATGATAATAATGATTGAGATATGATAAGGTAGGTAAATTGTAATAAACCGTTTTCATCAAAATGGCGTTTTATAGTTTACTTTGCTTGATTCAAGACTTATGTCTTATAAGCAAACGATATCTCCTAAGCTTAAACAAGTTTCCACAAGTTCAATGTTTATCAAACTATCTAAGCGGATCTCTACAACCAAAGATTCAAAAACCATGGACAAGTTCTTTAAAAACTCGTTATAAAAACTTGACCCTTTCGGACCCCAAGTTATCGTAACAAATCTAGTTTGATAAAACAAGGTGATAGAACTAAGATAGTAGCGTGGTTTTTCGACATTAGCTTGAAACAATTTAGTAAAAGATCATATCATAGCATCAACACTAGTTATATTTACATACCCATGTAGTCACAAATAACTTAGCCTAACATAGCAAGCACGTATATAATATCAAATGGAAAAGAGTAAATCTAAATCATACTTAGATTAAGTTGGAACGAGAATTGCACAAGTGTCACATAGCAACGACTTTCGAATAATAAAAGAACATAATGCTCTTATTACAAATATTTCCAAAAGTAGAAATTATACTTAAAATGATGCTAAAGAGCTAAGAGATTTGGATGGAGATGTAATGAGAAGTGTGTGAAAAGTGAGAGGTGATAGCCTCTACTTATAGTGCTGGTTGAAGGTCAAAGTGCGCCACACCACTTCAAGTGTGCGCCACACATTTAGGCTGGCATTTGTGCGCCGCACTTCTGAGACGGGGCACCGCATCCGTGCGTCCAGAATCTTCTATTCTTTTTATTTTCTCTTTATTGATTTAAAGTATTATAACTTTGTACTCTTTCACTTTTGGCCCTGCAATCTTTTAACCTGCATATAAAACATAAAGTTATGTATCAAAATTCCTTAATTTTACATACATAATGGGTCGATATTGGTAGGTTAATCTATACAATTTGGGTGTTATCAAATGGCCATAAACATTACGAAAATCTTAAAATGTTCTTAGAGTTGAATAATTAAGGCAAATAGAGTTAGAATAAAATTTCTACCTTCTAATGGTGGAACTTGGTTGAAGTCAGACCCTTTAGAACCCTTTCAGATCGAACTAAGAACTACTAGTGTGTTGTGAAAAGAAGTGTGTAATGAATTTTGAAGAAAAGGTCCTCTATTTATAGTATTCGTACCATCTACGGCGTAGATGATATATGGTCTACTCCGTGGGGACATGTTATTTAGTTTCCTTTCTTGAATCGTTCTACCTACAACGTAGAGGGGAAAATGACCTACGTTGTAGCCCTTCAATAAATGCACTTCCTTTCTGGCTACGTAAGATCTACAGCGTAGAGGAGACAAACACCTACGCCGTAGATAGAGTTTCTTCAGTTCTTATCAACTAGTGTATAAAGTTAAATATTTAACACCTACGACGTGGAAAAATATGTGGTCTACGTCGTAGGGTCTTCGAAAAAGAAAACTCTGATATCGTCTTATTTACGAAGTAGGACTAAAACCATCTATGTCGTAGATATGTGGCGCTTAGTTATGTCAAATCGTATATTTGTCCCTTGTTTTCTGTTACTTGCTTGTTTTTACCTGCAAAACACAAAATATACGATTTTTGCAATATTTGGTGTTACTTAGACCTAAAGTAAGTAGAATTGAAGGGACATTGAGGTAAAAAATGTTTAAATGTTTAATGTTACCAATCGTACTCTTGGTAATTTTCTATTTACGATGTTGAGATATTTCATCAACTTGTTTCTCTTTTCTTCAGCCATAGCAAGGATTTCTTCATTCTCATTATGGTACCTCAACATACGTAGGATAATCTGAACAGACCTTTCACACATTGGTAGATCAAACCACCACATGAAGCTGATATAGGTTGGACTAGAAAAATTAAAAATAAAGGAATGCAAAAATAAACAAACAAAATGAGTTGTTACATATTTTTGAACTGATCGTACTTATAAATGTAGGACAATCATAGAACCGACTACCAGAATTTTCATTTGTCCAAAATGTTCTGACCATCGCTTGTAAATCACACGAGAATAAAAAAATGTTGTTCATGTGTGCCTTTTATCTTGCTTACCATCATTTATAATCCAAAAACGTTTAAGGGTCCAATGGTGCAACTCGAACAAGAAAAAAAAACACAACAATAATCATATTGTTGGATTTATTTAGTGATGGACTAATGGTAAGAACACCAAATATATGAAATTACCAATATTCCCAGGTCAAAATGGCTTATTACAGTCGAACTAACGGTTGTTAGAAATAACGAGGCTCTAGAGACCAGACGGGCACCAAACGCGAATAGGGGGATTCATGATATCAACACTAGTTATCTAAGACCCAAATCCGCGTTTGATGGCGTTTACATGGACCAATGATGTAATTTACCCATATTTATATACTGATTACTATAATATAGAGTAATGGACAAGTTGTAACACGATAGTAATACCTACCCAATTGCATCTACTAATAAACTCAAAATTTTAAAGTGGGCCAAAATGTAAATATGTTAATACTTTTAGCATATTGAGATATATGATTGATACTTATGCATGATTATTAAGACATAATGTTATTCATAGCCCACCTTCTTTCATGTACATACGCACATGCCTAAAGTTAGACCGATAGTAATAATGATCATTTTTGAAGGAATATGTACATGTAATAATATATGTCTGAAAGTCGTCTCGAGCCTAACCAGACGCACACGTGATTCGTTAAGCAATAAATGTAACTAATATAAAATTATATTAATTATTTGTTAAACAATTAAACCAATATGTGGAAAGTCAAAAAAAGGATAGAAGGGGAAACCCCTTTGTGCTTGTAGTTGGTAAAAGCCCACCTCTTTAAGGAGGAGGAATTAATACCTTAAATAGATAAGTTATGGAGCTATATAAGGAGGTTCTGAGTCCTCATTTCATAAGTTCTAAATATTTCCTCCTCTTTTCCTTTTGTTGATCGACGGAACATCCCAATTAGGGTTTCGGTTCGTTCGAGTGGTTCGACTAAGAAGAAAGAAACAAGGGTTTCTTTAGTTGATTGGTTCAAGTGGTCTAGTTTATTGGTGGTTTAACACAAACGTACTAGCATACTTATTTCTTGTTAAACGTATTGTGTGTGTATACTTAGAGAGATCATTGTTTGATCTTTAATTTGTTTTCGGTTATTTGATTGTTCGATAAAGGTGATTTATCCATTTCCAAAAGGTACGCGATTCTTCATCGTTTATGTTAATTACTTGTCTATACGTGATCTTATTATTTCACTATGTACTTGTGATTATTAACGTGTTAATATGGTTAAGAGTTTTTAAAATTCCAACTGTGGCATCACGAGCCGTTCGTATAACTTTTAATTACATTAACAAATGAAAGATCTAAAATTATGTAAACTTAATATGGATAAGTTGTATAATTATTTTATTTGATGATTAGGTTTTCATAAACCCTAATTAGGGTTAATAAAATAAATTAGACAAACTCTAAGTTTTATGCAATTTTTAATGATAAATATGCTGTTAATTGTTAATTAGTCGTTATTTATAGCGTTATTAATTGTTAATAGATAGATCCATGGGAATCATGCAAGTTTACCATGGATCTGTGCTCTTGGTATTGGATATATAGAAGTTAATTAATTGTTAATGGTTTATACGTGCTTAATTAATGGTATATGATGAATCTTGACATTATTATTGTGTAATTTTTAAGAAGGTTCGTTTAGACACCCGTTACTAAAAAATTCATAGTATATTAATACGATGTCGGAAAAATTTGGAACTTTTGTGGGAGGTCCACGACTCAAAGGCCTGCAACTTTGTAGTTTTGAGCTAAGGCTGGGGAAGATCCGAGCTATACTCTGACGTGACCTGAAGTCAACTTAAATTGTAAGACATCTTTACGTGCTATGTGGTGTATACTTGAATTTGACTTATGCAATCGATTTTTCGATGCATGTGGCTCACTTCCATTAAGAAGTGAAAGTCTTATTCATGTATATGCATTTTTTAAATTTAATTGAGTTGGATTCATCATCAATTGGTATGAATGTGGTATGTGATTAATTGTTAATTGGATATATGTTTTGGGTTAATATTTATTTGTTTTGCTTTTGATTATAATTGTTGTATATCATGTTTCAAGCAAAGGGTTTTTCGAAAATAAATATAAACCAGACTAAAACTATATGAAATTTGATTTATTATAAGCTTATTCTTGCACGGTCATATGAAATTTGATTTAAATCTAACTCACACCGTGACTAGAAAGAATCACGTTTGTAATGTGTTCTCAATTTTAAAGATGTAAAATTTTATATATGGCGTAATTTGCAAAAGTACTACTTAGTGTCAAGGATAAGCTTCGGGGAGACTCATCAAGACTTCGGTCTTGAAGATACCATTACCCTATAATGTTGGACTATTTGTAGTTTCCTTACCTTGCATACTATATAGGAAGCCGCGAATGATCTAGGGTTTGAATGATGTTAATCATTATTTAATATTTTCCCGTGATAAAATTAAAGTTCTTTAAATGGAAAACATATTGAATCATCGATTTTTATGATATCACTATTTATACAATTGATTTGTGAGTTACATAAGTGATATTTATAGTTAACGAATTTGAGTAATTTTTCTTAAATTTCATGATACAAAGATGTTGCATGCTTCTTTGTACTACCTTTTGATATAAGTTATTTTGTCATCCAACTAGTAAAAACACTTGCACTTGCTCTTTCATCATACGTGAGACTGTGGTGATTTTGTAACCCAATGTGATATAATACGCTTAATTGTGAGATGTTGGTGCTATATAATCACAGTTTTTGGTTGGACAATTTAAGCAAGTTAAGATAGGTGAGACCTTAACTTGTGACAATTGATGAGATGAACATGCTCACTTTTTCACTTTTGAATTTGTCACAAGTGATGTACATAAAGTAGAGTCCCATAATTCTAGAAGTTGTATTAGATGCAATTATTGAACGTCAATTACCCCTTGAATATCATCATCAGTAGCAGATCAACTAATGCGGTGGTGGTATGTCTTGGTGGATTCTAGCTTTTAGAAAAATAATTGTTTATTTATAAACATGGGTATTTAAGTTCTATAAAGACAATATTATCAAAAATACTAAAATCGAATTTTGTGATTCTTTTAAAAGTATATTACAACGAAGTTCCATAAACTTATGTTTGTTTGACGAACAAAGTCTCATTTTCTTGTAAGAAAGACAAAGATATATACCTATCCTTTTTCTGTGCAAGGAAAAGCTATTAATAGGTACGACTGGATTATTGTAATTATCAATCTTTAAGTGAACTTAAATGTTTTAGAAGATATGCACAACTTATTGTTTCAAATGGATCTCATTACTCTAATTTTGAGTTTTTGGGAATCTTTCAAACTAATAAGTCTCTTAGCAATCTCTAGGCAAGCAATGCTTCCTTTGTTCTTTACATATCGATACCCCTTAAGGCTATAATCGGTAAGAACAAAACGAGTGCTTTGTTTGCTTATTGTGATTATAATAACTAGCTTTATTTATCCTAGTTATTATGTTTTCACCCAAAGTAGGCACTAGATACCCTTATTGAATGGTAGGCCTAATATAGAGGAAATTGCATACTAGTTTTCAAGTTAATGAAAACATGATAGATAGTCTCTCATGTACATGGTAGAAATTCATATACTCTCTATAATACATAAGTAATTGTTACTTATGGGCATTTAAATTGAGTAGGAAAGTACATAGATCGCTATTATGCTTTTCATTGGTGAAGTAACATTTGTGATGTTGTTACATCTAGTGAGAGCATTGCATTTTACTTCTGAAAATACATTAAGGTAATGTTGTCTAATTTAGTGGGAGCTACAAGCTTGTTTACCTTTGTAGTAATCTATATTATTTCTAGTTTGACTTGAAATAATAACTTACTTTCTAGTTGACATTCTACTAGTTATTAAAATATACATGAGATTACCATATTGTTCACATAAAAATGCGTTTCGTGATTGTTCATTTGCATGCATGATGTTGTGCCATGCACAAGTGAGAGAAATCTTTATTGTGTGCAAAGTACAACACATAACAATATGACAAATGGTTTCTTGACCGCGAGATAAAAATCTAATATTCTTTTAATAATTATAATTTAATTGTCAGTGTATGTTGCATTGTTTAAAAAATTATCAAGATATGAATAAGAAGTACTTCAATTAATTTGTTTATATTTCTTGGAATGAGCATAAATAAAAATGAAGTAAGAAATTAACTTGAAATAACTATTTAAGTTGTTCATAGTTACTTTAGTTATGAATGTTTATGTCTCTTGTAAAGCATGAGCATATAGTCTTTTAATTGTTAAAAAGACGTATAACTTAAAGTAAATAGTTAACTTATTATGTGTAGTCCTTTAATTGTTAAAAGACTTATAACATAAGTAGATAGTTAACTTGTTATGTCTTCTTGTTAGTGAATATGAAGTCTTTGAATTATTCAAAGGATAAATAATGTATATAGAGTTACTGAACTATTCAAAGATGTATACATTAGAGCATGCACTAGATTTTTAAATGGTATATATTTTCAATTTGTGTTAACACAATTGATAAGTATTTAACCTATTTAGTTATTTAGGAATTGTGATATAGTCTCACAATCTCAAAACTCATAAAAATGCCACATAGTTTTGGTATGTCTTGAGTGAATCAAATTCTTTAGAACTGTTTTGATTTTGATAACTTGAAATACTATATCTCCAAAAGGTCTCAAGGTGTGGAAATTGAGTATACAACGTATATACTTGAATATTACTCTGTCCTAAAAGGAAGCTAAGACACCATCAAGCTATGGATATATCACATAAAGTCTTAAAATTGAAGTTTTGAATTTGTCAAGAACTATCAAGATATTTTGTGATGTGTCCCAAAAGATAACTTGAATTATTCCAAGTAATGAATATTCTATATGATAATAAGATGTAATTATCATTGTCAACAAACTTAGATTTTAGAAACAAATATTATCATAGTAATAATTTATATTTTATGGATTATAGTAAATCATATTGATGTTTCTAGATATGGATGATAGTTTTATTGAGATAACACTCAATACTATTCATAGCATAATTTCATCTTTGATGATGCATATGTGAACTAGTTATGTTCAATTGAGCACAATGTTGCAATACATATTAAAAAATAGAGAATACTTTATATTTTAAGAAGCTATTAAAGATGATTATTTTCAATAAGGTATTTTGTTGGACTCACACACAAGATGTACAACAACAACTCTTCCATTTTGTTGTGTGTTCATATGCAAATATACATAATAACAATCATAATATATGTTCAGAGATCTTCACAATTGTGAATTTGAAACAAGTATTCTCAAAATTCCAAAGATCAAGCCTAGTAGAATTTCATGAAATCTATGCCTAGACAACAAGTATGATCGTCATATCTTGAGGCATGATTCTTCAACTAGGGTTATCATGTATTAATCTTTTAGTATTTGGATAAAGGATATTGTTAAACAAATTATTTTATGAATTGAAGTATTTGATATGTTCGATTTTTATTTATATTTATTGGTCCTATTTTTGCATGTTTAAATCCTTAAATAATATGTTATTCTAAATAGTCTATGTCGATTAATTATATAGGAATATAATTAAATTAAGACATATTTGAGTGATGGTAATATTCGTAGAATATGTAAGAACAGTTCACCAACTTAAACAATATTCAAAGGTTGCATTTTGGACATCTCCTACTAACAAGTCAATCACTTTATGGATCGGTGTCTTCAAGTGAAACTTGTAAATGATTTACATTACTAAATCCTTTGACTTGAGATGCAAGCAAGTCTTATATATGTGGATGGTACTTTTTGCTATAGTTCTAACACTATCCTGAACAAGGTAATAATAAAGACAATAATCATTTGTATCTTGAAGCATGTAAGAGGTACGCGTAGTCAAGATAGAATTTGTTCATTCAACAAGGTTTAAAGAATAATACTACTGGACCCTCGCTTAATCGATCAGATGTGTGTACGGCCGTACCCAATGGTAATCTAAAATTGTCTTGATTAGACTGATAATCTTGATTCAGTTATGTAATACAAGAAACATAATAGTTAAAATGGAATGACTTTGATCCATATCCATTATTAACATGACATTTGAGAAACAAAGGGATTGTAAATATTTAAATTTATTTAAATGTATTTTATAGAAAACTACACTCGAGAATTTTCGGGAGCATTAGCGTGTTGCTAGACGCCAACCAATGTTATTATATTATATTATTGTGCATGTTCAAGTGAGAGCTGAAGTAATATGTACATGAAATAATATATGTCCGGAAGTCGTCTGGAGCCTAAGGAGACGCACGAGTAATTCGTTAAACAATACATATATTTAATATAACGTTATATTAATTATTTGTTAAACAATTAAACCAATATATGGAAAGTCAAAAAAAGTGATAGAAGGGGAAACCTCTTTGGGCTTATAGTTGGTGGAAGCCCACTTCCTTATTATTCACATAAATTTTATTGGTGATTTAACACCTTAAATAGTTAAGTCATGAGGCTATATAAGGAGGTCTTGAAGTCCTTATTATTCATAATTTTTATCTCTAAATCTTTCCTCCTCTCTTTCTTTAGTTGATCGACCGAACATTTCAATTAGGGTTTCGGTTCGTTCGAGTGGTTCGACCAAGAAGAAAAAAACACGGGTTTTTTTAGTTGATTGATTCAAGTGGTTTGGTTTATTGGTGATTTAACACAAACGTACTCGCATACTTATTGTTTGTTAAAGGTATTGTATGCGTATACTTAAAGAGATCATTGTTTGATCTTTATTGGGTTATCGGTTATTTGGTTGTTTGATAAAGGTGATTTATCAATTGCTAAAAGGTACGCGATTCTTTATCGTTTATGTTAATTACTTGTTTATACGTGATTTTATTATTCCGTTGCGTACTTGTGATTATTAACGTGTTAATATGGTTAATGATTTTTATAAATTCCAACAGTTTTCACTAAAAAAGACGCATCTTGTATGATCTTTGTAAGCGGGATATACGCGGCCGGCCGAAGCGGATACAACGACAAGGTCGCCATTACGATCACTCTTGAATTATTTTTAAAATTTCAAAATTTTCTCGTCAAACACTTTTTCATTAACTAATTTTATGCTGGATCTATTTAATTAAAGCCAATATTTATATGAACACACCAACAATTAGATGAGTAGAAATCATTGACATTTAATTGAGTACTTACTTTACAAAACCATCCAAACAATCGAACATGCTAGTAGTAATATATAGGTAAGATTTGTGACAGGAAATAATTGAAACATCTAACAAAAATCAGATAGAAACAGAATAGTGTAGAAAAATTGTTGGTGTAATTATAGTTAACTTAGGGGTGTTATGTGTGATAGTACTTAGTTTGCATGTGTTTAGTTTGCATGGGATTAATTTGCATGTGTTTAGTCGGCAGTAGTGAGACATTGCCGATTATAGTTTAGGTATTAGGATAAAATTAGTTTCCTTGTATTACTTGACTAGCTTGCATTCTTACTTGGCTACTTGTCTGGGTTCTAGTTTCATCAACGGTTAGGGTTTGAACGATGAGCCGGATTTTTTTTTCTCTTGTAAAACTCGAACTTGGATGAAACTCTCTCCTCAAGGCTCAAGCTTTAAAAGAAATTCAGATAGCCAAACTGTGTTAAGACATAAAGTTTAGTTTTGGTTTTGTAAAAAAAGGATGTATAGCTATCATAGTAAGTTTTGAACGGATTTAACGCAAAGCTTAAGTACAAAAACCAATATCGTCCAAGATTCGAATTTTAGATAGAAACAAAAATGATGTGAAATATAACACTACCGAAAGGTACTTTTGTGGATATAAATATAATATATAAGGGTGTTCTAGTAACATTCGCCAATTAAAAAAAAGAACTTTATATTGTTACGTCTTGAAAAGGAAAGAAGAAATTCAATACCCTTATTGCACTTTCGGGCTCAAAAATGTTAATAGAAATTATCGATGTAAATATTTTAGAAAAAAAATATTTTAATGAACATATTTTTAAAGTTTAAACACAGTCGCTCCTTCATTAAATCGACAGACGTCAAACATGTCAAATTGTCAATGGATCAACTTGGATTGGAACTTCATTGTTTTTCATGTGAAAGCTATCAATTCAAAGAGATATACAGAAAGGAAAAATAAATCTTAAGCACACATCAATTGACAAAATTTGAAAAGTCCCACTTGTTCAAAATGTTACTACGTACATTTTTAAGATTAGGAGGGTCAATGTATGACTACGGTAATTCGTTATTAGGTTGGTGGTATGACTTTTTCTCAGGGTAGTATTGAGATAGAATATCATTTTTTTTTTTTTTATTTATCTTTTAACTTGATTTTTTTAGAACGGTAAATATTAGTGATCAGTGGGTCGAGTCGTGCAATGACATCTAAACGGTAGAATATCTTTTTCGAACATTCGCCTAGTTATGTTAAACTCCTTATCCGCTTCGTCTGAAAGCCCTTGGCAGGTCTTAAACCCAAAACCTCCAGAAAACCTCCCCCAAAGAAACCACTTAGTGGAACTTTAGTGGCCAACTGAGCTAAACCAATTGATTTTTTTTAATTAATAAAACCTTCGCGAATAAGATATCTTGTTAAACAAACCAACATAAAAAAACGATTTTAAATAAACATATAATAAAGATAGATAGTCCGGAGTGTATCATTTCTCGCTATTTCGAAACCACCTTACACTCAAGGTGACGTCTTGAAAAAAACTCTTGTTCCGAGATCTCATATCCTAATTATATTGCAGTCCCGCCTTTCACTTTTGCAGTTCTTCACCCAAATTCTCTAGCTCAGTTTTTCTCCAACCAGACAGTTCTCCAACACATAGTACTCTGACAAATAAAGTTCTCCAAGAGAGTTTGTTCTCCAACCCAGTTTGTTCTCCAACCTTGTGCTATCGTGACCAACACCGTTTTTCCTCTTTCGCCTTCCACTGCTTTGGACAAAGCACAACATCCTTCTTTCACCTTTCGATGCCCAGGCAGTAACACTTCCCCCTCCTTCAAAAATCACATTGTCCTCAAAGTCATACGAAGAATATCTATAAGCATGTGATCATCACTGATACCCATTCTTTCCTATACTTGGCGAACTCGCAGACTTCCATGAGCAACCAAAGAATAGAGTATAGGACTAACCATGTTGTCTGCTAATTCATCTTCCTTTGCTAGTGTTTTGGGACCTAAAGCTTTTAAATCATCAACACCATCCTTACGTCCGATATTACTTTATTGAACTCATCCTCGCCTACTCACGCGCTTCACCACTCATAACAGCGTTTTCCACTCTCTTTTTGTTTTTTGTAGATTCGCCAAATTCACTACAAACTTCCAAGCTTTCCTCATTACTCTCACCAATATCGAAACCATCATCTATCGCGCTACTAACCTCATCAACACCAATATCTTCATAAGCATCTAGGAACCCCTTGACCACAACTTCTTCACCTCCCCGTGATAGAATGGTATTTACTATCTCTTTAATGTTCATCTTTTTTCCTGTAATTTCCTCAAAAAAGCCTCCATTATATGGGCTAGGAAAAAGGCTTCTCCTAAAGTTGTAGGCACTGACCTTAATAGCGCACATTGTAAAGCCGGTATAGGTCCACTGATATATTAACATGTAAGTAAAGATTTAGGGATCCTCGTTACTCTATTTGCAAGTATCACAAACCAAATTTTATACTCGGCCACCATACCTTTATATAAGAGCTTGGATAGTGTGTTCCGATCGATGTCCGATGCCATGGACAATAACTCAAAAAATATAAAAAAATAAAAAAAGTAAAAAAAATCGATGAATAATACTCGATGAACTGTAATGATGAACAGTACCTGATTAACAATACCCACCGATGAACAATAACTCTTTCTTGTTATCGGACCCCTAAATCGGAAGCCCTCTCAATGAAAGTACTAATTGATACGACCCACTCAGGTAGTATCGAGAAGAGCATCCTTTTTAGCGGGTGCTCTTAAGAAGTAGAGAAGAGAAGAACTAGAGAATTATTGATCTTTTAACTTGATTGTTCTATTCATTAGCAAAACCTTCGTTATATATGCCTAGTAACTTAGCTTGCTAAACAAGCCAACATAAAAAGAATCCTAAATAAACATAAAATAAAGATAGATAGTCAAGCCCAACACGAAGTCCTTGACTCGTTAACTCGAGACGTATCAATTGGCGGGTTGTAACTAAAGTGTCGAAAAGCATGACCACTCGAATCTGATCCGGATGCGGACCCGAATAAAGCAACTCGTGTTAGGTTAAACGAATCATATCCAAAATTTGTTTCAACCCGATTAATCCAAACTCTACCAATCCGACCCAACTCATACTCCTAGTTGTAACATTGGAATATTGATATGGTGGTTAACATAAAAACTATAAGTTTCTGCTAGCAATATTTTTCAAGACTTATAGTTAAACTTGTGGGAAAAAGTGTTTACTTTTATTAATATAAATCGAATTACATATATAAATTAATAGGAAATTAAATAACAAAAATCGAAGAACAAAAATAAATGAAAGTAGTAAAGAAAGAGACAAGGCTCGTTGTTTAACATGATTCTCTTAAAGCAGATTTGTTGTCTGTTTTCCGGGATACAACATTTAAAGCTGTTATACAGATTGACTAGACAAACTTGCCAAAAAGATAACGGAAACATTCTGCGTTTTTGATCGAAAAGACTGCTGAAATAATTCTAGTAATGGGGTTGTGTTTTTTCTGTTGTCTAGATTGAATGAGGAGAAACACTATTTATGTTGAAAACCCAACTTGTTCTCCAAAATAAATATTTGTCAAACATAAGCAAATCTGTTATTGATATACATGATTTGCATATAATATGTACACATATAATATTCTTTTTAAACTTATTAACAAAGTTAAATCTATTCCTAAAATATATTACATAATATTTTGGAAAATAAAATTCGTGTCTAGCAGCAAAAAAGATAACACACATGCGAACTTTCGAAGCTGCATTCGTGTTCGCAAGTTTCACGAACTCGCACAAGTTCAGAAGCTTTGAACTCATTTTGGCCCAGAAATCCTAAAATTTGCACACCCCTCTGCGCGCACATGAGTGTTGGTGTAAAACCAACCACATAGTTTTTGAATGTAGAAGTCATGATTTTCTGATATACATGATTTCACTTTATGTTTGGAGCAATGTGGGTTAATTCTTTTTTTCAAAATTTGTGTTTCGCGTGTCTCACTTTGAGACACCATGTCTCATTTATATTAACTTCATTTTGAACATATTTTAGCTCGTTGTGAAACTCTATTCGAGAAAAACGTAAAATTACTTATTACTACGAATATATATACTCCGTAATATATATACATATATTAAATTATGTTCAAACTTTGCAAAAACCTCAATTTGCAAAACAACTTTTCCAACAAAACCATCACTTATAAATTTTGCGATATGGTTTGCAAAAATATAACAAAGCTCCAAATCCATTATAACCCTCTCACTAAGGACAAATTAATTGACAATCATGCTCAACTATCTGATATTGATGAGACTCTTATGTATTACGACATATTAGAAGCTTAAAAGTCAATAATTCCAACTTACTATGATAAATACTAACGCTAAAACATATACATTAAATGAAATTAAAAACGTCGTTTTCGTATGCAATTGAAAGAAAAACATTCTTTGTAATTTAGATGAAGTGACAGTGGGTAAATTAAAGTACTACTAATAAAGTAACAGTCTATTTCTTAAAGTAGGTAAAAACTAGTCAAAACAACTACTTACTATGCTTAACCATAAGCAAAGTGGAAACATTAAGAAAGAAATGATCGAAAGAAAATTAAATGAGATTTTATTTTTCAAAGCAAAGAAAGGTAAAATGGTATTTTCTATTTTTCATAAGAATGAGAATTTTTTTGAGATATTAGAAAAAATGCGACTAAATAGGTTTATGCTTCTTTATTCTCATTTGAAAAATTCTTTGAAAAAATAAAATATTTTTCGTCAACTAAACAACACCCTTAAAATCTCATAATTTAATGCTCACATTAAAACTAAATAATACTTTATAATACATAATAAATAATACAAACTTAAAAATAAAAATTAATATGTCATTTTTTTTTTTTTGCCATATTACTAATTAGCATATAATTAATACGTCATATTACTAGCAAAACTCTTCTTAAGAATACAATTATATAATCACATTACACGATAAACAACTAAAAACATATACCTACAAAAACCGTCCAAAAACGTGTTCAAACAAAAACATGAGTGACCCTCAGTTCGGGTAGCAAATTAAAATGGTTCGAAAATGAACCAAGTGAAACATATGCCGCAAAAAAGAACCAACTGAAATATATGCCGCAAAAATGAACCAACTGATCAAGATCATCCCACGAGTACGCTACAATACATAGAAAACACATTTGCCTACAACTTAAAAAGTGAGTACAATCACCTTTTTTTTTTTGCACATGTTCGTGTATAGTCCTGGTACGAGTCTGAGAACCATCCTACGTGGCTTATACCATAGTAGGTCCGGAGCAGCTATGTAAAAGGACGCCGCGATAGATCAAGGCCACTAGCCTTTTGGCTCATATTCAAAGACGAAATGAGACAACGTCAGAGACAATTTGAGCACAGACTCATTTTGAGAAAGATACAATTATAGATGACCCCTATAACAGGTATATCCGCAGTACCTTATAAATAGCACACACATTTATTACCATAACACATTGAATGTTATATTTAAACACTTATTGTACCCCTCGTCTTTGACATATACTTACTCTCACACCGAAGTTGGTCATGGGGTAACAATTGAGGCGAGGCTAACATATGTTTATTACTGTGTGTAGTTATTCCAAAGGTTACTAAGCTTGCGAAAAGGGACATTCTCTCCCAGTAGCTCTTATCGAAGAATTTAACATCTACACAGTATACTCTTTTGCTCAACCTTTTTTTTACCATTGTGAGGCTAAACTTCTAAAACCACTTATTGTATAAATCATTGATCTCATATACGTTTAGTAAGATGCAAAGATACATAAGTTGTCACACAAATATTCAAAGATAGTAGACTGCTCTAAATATATAAATTTTTGGTGTGGAAAATAGTCCTAGCCATTGTTGAAGTAGTATTATTTGCTAAGAAAATGACAAAAATGCCCATCCCCTCAACCTCAAAGTGGTCCTATTCCATTAATACAATTGATGCCCAATTCTCTTATCCTTCACTGCCCTTCACTTTTCTTCACCTTATTCTACTCACCCTTTTCTCTCTTCTTTCCAAACCATCATCCAACATCTCTCTGGAGGACACAAGCATTAAAGCAAGTAAGAAGCATGTCATCATCAAAAGTTTGGACCAAAGAAGAAGATAAGGCCTTTGAGAATGCCATTGCTAACCATTGGACTGAGGATACCAAAGAGCAATGGGATACAATTGCTTCACTTGTACCTACCAAAACCATTCCAGAGCTGAAACAACACTATCAACTACTAGTTGAAGATGTTGATGACATTGAAGGTGGTATCATTCCATTACCCAAGTATCTTGGAGAAGAATCATCTTCCTCTTCAACCAAAGATAACCATCATGGATCGAATTCAAATCGACGCTCTTCTTGTAATTATACTAATGGGTTTTCGGGCTTTGGTCATGATTCCACTAGTCAAGGTGGCGGAAAAGCGAGTTCAAGGGCGGAGCAAGAACGCCGAAAAGGAATTCCGTGGACAGAAGAAGAGCATAGGTATGTAACTAGCATAAAATCGATTTCTTATACTAAACTACCGCCAAAACCTGCATCTATAGATCCTAGAAATCCAAATAACTTCTGCAATGAAATATTACCAATATAGCATAACATAATGTTGCTATTTTCAATCTTCTAAAGGAGCGTCAATAATTGTTTTAAAGTAGAAGTACCATGTTTCTGATAATGAAATCATTACACAATTTATGTACAGATAGTACATGTTGTGCTTTGATTGACCATTGGGGAACGTAATTGTCAGGATACCAATTATTGCTGCAAGAGCCTTGTACCACGCCTTTTGCAAACTGTACAAAGTTTGGAACTATATGCAAAACTCTTATTTAGATCTGGCTTATTTATAGAGCAAACAGTAAATCAATGGCGAGCTTAGTGACCCTTCTAATGTATGATGTATAAATGTAGGTTGTTTTTGTTGGGATTGGACAAGTTTGGTAAAGGAGATTGGAGAAGCATTTCCAGAAACTACGTGATTTCCAGAACACCTACACAGGTTGCCAGTCATGCCCAGAAATACTTCATACGACTGAACTCGATGAACAGGGATAGACGGCGAACCAGTATTCATGATATTACTAGTGTTAACAATGGTGACGTCTCTTCACACCAAATGCCAATCACGGGTCAGTCAGGCAGTACAAACCCATCTAATGGTACAACGGTTGGTGCACCCATGAAACATAGGCCCCATCAACCAAATATGCCTCCAGGTATGGGTATGTATGGTGCACCAATGGGCCATCCGGTTGCTGCAGTTCCGGGCCATATGCCGTCAGCAGTTGGAACTCCAGTGATGATGCCTCATAGTCACCATCCACCGTATGTTATGCCAGTGGCGTACCCAATGGCCCCACCACCAACAATGCATCAATAAAACACCAAATCTTTCCCAAGTTTTTCCTTTTATGCAATAATTCTCCTAGTCAGTGCTAGCATTTGACAACGCAGTCCCCTAAATGAGCTTTTCTTTCACAAAAAATGGATTGTGAAAGGCTCGTTGTAAGGACAAAAAGTAGGACCACAGCAACTTTTTAATGATCAATTTCTGTTGGTTAAAGAATTTTCACCAACTGTTTGTACATTTTTTCAGTCTCACAATTTGTCGCTATGAAATGACTTTGTACCAAAAATAATAAAATGCTATAATGACGTGTACATTATGCGATTTAAGTTGTACCTTGCTCTTTAGATATGTGAAAAGGCTTAGTCAAGTGTGTCTTCAACACACCACTTGATTGAAGAGGGGACAGGCAAGATATACAAAGCAATTTAATGGTGGTTTCTCTTCCAACTTTCTGAGGCCCAAAACGTGACACAGAGATGGTTGATTGCCAAAGTTAAGCTGTCAAACATCATTGTCTGTTGATGTCAAAAAGATAAGAAAAACAAAATAAAAAAGTATTATAATCTCAACAAACTAAATATTAGTCATAATCCCCTCAATCAAAAATACTAATACTGTTGGTAGAACTAGAGATGGTACAATTTGAGGGTTACTAGAAAAATCTTTTGAGCAATAACGATGCTTTCATGCGCCTTCTCGATTTTACGCGGAGCTGCTCAGAGAGGGTGTAATGTAGAAACTTCTTTCGTCCCACTCTCCACCAAGGTGGTACCACAAATCCATGTTTTTTCTTCTTTTCTGCAAGATGAAGAATTAGAAAATCAAATTGTCGATTTTCTAATATATATATATACTTGCACAAACACTTGAAGATAGTTTTGGGGCGGCACAAAATTTAAATTACTCAGTTTAGGTATTTCATATTCTCATGTACATGTTTAGAAAAAGAACCCCATTAAATGCTGATATTTTGACCCATTTACTCATTAACGGGTCGATTTGGGTTATATTTTATCTTTAACCCGTCATATAGGTATAGTCAACATGTAGCAAACAGAAATCCAACCTAAAACCGCCAAAATGTACTTCCAATGCATACAACTTACTAAATCACATACGTATTAAAAAATAATTAGATGATAACTGTAATGAATTATTTCTTTTGGTAATCATATTTATTGTTTAGCACCAAATAATTTATGTAAATGAGCAGAAGTGTTTGGGGTTAACCCAATTCACATGACCTGCCCTTTTTGCCAACTTTAAAAGCCACACTCATATCTATTCACACCAATAAATGCAACCAAGAACACGAACATGTAGAATAATGTTTCAAACGAAAATATGCAGAAAGGGGGCTCTGTAGCATATAAATGTGAACCCTGATTTCACGGGCACAACTCAAATATCTTATATTTCCATTTTCTAACGTTAATATTAAATATGGAGACTTAAAAAGACAGCTTTTAAGTGGTCCGCTCCACATAACACCAAAGATACCAAAAATCATTTTCAAGAATATAAATCAACGAATATCATATTTGTGAATAAGATAATATTATCTTTTTTTTCGAAAGGAAGATCATATTATCTTTATGTAAAAACCTTTAAACTTTGTTAAAGTTGGTGTTAGATAAAGATTTATATTTGATGGCCCAAACCACTGACAAAAAATATAGCTGGTTCAGGTATGGGGCAGAATATGACAACGAACTCACTTATTTCTTGGAGCGCATACGACCCCCATTTTGCCAACAGATCTGATGATATGGATTCCAGATTAGGCCAAAAACTGTTCTGGATCTTTAAGACATCAAGAACAGTTCGTAGCCCGGATCTAGACGGTACAACATTCTCCAACATACTTTCAGGGCTTTCACCAAGCAAAACCTTCAACACACACACAAAAATAGAACTATAAGTATGGAAAGGATGAAGCCTAGTAATTCTTTCTACTCTTGAATCAAAAAATAGAGTTTCACCACAATCAAATCATGTGAGGCAAATTATCAAGGAGAAGCAAACTAAAATCCAAGAAAGTATTATGTTAGTGTAGTAGTTGCAATTTGCTAATAAGATTAAGCTTGGTTATTACAAGTACCTTGATTACTGCTGTAGCTGATGCTGAAATTGAGCGGAGATTATAACTACAAAAATTATAAATACATATCATATAGATGTATCTTGATCAATAAGAATGAGTAAAAAGATGAAAAACATTACACACCCGCCCTCTAGGATAACAAGCAACTTTCCTCTAGATAAAGAAGTCAGCATTTTTGTCATCTGTGCATAACCAGCAGGTGTCACCTACAAGATTATAAACTCATTACTTCATTAGTTACATAAAAACAGGAATAGATTGTACACTAAAAGATGGAAGAGAATGTTACATCACAGCATCCAAGGGGATCACCCCTTGCAGCATCAAACCCAGCTGAAATAATTGTGATATCAGGGGAAAACTTACGAGCTGCAATCAAGTGAGATTAAGTTAATAAAAGGAAAATAATAAGAAAGAAAAAGAAAGTAGGTACGGAATAACCTATTGGAAGCACAACATGCTCAAATGCAAAAACATAATCATTATCTCCAACTCCTCCTCGACTCCACGGAACATTTACACAATAACCCTCTCCGCCCATGGAACCAACCTGTCAAAATTTTAGCTACAATTAATTGATAAAAACCCACATAGACACGTAGCTTCAGCATAAGCAGCTCATGCAGAAATTCAGATGCATCCACATGATTCTTCTAAAACTTTTAACTGAGGAACAAATTTGGTTACCTCATGGGCAGCACCAGTACCAGGATAGAATTGTCCACCTTCATGTCTATGTAAGGATATATACAGGACCTGTAATAAATCAGTAGCGTCAATATAGATTACCATCAATCTGCCAAGCAAGCAGCAGTGACACAAACAAGTGTTGGAACTGCGGCAATTGAACCTAAACATTATTAGTAACAAAAACAAATGTATACTGAGCAGAATACGAAGTGCCACGTAAAAGATATTCTACAAGGATTTGCCTTCAGAAAGGTAAACCTAGCAAGATACTCTATTTTATACCTAAATGTGCATATGGCTGCGTGCTTGTATGTACAACTCAATGTTTTTTAGTTTTCAAATAACAAAGTTTATAAAATATTGTCAACAATTTGAAGATAATAAGATCAATGGTTGCAAGGATCACCGTTTTGTTCTGCTCAAATATTTCTTGAGTACCATTGCCGTGGTGTACGTCCTGCAAATAAATGGGTCGATTATCAACTTTAGTTTGTCATTTCCATCATATACGTGCTTTTTAAAGCAGTTTGTATGAGAAGCTGAGGAATATATACAGTACCCAGTCAACAATTAACACTTTCTTTGCGCCTGCAGCCTGAGCTGCTAATGCAGCAACAGCTGCATTGTTGTGCAGGCAGAATCCCATTGCATGTTTTACACCAGCATGATGACCAGGAGGACGCACCTGACCAGTCAGAGACACAGATTAACTAAAATGGGTGAAGGTGAGTTTTCGTGACCAGTGACCATAGTTTATAAATTTATTTTACCAGGGCAAAACCGTTTTCTGCACGCCCAGAATATATTGCTGAGGCGAGATCAGCACATAATCCCGCCGCAAGTCTTGCAGCAAGTGCTGAATCTTTGTTGGCATAAGTATCTGAAGTAAAGTAGCTGCCAAACAACCAAATTTTACCAATTTAAAACCAATATACTGTATACAGTGAATTTATCTTTTACAGTATTGAAAATACCTAGAGAAACATTGGCTTGTAAGTTCAACGGACTTGATATTTTCATCAGAGTGTACCTAATAACAAAGATCATGATAAGTTGTCGTCAATAGCTTTAAGTCAAACCACAAATATTGTTATACATCCTATAGAGGTCAATGCAGACAACGATTCAGAGGAATACTTGTCGAGTGAGTACTAGAACTAGATTCTAGCTTAGGTTAAAATTGTAGAAGATTCATTAACAGCATAACAAAATAGCTTATACAAGACTGGAACCGCATCCATCTCCTTTTCGTCCAATACAGCCATAAAGGATTTAATCTAACTAGGGAAATGCTTACTGTCCGAAGTTCTTCTTGCGTAATTTCCCTGGCTGGAATCGCATGGCATCTTCCAGGAAATATACCTTACAAGTTACAGATGAGCAAGAGTCAGGGATTGATAAGACCAGCTCAGATTATTAGAACAAGGAAGAATAAAACATGTAATAGATAACATTAAAACAACAGCAGCCAAGTCACAAACCTGCCGTTGCCAGGCTGGCAGCAATTGCTCGCAGACGATCTGGTCTTTCTGGATGAGGAACAGACTTCTTTTCAGCCTGCAATGTTATAACAAAGTATTTATATATCTTTCTCGAGTCATTGTCAAAATATTTTACAGAAATCTTAAAAACACATGACCATAGTCTACTTTCACTTGTTTGTATATAATCGATATACTGACCACATAAGATATTTTAGAAGGCTTATAGCCTAAATTATACCAGTTCAGTAATACTCGATTATGACAAGTGTAGTCCACATATGCCCTACTTCTTTGGATTACCATACAACAGATTCCAAAGAATGATGGCATCAAACTCAAGCTATAAGCATTTAGACAATGAAAAGTAATTTAAAAAAGGTACTGATTTTTCGTTTGTAAGCATTTATAATTGCAATATGGAAAAGAGATCTTACTTCGTAGTGAAGCAACATCCTATCATCAAAACCCACTGCCGTCAACTTATGTGGGGCCAAAGTTTGTGAACTTGAAGCTACATTGATAAAAAGAAAGATCGTGAAAATGTGAACATTTCAAATGAGAAAGGAAGATGAAGAATTTATCAACATTTAACAGCTCTTCCATTTATTTTCTTCAGCGTCATCTATTTCAGTGATCTCTTGTCAAAACATTATGGTTTCTTGCAAGACAGTTCATGAAGCATGAATGAATAGTGAGTATTCTATTTACTAGAACATCTTTCCTGCTTTTATCTTTTTGTATGATATCGGGATACGAAAAACTGATTTTGATGGTAAGAAGTTTTAGAAAACAATAGATTTAAACTGGTAACAATGTCGAGCAACCGGGTTAGATGTGTCTCTAAAACGTCCACTATGAAAAAACCAAAGCACAAGAAATGTCAACCATGATTCGCAAGCACTTTGTGGTTTCCAGTTCTTGTAAAAGCTCCAAATCAACAAATTAGAATTAGTTTCAACTATGACTTTAGACCATATTTCCAGAATAACACTTTGCCGCAATGCTTATTAATATTGAAGGACAAATTTAAGAGCTGTACGTTACTGTTTAGCTTCTGATGATAGTGACAAGAATCACACTATTAGGGTCTAACTAAATATATTCAGATTGTACTAAAGAGATAGGGTAGCCTAGTCAATTCACAAATTTGTTACTTATTACTGCACTTGAGTTCTATATCAATGTTCCCATGCCCTAAACCTCATTAAGGTTTCATTCTATATGAAGTGGGCTTATTCCTATAAAGCAATTAGCCCACAATGAAGGCCATTCAATCAATTAGATTGGCCACCATACAAAAATATGATGATACCTTCCAAATAAACATCGAAGAAAAACAAAGCAAATGGCTAACATGGAGATAGTATAGATAAAATTTTCATGCAACACTATCATGGAGATACTATAAAATAATGAAACAGGTAAAGCTTTTTACCTTTCGATTCCCCATTTCGTTTCAATAGTATATCCTGAACAGAATCTGACTGCTGTAAAGGCGATGCAAGAAACCCATGCCTAAGGATTCCAGATTCTTTATGCTCCCCACATATCTGTATATAGAAAGTTTTGCAAATTGTTGACAGGCATTAGTAAAAACTAAAATTATGAAAAATAAATAACTGTTACAAATAAAAGAGCTGGAGAAAGGAATAAATCCATCTTGGATCAGATAAATAAATAAAAAGCTGGTATCATAAAAAGAGACCATACATGGCAATAGATAGTATCACCAAAGTTCACCATTGTACAATTGATGCAAAACCATTTGACAATCGCTATATGATTCTCTAGTTGTTTCTCTAAAGGATCCCAATCACTGTCATCTTCACTATCAAAATCACCTTCTTTATTATACATATCCTGAAGAGTCATGTCTTGATGCTGGCCCGTACACCCCTGCAGGTAAAGCTTATCATGAGTTGCATATTGCAGGCTTCCCAAAAAAAGAGACCAAGGAATATCTTAAATGACGCATAGTTCAAATTCTCCAAGTTCTAATGCCCCCACTTATTACAGCATCCAAAACTGATACCATCAACAATACAGATTACCAGATTTGAATCAAATAGATAACTTCCCGAACTCAAATCTAGAATCAACTATTAACTATAACCCACAAATTTTATAGATATTGTACTTTTACAAGTTCAATGTAGTTATCAAATAACAATTAACCATATCTTTGAAAGTTAGACACAAGCATTAAGAGATGGAGTGGACTGTAAAGGGATAGAAGCATCTAATTTTACGAATTGGAGACTTGAATTAAATGTACCAGCACTAAAATTTTATCTCAGTATCGAATGAATAGAATATCATAAGGTCGAGAGTTCATGAACCCCTAAAATAATGTCAATAGGATCATGATTTTCTTTAATAATTTTACGCAACAGATAGTGAACTGCATCCTATTACAAAGAGCCATATATCAAACAGACAAAAAATTCAAGCAGCAAGAGTCACTTACTTTGCCTGCTACTCCATTAGTGGATGTTCCGGAACCATCTTCATCACGGCAATTATTTGCAATGACTCCACCAGATCCCAAATTTCCTTGCCTTCCATTGAATCCCTGTTTAAGAGTTGGGTCACTTTGACCATGAATGTTGGTTTCCGCCTGCCCATTTCCCATCCGGCTGATTTGCATGGTGTTTGAGACCACTTTGTGGTCAGCATGACAACCCTCCAACACAATCATTCCTTCATTAAGCATACAATCATCAGTGGGTATGTCCGAAAACAGGTATCAAGCCAAACTTATCATGTTATAAACAGCACACTGACAGGAAATGCACTCTCCTAGTTACAAGCTAAACACATAATCATAGTATCATACAAACGTGATAGGTACCGAACTGACATACCACAGAGCATAATAGCAAAAATCTTGCAGGAGAATCAAGTATGGTAGAATACTAAAAGAATGGTTATCAATTGGTTGTTAATGACAGTTCATATGATACTTTGGTGGTCTTAGTGAGCAGTGGCGGACCCAGGAAATTGGATTGTGGGGGGCAAAAAAAATTTTGACAATAGCAAGGCGAAAAAAAACTAGGATTGGAATAAAAAACCAAGTATGCCTACTTAAAAATGAAGGATTTCTAAAGTTTTAGAGTGCTAAATGTTGGACTTCAATGTGTGAGTGGGGGCAATTTGAGTTTTGAGGGGGGGAGGGGGCATCTTAAAAGAACGCCCAAAATTGGAGAAAAAATACACTATAATCTTGTCTATTTGGTCTAGCCATGGAGGGCACCGCCCCCCTAAACCCAAACCATAGATCAGCCCGTAGAAACTAGAAACAACGTCTTTCGTCCAAAATTAAGCATTACTTTTGCAATATTCCATACGTTATTTAGCCTTGATAATACAGATACTCCGTCAACGCAATATAAATGAGAGTTTCCCTTTGGATATCACCATTACAATATGAATGTTTAATATGTTTCCAAATTCAGAAAATAACATTAACCTAAGATGCAAAATAAATTGGAAGCCCTGCCGATGTTACACTAAGTTTTCTTTAAAAGGATAAGGTTAACATTTGGTATCGTCCACGATTCGGTCAGTAATACTATTAGTAACGATGATGCTAAATAAATAAACAGCATAAACGAGTTGTCAAGTAACTACTTCCATAAAGTTAGCATCCAGCACATTAACAAAATCCTCACATATCACTAGCTTCACTATAGTGTCCGTTAACGCTTCCATAAATCATAAATGACAAAATCAAAACAAAACTTTATACGTCCAAGTTGACAAAAATAGCCAGTTAGCAAACCTCGGATATAAAAAAATCAACATAATTAGCACTTATGTGACACTTGGCACCTCTAAATTAACTCACGGCTACACCTTAACATATGTAACTACCGTTTACACGTAACAATTACAGCGATATATCTGTGTTAGCAAACCGCTTTATCAAAACAAACAGTTACTAATTTCTGCTTATTTTCGCAAACGTACGCCTAATCAACTCCACGTCTCTACCCGTCAAGACCAATTACATGACACGTGGCACTACTAGAAAGGCTACTAAAACATAAAAACCTACAAAATTGAATTAAAAAAATATGCGCAAACTAAACTCTAGGGTTTCAACTTCTAAAATACACATACACTTATACATAAAAATGTGAAATTAAAAATAAAAAATTAACGATAGAGAAATATACATTTAAATAGTGGTAATTAGTAATAATGAATTAAGTTGGAAATGAGAGTGACGTCATAAATCGATGAACAACTGACCTGACTGAGTTGTGAGTTGCGTTGAATTTTTATTGGGTTTTGAATTTGGGGGAAAATATGTTTTTATTTGTTTTGGGGGTTAAAAAGAGTGAAGGGAGTGCAGCCGTGATTTTTTATTGGCGGGGAGTTTTACAAATGTGCCCTTCTTCTTTTGTGGATTTTAGTATTCTTCTCCTCAAGTAACAGGTTATTAGAAAAATTCACCCTATTAATAAGTACTTTTCACGTTTTTCTTTTTTTGCAGATATCTGTAGACGCGTAGAGGTATTTGTTTGTATTTACAAACATAAGTGCTAAAAAAACACTCGTAACCTCTTCAACATTTAAGACATAAATATTCAGTCTTCTCAATTTTCAACACTCATTTTCCACCACCATTTCAATATTGTTTATTTTTTTACGTTTTTGTACGTATTTATTGAAATGACTCATTTCATTTGTATGTTTTGTACGCCTGTAAACGCTTTCTACGATTTTTTACGTTTTTGTCCATTTTGTACGTTTTTGTCGTTTGCTTTTTGTCTGTTTTCGTACGTTTCTTTTCATTTTCGTATGTTTTATAACGTTTTCGTCTGTTTTCAAACGTTTTCTTAAGTTTGCATCGGTCTTCGGCTATTTTCGTACTTTTTCATCTGTTTTCTTATGTTTTTTTCGTTTTCGTAGTTTTCTTAAGTATTCGTACGTTTTCGTTTGTTTCTTACGTTTCTATACGTTCTTTTACATTTTCGTATGGTTTAATATGTTTTCGTCTGTTTTCGTACGTTTTCTTACATTTTCTTCTATTTTCGAACATTTTTGTATGTTTGCATTTGTTTTCCTATGTAGAAGTAGTGAAGGATTAGAAGCACATTTCGTACATTGTATTGTCAAAAGACAAAGATAGCTTTTCACCAAACGATGTTGGTCTAGCGATACCTAACGTAGTTCATCAAGATGTGGGATTAGAGTTTGGACCAAAGTAACTAAGATGAAGGCAAGAGTGTGCGAGTTTAGCTAAAAATATTAATAAAAATAAAATATTTTTTATTCATATAATTTATGTATAAAATGTATTTTCTTATTCTAACTTTAAACCAAAATTTAAGATTAATATATCAAAACTCAACCATTAGATCATTTAAATTCAAACCAAATGCGTAATTTTGACTATTCATCTATTTTGTAACAACTAAAAGACAACATCTATTTAATTTGTTGTTTTTTAATTCAACATTTATTTTGATATATTTACAATTTTTTGTTTTTTTAATTTTAGTGATTTTATTTATTTTAATTTAAAATTTTTTTAATTTAATATTAATTGATTGCTAAAAAAATAAACATCAAGTATCCGTCCCTAATCCTATATCACGCGAGTATTATAATATTTTTTAGAAAAAAGAAAAAAAGATACGATACAAGACATCCTCCACCATTAGCAAGCTAATTAAAAGTGAGGGACCAAAAAAACAAAATAAAATACAACACATGAGCACCAACTGACCCATATAAAAAGCCCATACCACAAGACAAAGCATAGAAACACTACAACCCACATGAGTAGGCCACAAACAACCATGAACCTGGAGCCCATTAAGAGCATCAATCTCATCTGACCAAAAACAAAATAAAATCTTCTGAATAAACATACCATACCATTCTGGGTACAACTTTTTTTTTTTTTTTAAATAATTCTCAGTACACTTGCAGCAGCCACAAGAAGCATGAATATGCAGCAGACAGATGAAGCATAAATATAAACCAATCTCAGAAAGCCACTGAATACAGGCCGAAAAAAACACACAGCAGAAATATAAACCGAATTTCATCCATATAACTAATTTTTTTTTGGGTATACCTAGGTTTCCGACTTGACATTGCGAGCCGACTAATCCCCGGGCGACTACCCTTTTGGATAGCCCGGAGTCGTCGCAGGTGAACCTCCGTGGCTATTGATCATTCATTATGATTGTCTCAATATTCAAATATATGTGATTGTTTCATTTTCACAAATCTATCCAGAAACCACACACATGATGATAAAGAAAATGATCCAAGGATAATTAATTTAGAAAATTATTTACAGCCACCTGCAAGATAAATGTACAAGCCAAACATGTAATCACTGATCAGTACTTGACCTTCTCATGTTCCTGTAATGCGTGTACTTGTTTCTGGCGCGCGTTGAACTTTGCCTATCCACAACCATTTCTTCAAAAGATCAGTTTAAGGAGGCTCAAAAGGGCATGAATATAGATTGGCAAGATATCAATTACTGTGTTAGGTGATTCCAGATACACCACTGGGTCCCATCTGCACACGCGTGAAGTGGTGGTCACATGTTAATATGCATCTTGACCTTTGTGATGCTACCAATGCCCAAAAGGATATCAAAAGACACGTAGCTCATAGTTCAATCTGGCATGATGCAGCAATTGTGAGTTTATCATGCCATCCTTCGAAAGCATCTCATCCACATGAAAATTGATGATACTAGCCTTCAATTAGCCGTGTTCCTGATCACAACAATATGACAACATATTAATTCTTTACTTGTTCGTGATCGTAGCAATATGCCATAACATTTTAGGAGCAAGATGTTCAAGATTTAAAAGCAGTTAAGTAATACCAGTAACAAAACTGATTCTGTGTATAAACGAAAGGGGAAATTGCATATGTATCCAAGTATTTGTAAACAAAAAGTTTCCTAAATATTTGTAACTTAACTGATTATTTGATAATCAGTCTCTATTCTAATAATTCAAGTGGCAACAAATCATTTTGGAGAGCACCCCCTACGATGTCAAAGTGGAGAATGCCCAACGGTCTATATCCATCTCTTTTTTCCCTCAATTTGAATCTAACTTCACTTATTGTGCTACACTTGCGAGATCACCTTGAAACCATTTTGGTCTAAACCGAAGGGCGATATAACTTAACTAAATATTTTCTATCATACATCACACAATCTATAGGCACAAGGCACTAAGAAACAAATTCTGCTCACCACCACTTAACAAAAGCAACCTTTTAGATGCAATGTAAACTTCACACACCACAATGAAGCAAAAGATCATATATTTTATTATTGCATCCGATTATTTTACCAACAGAGGAGTAGAGCTAGAAGTAACAGAATAGTACCTGGATTATGTTCAGTTATACTGATTGCATTCTCCAAACTTTGAGCAGCTTCCAGCATTCCCATGGCTTTGTAGGCACGTATCATTGTAGCAAAAGTAATGTCGTCTGGTTCACAATTCCTATCCTTCATTACCGACAACATTTCACCCATTCTTTTTATATCACCAGCCTGGCCATAAGCACTAATTACACTGTTAAAGAATGTTGTGTCAAGAGTCACGTCAGAATTATCTATCTGCCTCATTATTGAATCAATCTTCTGCATATGTCCAGCTTTACCATAACCGCTCACAAGAGAACAATAAGTAACCGCGTTAGGCTTCATTCCTTGATGCTTCATATCAAGAAAAAACTCCTCCATTCTCTTGACATTTCCAGCCCGTTTAAATGTTTCAATAATTATGTTGAAAGTAACGACAGTTGGGGAAATGAACCTGTTGCTCATATATTCCATTACAGCTTCCATTTTATCATACATCCCCGCGTTCCCATATGACTTGATCAATATATTAAATGTCATCACATTAGGTTCAATACCCATCAGTTGAAATTCCTCAAACCATTTCTCCATTTCTGAAATCATCTTTAAATTCCCATAAGCACCAATAACTGAATTAAACGTGAACACATCAGGAAGGCAAGTCCCTTGTTCAAGCATATCTGTTAGCACACTCTCCATTAGTTCAAACAATCCCACCTTCCCATACCCATCAATTATGGTATTATATGTGACAACGCTGCATTCGATTCCTGAATACGACATGTCAGCAAGAATATGCTTGATCATATCAAACCGCCGAAGCTTAGTGCAACAGTTGATTAAGATTGAATAGGTATATACATCAGGTTTGCAGTCGGGTATCAACTTCATATCAGCAATAACTTCCCATGCCTTGTCAAGGAGGCCAGAGTAACCATATGCACTCACAAGTGATGTATAAACATCAATAGTGGGCTTAAGCCCGTCTTGTACCATCAGCTCGAATAGCAAGCTGGCTTTCATGGGCTGTCTGCATTTGCCTAGCATAACCAGCAGCTTTGTGTATGTTTGGCATCTCGGTTCATACCAATGTTGATTACGAAGAAGATCAAATATCTAAACATAATCAAAGCAATAATTACATCAGTGGATGACAAACTCGTATATTTAAGATAAAATGATTCGTAAATGCTAAAACTATCTATACACTCATATGATATATCACCACAAAAGCCTGCAACTCATATAAAAATTCGGGGCAATTTCATATTTATCAAAACATGCTTTTAGAACATTGTACATTACGCATAGAATGACTGTAAATTGGTATATATGAAACTGATCATGAAAAGAGGGGGAGAGCAGGCAACAAAAACAAGATGCAGGCAACAAAAAGGACACACACATATAGAACCTATAATGGGCTGAGCATTGGGTCAAAACCGACACGAATCGACCCAAAACTCGGTTAGGCTGAAGAACATAAACCGAGAACCGAACTGAAGTGACTCGGTCGGTTTCGGTTTTGTCTCGCTCGGCTCGGGACGGTTTTAACAATTTAAGTGTGTTTTTAACGGTTTTGGCCGAAACCATATAAAACCAAAAAACGAACCAGATAGGGATCGGGTTCGGTTTGGTTTTTCAGGTTTGGGTGCCGTTCGGTTTTGCTCAGCCTTATTATAAATTCTATATATTCACACACACACACAATCTTGCCAGAGGTCTGTCCGGAAGCCGTCTATTTACTCTCGGGGAGGGGTGTTGATACGTGCCTGATCATGTCAAGACCAAGTCTTTTCCTTAGTTTCCCATGCACTTAAAGAAGTTTAAAGTCATGCATCATTTTAGGAATGAAAAGTGGAACCCACTACTGCATTTAGTCCATGTTTGCATCCATGTTCTCCATATTTTTAGTATTGCATCCGTATGTTTAGCATAGTCGTACTTGTTCTAGTTTACTATTTAATGTACTCCTTGCATCAGTGAATGAAAAAAGAAGAAAAGAAACAGAAAATTGTTCCAAAAGTTCGTATGTTTTCTTTATTTACAGTAGGTATTGCTTTTGATAATAGTAGTGTCGTAGTTTAGATATCGACTAGTAGTAGTTTAGTCCATATCAATTGGTGCTTTCATTTTTCTTACCATGCCTCCTAAAAAAGACCATCCACCACTTGAAGAAACAATGGCAGCCATGGCTGCTGATATTTCAAAGCTTGTCGAGTCTCAATCCATCACCAATGAAAACATCAAGGCCACCCAAGCACAATCATCTTCACAACTAGATGTCATATTAAAACAACTCGCGGCACAATATGAACAAACTGCCGCCTTCATCGCGAGCATTGCTCAAAATAATGCACGACACCACCAACCGCCACCACCAAACAACGTGACACCAACTCCTCATGGGCTGCAAATTCGACCGCCCAAACTTAATCTTCCGGCATTCGACGGATCAAACCCTCTTGATTGGCTTTTTCAAGCCGATCAATACTTTAGATTTTACAACATCCCACCACCCCAACGTCTTTCCATGATTGCCTTTCACCTCACCGGAGATGCTCTAAGTTGGTACAAGTATCTCTCAAACAATCGTCTCCTTACCACATGGGACGCATTCACCCGTGCTCTTGAAACACGTTTTGGTCCGTCAACCTATGATAACCACCAAGCCGCACTTTTCAAGCTCCAACAAACTTCCACCGTTTCTGATTACCAAACCGAATTTGAGAGATTAAGCAACTGTGTCATTGGTCTGCCTCCAGAAGCATTACTTAATTGTTTTATCTCTGGCCTTCGTCAAGACATACAACAAGAACTCACAATTCTTCGACCCCAAACCATCACCCAAGCTATCGGTCTTGCTAAACTAATCGAGGACAAAACAAATGATCAAAATTCACCACCAACAAAGGCACCTTTCCTAGCGACTTCCGCCAGCCCATTTGCTCAACGTTCGACACCAACAAACGCACCCTTGCTAGCGGATCCAGCTCGCCCTTCCGAGACCCTCCCGGTCAAACGCCTAAGCCCTGCCGATATGCAGAAGAGACGTTCTGAAGGCTTATGTTACAACTGTCCAGAAAAGTATCTACCTGGTCACCAATGTAACCCGCCTAAATTTCTTCTTCTTCAAACGGAAACCGAACCCAAAACCGCAACAACGGACCCCCCATGGGGACTATTTACTGTGAACTATGACAATGCAGGACCTTGAGGACAAGGTCCGTTCTAAAGGCGAGGGTATTGATACGTGCCTGATCATGTCAAGACCAAGTCTTTTCCTTAGTTTCCCATGCACTTAAAGAAGTTTAAAGTCATGCATCATTTTAGGAATGAAAAGTGGAACCCACTACTGCATTTAGTCCATGTTTGCATCCATGTTCTCCATATTTTTAGTATTGCATCCGTATGTTTAGCATAGTCGTACTTGTTCTAGTTTACTATTTAATGTACTCCTTGCATCAGTGAATGAAAAAAGAAGAAAAGAAACAGAAAATTGTTCCAAAAGTTCGTATGTTTTCTTTATTTACAGTAGGTATTGCTTTTGATAATAGTAGTGTCGTAGTTTAGATATCGACTAGTAGTAGTTTAGTCCATATCAGGTGTGATCGTCTACATACTACCTCCAGATTGGGTGCTGTTGTTGTATAGAACCTATATGTCTATAAGACTCAAATACTCTTACGGCATAACAGGGTGTGTCATGTAAATTATCCATCAGAACTCAGAAGATACACTAGTATTACTTATACAATTACTGTTCTAAAAAAACTTTAAGCAAATCCTATAGACAGTAAATCAAAACTAAAATGCAGTTCCTTAGCCTCTACAAAACCGAGACGAACCTTTAGCGCAGAGTCCCATCTTTTAAACCTGACAGCATTATCCAAAGCCTCCAACAAAAGCTTGGGCGAAAAGCGGTTAGTTTTAACAGTAGCAAAGTTAGCTTTTCGCTCAATAGCCTCAATGGCAGCTTCTGACCTGAGAATACGAGACAAGTGCTTGTCAGTAGACTTTTGTATACCTTGCGAAGAAGGAGGAGCATCACCCGTCTTGTTGTTCTTCTTCTTAGCTGCTGTGATAATTCGCAAAGACGGGTGTTTGGGTTGGTTCGGGCGTTTTGTCAAACAGTTTGTGAGCAAGGGAGATGGTGAGAGTGTTGTAGTCTGGGTGTTCATGCTGTAAGAGAATTTATTCTATGGGTGGTTAGAGTATGAAAATTTGTTGTTTAGACATTTGAAGCGAGGTTAAGGAATTTGACTTCTTTGTTAAAAAGAGAGTGCAACTGAAGTGATAGATAAAATGAAGGTGCTTTCATGCCACGTCATCCTTTTTAATTTAAAAAATAAAGTGCTTTTATTTGCTGATGAAATCATGAAACAAATCAAATCTCTCTTTCTTCACTCTCACAAACACAAGACACAACCTATATCTTTCAAGCATAATGATTATATAAAAAATTCATCTTTCATTTCGATACTCATTTTATTAAGGATGGCATTGGTAATGGATATGGGTATCTCATACTCGTTATTCACGTGAATTTTTTCATACCCACCATCTATCTGTCACCCATTAGTAGATATTGATGACGTATAATCTTCAGCTGGGTGTTTAACCTGGCCTACGGATACTACCCATATCGGTCCATCACAGATGGATTGAGTCAATGATATTTTGGATCTATGGGTTTGGATGATAATGGTCGCGTGTACTGTGTACGGCCCACAGCTCGATACGTGCGGCATGGGTTAGACAGAATCACAGTTTAAATCGGACTGTGATTAGGATATTCATTAACCATAATTAGAATATAAAAATCACCAAAATTATGGTAGTTATCTCTTACTTGGGGCGAAGATACGATAAAGTCCAACAGGGACTTTACCATCTATATAATGAACCCATAAGGGTTCCACAAAGGTACGATTAACTCAATACTCTAATATCTCATCAATTTCTAAACCCTCAAATCGATTACTTACTCTCACGCCGGAATCTAATCGTGGGATACGTTTCCACGGTAAGCCTAACAGCGTGTTGTTTAGTGTGCAGGAGCTCAACCATAAATTCACTTGGTGCAAGAGCCGGAGCCTCGAACACCCGAATTAAGTCTAATTCGGGTCAAACAAGGTCCATCCAACTTTGTGGAACCCTACACTAAACTCTACCAATGACAAAGGGAAACCCTAATCAGGGGGTACCAAAAGAACATTGGCCGAAAACCAGGGGTGGAGACCCCGGTCATCCAGCCACCCACGGGGGCGGCAGGGGCAGGGTCAATCCGAAATGTGACGAACCAATGCCCACGGGGGATGGACACACATTTCAATACCTTCGCACCTACCCTGGTCATAAACAACCCCGATCTAGGGTCAACACCATTACCTCCCAACAAAGAGAGGCAGCGTCCCCCAGTTACTGAGACTAAAGTCAACACGGTCATCCAAGACGTCAATGACGGAAGTATCAAAGACTACATGACTCAGAGTTTTGAATCTATCATCCTTGTCATAACGGCAAGGATGAACTTGGGAAGAAACCTTTAGGCCAGGTTGAACTTTGACAGCGTTGCGGGTGACACGCCCAAGAGGTCGCGAAAAAGGAACAGAAAACGTCGGGCGGGGGTACCTTCCCGAAGTTAGGGACATCCTCAACCGCGTAGTGTCTTCGAACGGATTGAAGACAGGATACTCGAGGACCTCGAAGCAAACCAGGGAGACGTGAATCTCTCGGACGAATCCGTAGAGCACGACTTCCAAGAGACACCGCATTAAAACATTTGTCGCGTTAGTGTCTTTGAGAGGACAGATCCTCCTATGGAAGAGACGTTACCCCTCCACCACTAACTAGCAGTTACCGCAGCCGCTCCAGGCGCGGCAGGCGCTCGCCCAGTAATGATCCATCCGGATCCGACTCGGATGACCATCATCCCAGACGCCGTAGAGCGAGATACTCCTCTTCTGAATCCTCAGGCAGTAGCAGGGAACGCAAGAGACTATCATGACGTCGCTCTCAACGGGGGTGATGACTATCTTTCTCTCCCATGGTGCCGGGAGAAAGAAGATGCATTCACAAGTCGCATTCGGGACTACTCCGAGGACAAAATGCTGCGTAATGCCCACCTGCGTAAAAACTTATGATGGATCCCGTGATCCGGACGACCATTTAAAAGTTTTTGAAACACAAGAAAAGATTGAGCAATGGCATATGCCTATGTGGTGTCAGATGTTCAATTCAACTCTCATTGGGAACGCACGCGACTAGTTCGAAAGACTTCCGCATCGAAGCATCGATAGCTTTGATGAATTACGGAATGCATTCAGAAGGAATTATACTCAGAGAAAGAAGTATAATATGGATCCTGTTTTCACTGGCTACGGTGAAACAGAGACACGGGGAGTCCACGGAAGACTTCACGGTGAGATTCAAAGACGAGTGCACGAAAATCAAGACATGTCCGGAAGTTTTAAAGATATCCGACTATATGCATGCCATAACAGATAGGGAACTAATTAGACGTCTGAATGACGGGCGTCCTGAAACATTCGATGAGTTGATGAAAAGGGTTAGATCCTTTTGTGGAAGGGGAGACCGCGGTCTCAGCGGCCTATTCCACAAAAGGAAACCAGAGTTATCGGAATCACGACCAACCCAAAAAGCAATCAAACCAGGCGAGTAGAAGGAGCCTTGACTACCGTGGTCAGCAAAAAGGACGAGGTAATGACAAGTTCACCCCACTAAGAATGTCTCCACGAGAGATATTTCTATCAGAGGGCGCAAATTTCCCAAGACCACCTCCCATGACAACTCCAGTCGACCGTCGCCAAGGGAATCGATTATGCGAGTTCCATAACGATAAGGGCCACGACACTGATGAGTGAATCCATCTCAAAAAGTATATTGAGTCTCTGGTAAAATCAGGACATCTCAAACACCTCGCCAAGGACTGGAAGGATGGGAAGGATAACAAAAAGAATGACAGAAAAGATCATCCCAAGGATAAACCCATAACCATATTCATGGTGCAATTGTGGCAGCGCAGGACTAAGCAGAAAATTAGCCAAAAAATTTCGTGCAGCAAGGAGATCTCGTTCCCTCCCATCACGACAAGCAATGTAGCCCAAGGAACCCTCACCATCGAAGTGAACATAGGAGACCACAATGTCCGTCGCATGTATATTGATGGAGGGTCATCAGCATAATACTCTATGAACATTGCTTTGTACAACTACGACCGGGGGTGAAAAAACAGTTGATGTCGGCCACGTCGTCGCTCATTGGCTTCAGTGGAGAAACCATCTGGCCGCTAGGCCAGCTACGGCTCCTAGTAACCATCGGAGATGACGAACATCCAACCACAACATGGATGAACTTCATGGTGATACGTTCACCATCGTCGTACAACGACATCATTGGAAGACCAGGGATATTGGCTATCCGAGGCGTATATGTTATTCCAATATCAATCCATAACACAAGATTCTAGAGAGAGAAATAGAAGAAAAGTATAGAGAGAAACTAGAGAGATTTGGAAGGTTAAACACTTTAGAGAGAGAAAAAAAATGGTAACCAACACCCTCTTACACACATGGAAGAGCGTATATATACCCTTGGCATTTGGGCCGTGGGTTTAGTTTCCTTGGGCCAAGCTTGGCTTTGCTTGGGCTTACGCCCCTAACTTATACAATATTAGCTTAAAGTCCAAGCCCGGTTAACCCGACTAACCTATTAAAATGCAAGACCTTTAACGACTAAGATGACCTATTACATTCTTGTTCGACTATATAAAATATAGGGCTAACAATCTCCCCAAATGTATCGGTTATCTCAAAAAGCTTAAAAAGCATAAGATGATTGAGTGAATACATTCTTGTAGAGGAGATCTTCCTGTTTAGGTCTTGTATCTTGGTCTTGTTCTTGTTTGTAACGGCTTTGTTCCTTCATGCTTTTGTGATATTTATCTTGATCCTTCGTCATTTGACGTTGAGTACTTGAAATCTCCATCTTGTGCTCCTTGTGACTAAAGTGACCTATTACATTCTTACATTCTTAGGTATCTTGATTTTCGCCATCTTGTGCCCTTGTGACTTCTGAATCGACATGTTCATACTTTGTTGATTTTCAACGGCTAACAATCTCCCAATCAAATGAAGTTGTAGTTAGTCTTTCAAAGATCCATCAGAGTTGCGGAAGACTTTAACTTTCAGTATGAACATGTGAAGACGAATTTGGTTAGTACACAGCTACGCCACCATCTTGATATACAGCAACATATATAGACACGGATAAAATGGCTTTGAACATTTCATCCTAACTCGGTAGCGTTTTACCTCCGGTAGTTGAAGACCGTTAGACGGTATTAGATACCGTACCTGTGATCGGGTAGATTCGATTAAGAACCTCCTTGACAGGTTTTCTCGGCGGTAGTAGCCAGTTCTCTTTACTCGACCGTCTCAAAGCAGACTACAAATGTAAAGAGTGAATCATAAGGATAATTTATCCGTCTGATTAGAGTCGTCAATTCAGAATTCCTGGAACAAGTTTGATTCTAAAAGAATCACACCATTGTTGCTTTCCAGTTTGTCACAAGCTCGATTCATAAAGAATCTTGCATGTTACCTACCGCAGTGTTGTTTGAAGTTGACACTGGAAGGATTTCCATTCGTCACTGTGAGCACTAAGGAGTGTCACTCTGAATGTTCTGGCAAGATCACACAGATTTTGCGAAGAAACCTAGAACCAAGTTTGAATCATTTAAGAATGCAAACTTAGTTGCATTCCAGTTCTCACAAGTTTGATTCGTGTAGAATCGCACAAGTTACCTACCATGAGCTTGTTTGATGCTGGCTCAAGCAGGATTTCCATCTTCATTGTGAATTGTATCACTCAGATGTTCTGGCAATATCACAGGGATAATGCGTAGGACTCGATTGTGTCCGAATGAGATAATAGATTGATCTCTTTTTGGCTCTAGACTCGATAAGTGCATTTTGGTAATCGGAGGCTGGAGCAGACTGCCACCTTTTCAATATTAACTAACTCGGAGTGAGAAAGCCAATAGATACGTGTTGATCTCTGTGACAATGAGACAAGTTTCTTTTTTAGAGAAACCTGAATGGATGGGGAAGGGTTGTGCGTTGCATCACTGGGTCCATGATGTCTTGTCTTCAATAGATGTATTGACCCGGTTTCTGCCTAAGTTGCATAGAATATTCAACCCCTTCAATACTTACCAATACGTCATCACTAGCACCTTGTTGTGATTGTTCCAGTGCTAACTTAAGTAATTGGTCCGCATTCAGCTTCATTCAACTCCATCTTTCCTAAGGACAACTATTTCTAGCTATGGAATATCCTTGGTAGATCCCTCCGGTTTTGGTTGGATCATAGGACTTAGTTTCCTATCCTAAACCACCTTTTGACTCCATCGTTCTGTCGTGAACAGTAGGTTGTTTTGGGTAAAGATCGTAACCATAAAACCATTCAAAGTGCTTGATAAAAATCAAAACTTTTAACACTTTGAAAGTTTTACATTTCCGAAAAGCTCCCCCCACACACATGCATCGATATACGAAATGGTTTAGCATGTGAAGGAAAGAGTTGCACTTGAGTCTTTAAGATCACATGTTGCAATATATTACATTTTAATCATATTTTCTCCCCCTATCTCTAATATAAAAACATCATATTAAAGATACCAATTGATTAAAATATGACAATTTCTGAAAATCGATTGGGAGAGAAACATGTGTGCACGCATGAATCATGGAACTTTTTCAGTCGGGATGCTCCCCCTCAACAATATATGTGTGTCTTGAAACAAAAGTTTGACAAAATTTTGGAAAAACGACACCACAAATATGTTGAGGTACGGAGTTGAGATGCCTTATCCGATATAGTATATTACATATGACAGTTTTAAACCATTTTCGAAATGTGTTGGATACATAAAATATGACAACTTTGAGATGTACCCAACAACATTAAAGGCTTGATTTTAAAACGCTCCCCCTCAAAAATTGATCAAAATTACATATGACATTTTTGAGATATAAAAACCATATTATGAGGAAGGAAGTGTTGAACACACAATTTTGAAAGATTTTGAAAAACCTTTTGAGAAATTCTTGAAAAAATGTGTTCAACGGTTTTAAAATAGTCATGATAGAAGACTTCTCTTCTATTGCTTTTGGAAAGCGCACTGAAACGTACACTCCCCTTGCGGATCTATTTTTAATGAGCTCATAACTTTGATTGTTTTATGACTAGCTCATGACCGAGAAAGATAAATTTCCCGTTTTGAAGGATAAGTTATCATCCGTGATGAACTTTCCTTAAGTTGAAGTTCGAGTTCTAAACTGACATTTACTTAGAAGTCGTTTTTCATGAACTTAAAAACGTTGAATGTTTTTATGAGAAGCTCATGACCGAGAAATATGAATTTCTCGTTGAGAAGGATAAGTTATCGTCCTCCTTATTTGAGGTTTGAGTTCTAAGCTGTGATGCGCTTAGAAGTCATTATGAGAGAGTATCAAGCAGCTTCATTTGCCAAAACCTCCAAGTCTTCTAGAGTCATATACTTCATACCAAGACGGCCAACGAGATACTGAAACCTATTTTGAGATAGGGCTTTAGTAAACAAGTCTACTATCTGGTACTCAGTTCTGACAAAGTATAATTCCACGATACCACGTTCCACTTGTTTCTTGATGAAGTGATATATGACTGCGATGTGCTTGGTACGGGAGTGCTGAACCGGATTGCAAGATATGGCTATGGCCGAATTTGAGTCACAATACATAGGTATTTTATCAAAGTGAAAGCCATAATCCGTGAGTTGAGTTCTCATCCAGAGGACTTGAGCACAACACGCGGATAGAGCCACATATTCTGCTTCAGCTGATGAGAGCGAAGTGCAATCCTGCTTCTTTGATGACCAGCTCACAAGCTTATCTTCCCCTAGAAATTGTACGCTACCAGAAGTGCGTTTTCGACTATCAAAGCAACCTGCGTGATCAGAATCTGAAAAAGCTGTTAGATGAAAACCAGTTTCCTTCGGATACCAAAGTCCCATGTGAATGGTATTCTTAAGGTACCGAACGATCCGTTTAACCTCTTTGAGGTGCTTTTGAGTAGGTCTGGCTTGATATCGTGCACAATAGCATGTGGCATGATGAATATCAGGCCTGCTGGCTATAAGGTACATAAGTGACACGATCATACTACGATATCGCGTTTGATCTACGGGATATGAGTACAACTGTACAAGTCAACGTCTAGGGATTTGGTCGACAATGGTGTACCAAAGCGAGCACATGAGGTCATACCATGCTTTTTAAGTATCTCTTGAGCATACTTAGCTTGGTTAATTAAGATACCACGTGGGGATTGATGAATCTGGAGGCCTAAAAAGAATTTTAGCTCCCCCATCATTGACATTTCAAATCTGCTGTGCATTAATTTTTTAAAACGTTTTGAAAGTTTTTGGTTCGTAGAACCAAAAATAATGTCATCAACATAAACTTGAACCAGCAGTATGTCATCCCCATATTTATTAGTAAAGAGAGTAGGATCAAAAGAACCTTTGGAAAATACTTTGGAAACCAAGAAGTTTGATAGTTCTTCGTACCATGCCCTTGGAGCTTGTTTAAGTTCATATACAGCCTTCTTGAGACGATAGAATTTGTCAGGATGATGAGGATCGATGAATCCTTCTAGCTGATTCACATACACTTCCTTCAAATGACCGTTGAGAAAAACAGTTTTAACGTCCATCTAAAAAACTGTGAAGCCCTTATGTGCAACATAAGCAAGGAAGATCCTGACAGCTTCCAAACGAGCAACTGGAGCGAATGATTCATCGTAGTCCATGCCTTCTTGTTGACGGTATCCCTTAACCACAAGACGAGATTTGTTTTTGAGGATGGTTTGTTCTTCATCCAGTTTGTTTTTCCAGATCCATTTGAAATCTTAAATTGACATTCCATAGGGTCTGTCAACAAGTTCCCAAACATTTAGGCGTTCAAACTGATGAATTTCGTCTTGCATTGATTCAATCCACGCATGATCAGTCATGGCTTGTTTGATGTTTGTAGGTACAGTTGAACTCACGGTGAGTGCATACATACACACATCGCCATCGGTTTTGAGTTGTCTGCGTGTTCGAACCGGTTGTGAAGGATTTCCAATAACTTGCTCCAATGGATGCACGTGTCCAATGGTGAGTGGATGGATATCGTTGGTAGAATGTATGCATGTTGGACGGATCAACATGTTGAGTAGAAGACTCTCCGACTTTGTGCACCGGTGTACCGAACGGATTGATAAATTCTTCTTCGTCAGGTTGTGCATCGACTGCTTGATTGTTGTTTCCTCCTTCAGCATTGACGGTTGGTGATGTTGGTTGTATGACAGTTTCTTGAGTTTGTTGAGTATCCAATGGAATAGTCTCTTGAGCGACGGTTGCTGAAGTAGATGCAGTTGTGTCTTGTTGACTTTGTTCGGGTGCATCATCAGTAATGACAGCGGAAGGCTTTGACACAACTTGATTGTTTCCATAGTAATATTCATCAAACATTAGATCATATAAATCAAATAACTCATTCATTTGTGTCGTATTCGCCGAGTCTGCCGTAGGAGTACTTTCTTGACGTTCTTGCACGGGACGTACACTGTTGTGTGTAGGTGCCATATCTGGACATTGAGGTGCAGGACTTGAGCTGTTGTGATCAAGTACCATTTGAGGCAATTCGTCAAATTTCACATGAATTGTTTTGACAATAATCCTTGTTCTCTTGTTAAGACCCGATATCCTTTCGACAATGTAGCATACCCCACAAAAATACATGCATCACCTTTTTCTTTCATCTTGTCGAGATTTTCACCGTCTTTAAGAATGTAGCATAAAGATCCAAATACGTGAAAGAATTTGACAGTAGGTTTCATGCCATTGATGATGTGGTAAGGTGTCTTCTCATGTCTAGGGATGACGAGAGAACGATTCTGAGTATAACAGGCAGTTGCAATTGCTTCAGCCCAGAAGAATAGCGGTAATTTTGAAGAAGAAAGCATTATTCGAGCGGCCTCAACCAAAGTATGGTTCCGTCTTTCGACAACGTCGTTTTGTTTAGGAGTTCGAGCAATAGACGTTTGATGTTCGATGCCTTCTTTTTGAAAGTAAGATTGCAAAGTCTTGTTCAAAATTCAGTACCCTTATCCATTCTTACGGTTAAGACTTGAGCTTGAAGATTGCGTTGTATCATCTTGAGAAAGTTTTTGAGAACCTCTGGTGTTTCATCTTTGGACCTTAAGAAGAAAGTCCATGTGTATCTAGAGTAATCATCAACAATCACGAGAATATACTTTTTCCCGTTAATACTCTCTACACGCATGGGACCACATAAATCCATGTGTAGAAATTCTAATCATCCTTTTGAGCTTGGGGTGGTCTTTGTTTTAAACGACTTTCGTTTTGCTTTCCCCAACTCACAAGAAGAACAAAGATGGTCTTTGACGAATTTTAACTTAGGAAGACCAGTCACAATATCATTCTTCGAAAGCAAGTTAATGGTGTCAAAGTTGAGATGTGACAATCGTTGATTCCATAGACATGCTTGAGATGATGAAGCTTTAGCCATTAAGCAAATTAGATTTTTTGAAGATGTGTCTTGAAGAGTTACTGTGTAGAGATCAGAACCACGAGAACCTATAAGAAGGTCATTCCCATCATAGCAAGTAGATTTCCAAAAAGCCACTTCCAAATCCGCATCACAAAATTGACCAACCGAGAATAAATTGTGATTCAGTCCCTCGACGTAATAAACCCGCTTTATAGTGATATTCCCTTGAACCAAATCTCCATATCCAAGTATCGGTGCAAACTGATCATTTCCAAACCTTATCGTACCCAGAAACTTCTCCACGAAATTACTGAGAAGCTTGAGATTGCCCGTCATGTGCTTTGTGCACCCAGAGTCCATTATGAAGAGAATGATCTCGACGAGCTGCATAAGAATTAGAAGACAATTTAGAGTTTGACAAATGGGAGCCCTTAATAGAAGTGGGTTCCAAAATATTAGTAGGCCTAGATTCTAAAGGCAAGCTAACATTCATAGACCCAATTAGAATATTGGTTGTCTTAGGTACCCATTTGTATCTGGGTGGTGTAAATCTTGAGTACCCCCGTTTACATGTCCTACTCATGTTCTCATAAAGCTTCTTTAACATGTTTTGTTTACGCAGAGTAGTGGATTCTAACGCACTTAGTTTCTTAAGTGGTTGAGAAGTGGATTGGTTCAAAGTTCTTGTGGGTTTTCTAGTACTAGTTGGCACAAGAATAGGCTTCCTAGTTCTAGCATTCACTCCATTATGATTAAAAGCACAAACATCATGATTGAAAGTACGAACACATTTTCCACATTCAACACAAACAAATTCAACATTCGAGGTCTTAGCATTCAAACCGTCATTACATGCAGTTACAGACGTTTTATTCTTAGAAAACTTAAAATTCCTATGGTGATCTTCTACTTCCAACTTCTTTCCTTGACTATTGTTAATCATGACCTTATCTTGCATTCTAATGCTCTTAAGCTGTGGTCCGCTAACGCTAGTAGTGGGGATTACTCCTGTAGAAGAAGACACACGTTGATTAGTTTTCTTAATATTCTGAGGTAACCGCGATGTTCCAGTTTGAGTGGGCTTAGTGTTCATATTATACATTCCTAGTGCTATCACATTTGTACTCTTATCATTTCCTATCTTAGGCAAAGTCTGTGGGGATTGTCCCAAAATAGATGATTTAGGGCATTTAACTGCATTCAGTTGACGAACGGCGGATGGTTTACCCAAAACAGACTTTCCTTTCATTTTCTCAATGAGTTTTTGTAGCTCACTGATGGCTATGTCCCTTTCTTGTAGCTGAGCTTTCAAATCATCTATTTCGAAACCTTTTTCATTTAGTTGACAAACCGAAGAAGTTGCCTTTTCTTGACACTATTTATGATTATGAGATTTTTCACCTTTTTGTAAAGCAAGTTCAAGAGAAATGGAGTGTTTCTCAAGTTGGGAAAAACTTTTCGAAAGTTTGTTATATGACTGAATTTGTTTCGAAAGCTCTACTTCAATATTGCGACATTTCTCGTCCGTTTCTAACACTAGACATGCTACATGGCAATATTGATCCAGATCGGTATACACACCAAGTATAGCATTCATATGGTCAGCATAAAAGTATTCCTTAGAAAGTCGATCAATTTTGTTAGAAAGTTGGTGTTCTTGTGTCTTTAATTTAATTTGAAGAAAATCAACTTCATCTTCAAGAGATTTAACATAATTTAAATCAGTTAACATTTCCTCAGAGAGAGTGTTATAAAACATTTCCACATTTTTTGAAAGATCATCAATGGTTGGAACAATGCATTGTTGAATGACGACTTCTACTTGTGGGTTAGGTTTAATATTCCAAACGGTATCCCTAGAAACTTTTTCATAGTCGACGACACCTTTGTACAAATTTAAAACCCCTTGTTTTATAAACTCAAATTGCTGAACACTTTTGCTTTTCTTATCCCATTTACGTTTTTCATCCAAAATTCGCTTTTCTAACAAAACAGATTGTTTTTTGAAACTCCTTTTTAAAGAAACTTTCTTTTGTGGTTCATCACTTGGTGGTGGAACACTATTATACATCATTTGTTCTTTTGAAAGTTCTTTTTAAGGGACAAACTTAATATGATTGTTAGAATCAGAAAGGTTTATCAGATCACTTAAGTTCGATCGACTTTCTTCTTGATGACGAAGGATTTCGTCGCAGTCAGGGGAAAGCATAAGAGCAAGATTATCAACATAACAATCGATATCATAAAGACCAGGCTTTATAGATTGAACGTTCTTGAGATATTCAAGCTTAACAAAACTCGTTTTCATATTTCTATTGAGCATATTCATAGTTTGAATAGATTGACCCGTTTTGTAAACACTGTTGTTTAACGTTTCGACTCTCTTTTCCAAATCAAGAATTTTTTCAATATCCTTTTCTTCACGAGTTTTATAAAGCTCAGTTTGTTCTTTGTTAACCGACTCTAACTCAGTAATCTGGAGTTTATGTAGCAGCAGTTGTTCTTCAAGTTCCGATATCTTTTGTTTTGACATATGAATTTCGTGTGTTACTTCAGAACAATATTTTTCGTTGAGCACCTTACGTTCATATACCAAACCATTAGCAATAGAAACTCGTCGATCAACTTCTTTTACATAATCACACTCTTTTAGCATGTCTATCTCCTCGGCCAAGGATGTGTTTGCTTGCTTCAAATGGTTATTAGCCGCTTTGTTTTCATCAATTTCATGTTTTAAAGAGTCAATAATAGACGCAAGCAAATCACGGTCCTCATCCGAGTTAGTATCCTGAACCTCAGTTCCGTCATCATTACACATATGCGGTGAATCTGTAGAGATATTGCTATCCTCCGTATCCATTACATATGTGTCATTGATGCTTTCGGGTTGCTCAGGATGTCGTCATTCATTAGCAAACACATTATAGTTATCATGTGATGGTAACTTTTCAATTGGCTCAGAATCATAGACGGGCCCAGAAGTGTCAGTAGTGTCTGGAATCACTTATTGAATCTTTGTCATGTACACATAATGTGCCTCCAACTCTTGATCATCAGCTTCATCATCAGTGTCATCACGCCAGTCAACTTCATCTGCTGTGAGTGGAATCCCTGCTTCTTCTTTCTTACACAACAACATCTTTTCCTTGTGATTATCCGAATCCTTAACCCGTTTTGGCTTCTTACATTCCCTTGCCATGCGCCCAAATCCTTTGCAATTGAAGCATTGAATCCCAGTCTTCTGCACAACCTGAGGCCTATAGTATCTCTAGCCCCAACTTGATTCGACATCCTCTGATTATCATACCTAGCATCACGATCATACCTAGGTGCATGGTCACCTTCCTTATATCTAGAATTGGATGATGATCTGAGGTTGTTGTTGGTAGGTTTGTAGGTCATCTTATAAGTTGTGGTGAGTAAAGACATGAGTTCTTTAATCTTCTTGTCCCTTGAAGTTTGTTCATCATCACTGTCTCCATCTGACTCGGTGTCATACTTTGGAGGTGGAGTGAGGACGATTTCTTTTGTTTTATTTCTAGCAGTAGCTAGAGGTTTGGTGGATGAGCTTGATGACCTTGAGGAATGTGTAGGTGGTTGTTGACGGGGAACGGGTTTTGTTGAAGTAGCAGCCACAAAAGCAATAGAGTTCGCAGATCGTTCTGCCTTTTCAGCCTAAGTTCATTCACTTCATTCTGATGTTGTTTCAATATATCATAAAGTTTGTGGTATGATATAGTCTTGATATCCTCCCTTTGTTTGACCAAAGTCACAAACCTTTGCCATTCGGGTTTGAGTTGAAGTAGAAACTGAACATTGGCATGATGATTGGAGATGGCGCACTGATTCCTGACAAGCTCATTCATCATTTTGTAGAATCTCGAGTAATATGAGTCAATCACCATCTTTGGATGTGAATTTTCCAAACTCCTAAAGTAGATTAGTCTCGAGATCTTGAACATTTATCGACTCACCTTGCTTTAATCGATGAATTGCATTCCACATTTCCATAGCATTAGGACATGCATCAACCGTGGAATAGATATCATTATCAATCCCAGTGAGTATGTAGTTAACGACATCGGCTTCATCTTGGAGGAGTTTCTTTTTCTCAGTAGGACATGTGTCGAAACCCTCCATAGCTCGTGTAGTTGATGAATTACCATCCCCTGCTTGTGTGGTAATTGGTCTGAATTCAAAAACTGGAGGTGTATTCTCAAGGCAATGACGAAGAGCAGTACGGTTCTTTTTAGTATCGATAAATCTAAGGAAACGAGATCTCCACTGAACGTAGCAACCGGTAGTGAGCACAGGTGGATTACCATTGCCACCTTGTTCCAAACGAATTTGATTAGCCGTCGCATTGTTGTTGTTGTTATTAGACATGGTGATTACTTGTGAATGGATTAGGATCTTAGTGGATTTGTTGTGATGAGGTGTGGTTTAAAATTTCGAAGTGTTCCGAGAATTTTCAGTCCGACAATTAATTCCCCAGTCCGACAAAACGGTAAGCCAAAAAATTTTGTATCGCCAAATTTAGGAGTTAGAAATAGCCAAAAACTAGTAGGAAAAAAATTTGATTTTACTAGACCTAAAAATTCTAACTCTTTTTTTTAATCTTCGTGTAAATTATGATCCGGGACTAGTCTAGATAGTGGCTAAGTCTAATGAGTAATTAAACAAAATTTAGATGTCCATCGCAATACCCATCGGAATGTCCATCGCAATACTCATCGGAGTACCCATCGCAATGTGTGATCGCAACTCTTGATCGCAATGTGTGATCGCAACCCTTGATCGCAATGTGTGATCGCAACCCTTGATCGCAATGTATGATCGCAACCCTTGATCGCAACTTTAGATCGCAACCCTTGATCGCAACTTCAGATCGCAACTTTAGATCGCAAGTTCAGATCGCAACTTTAGATCGCAACTTTAGATCGCAACTTCAGATCGCAATATGGCTATCTGAATATTCGATCGCAATGTAGAAACCCTAGGGTTTTTGCGATTGGAATATTCAGATCAGAATGTAAAGCCCTTTAAACGTCGCGATGGAGAATATTTCCAATGTTCTCGGATAATACACAACAAATTCGAGATTTTTAGCCTAAAAATGATTCAAGCACCCAAATTTTTTGTGTTTTTAACCAAAGTAACAATACCAAATCACTACCAATAGTATGTAGATGATTTGTATCAAGAATAAACCATAAAAACACAAAAAAAATTGGTACGTGAGTTTTAGATCAAAATAGGCACGAAAAATCAAGAACACAACACACGAATCTTCAATCACCTATCTACTATAGGCTCTTGATAACAAATGTTATTCCCATATCAATCCATAACACAAGATTCGAGAGAGAGAAAGAGAAGAAAAGTAGAGAGAGAAACTAGAGAGATTTGGAAGGTTAAACACTTTAGAGAGAGAAAGAAAAATGGTAACCAACACCCTCTTCCACACATGGAAGAGGGTATATATACCCTTGGCATTTGGGCCGTGGGTTTAGTTTCCTTGGGTCGAGCTTGGCTTTCCTTGGGATTACGCCCCTAACTTATTCAATATTAGCTTAAAGTCCAAGCCCGGTTAACCCGACTAACCTATTACAATGCAAGACCTTTAACGACTAAGATGGCCTATTACATTCTTGTTCGACTATATAAAATATAGGGCTAACAGTATCATCTACGACGCACGGTATGATAAAATTCCCTGTGGACGGAGGAATTGTCACCATTTTCGATACGGTGGTACCACCATCATAATGTCATGCAATAGCCACACCAGTACGACCAATTCCCAAAGTAAAGGAATCACTACCGCCAAACTAGAAGGTATCAATCCATCTAGACTATCCGGATCAAGAGATAGCAATAGGAGGAACCTTATCTGATAAAGGTAAGACCGCCTTGTGAAACCTCCTAAAAGAGAACCTTGGTGTATTTGCTTAGGAACCAAAAGACATGACGGGCGTACCGCGTTCGATAGCAGAGCATCGGTTACAAATCTGACCAGGATATCCTCGGTGAAGCAAAAGAAACGCGGACAAGCCCTAGAACGAAGCTAAGTAATACTTCAAGAGGTAAAAAAGATGGTGGACGCAGGCATTATGCGGGAGGTATACTATCATGATTGGTTATCTAACCCAATCATGGTAAAGAAACACAACGAAAGTTGGCGCATGTGCGTTAATTTCACGGATCTAAACAAAGCATGTCCCGAAGACTGCTACCCACTCCTAGAGATTGACTGGAAGGTGGAATCTTTGTGTGGGTATCCCTTTAAATGCTTCCTGGACGCATACAAGGGATATCACCAAATTCAGATGGCTGAAGAGGATGAAGAAAAGACGGCATTCCACACAAGCCAGGGTGTTTAATGCTATACCAAGATGCCGTTCGGTCTCAGGAACGCAGGGGCAACTTATCAACAGTTGGTTGACAAAGCGTTTGACAATCAAATTGGGCGTAACCTGGAAGTATATGTTGACGACTTGGTCATCAAGATCCATACGGAAGACGGGCTTATCAAGGATATTGAGGAAACTTTCGCCACGTTGCGAAAGATCAACATGAAGCTACACCCAAAGAAGTGCACGTTTGGGGCTACTAAAGGAATGTTCTTTGGATACATGATTGATCCCAATGGCATCAGACCATGTCCGGACAAGACGAAGGTCGTGATACAGCTACCATCTCCAAGGACACTAAAGGAAGTACAGTCTCTCAATGGTAAGCTGGCGGGACTGAATAGGTTTTTATCCAAGTCGGCAGAAAAATCGTTACCTCTCTTCAAAACACTCAAGAGGTACATGAAGAAGAGTGATTTTAATTGGACGAAGGAAGCAAAGGAAGCTTTTAGTGAACTCAAGAAGCACTTAGCATCTCTCCCAATGTTGGTTGCACCACGGCCCAAGGAGGAACTGATCATCTACCTATCAGCCACTCATGACACGATCAGCGCAGTCTTAATAACGGATAGGGACACGGTGCAGATGCTCATTTACTCCGTGAGCATGCGCTACAAGGACCATAGCTGAATTACAAACCGATGGAAAAGCTGGTTCTATCATTAGTCTATGCCACAAAGCGTCTACGCCGGTACTTTCATGCGCACCCAATCATAGTCATTACAGACAAACTAATTAAGAAGATTATATCGAGGCCGGACGCGGCAGGGCGCTTGCAAAAATAGAGTGTTCTGTTGGGAGAACACAGTATCTCATATAGGCCCCGCACGGCAGTCAAAGGCCAAATCTTGGCTGACTTTATAATAGAAAAACTGGAGGAGGAAAGCATGAAGGCTCCCAAGGAGGATAAGCTTCAAGACCCATGGGTCTTGTTCATGGACGGATCTTCGTGCACGGATGGATCTGGCGCATGCCTTATACTCACCAATCCGGAAGGTATGGAGTTCACTTATGCCTTACGATTCAAATTCATAGTAATAAATAACGAAGCTGAGTACAAAGCTTTGATCGCGGGCTTAAAAATAGCCACACGGATGGGAGTACGAAACCTGGAAGCATACGTCGACTCACGTTTAGTCGCGAATTACATCCTTGGGGATTATGAGGCAAGGAGGACACCATGATCAAATACCTGGCGAAGGTAAAATCCCTCATTGGGGGATTCACCATATTCACCATTAAACAAGTACCTAGGGGCAAGAACAAGAAGGCGAACGCCTTGAGCAAAATCGTGTCCACTAGCTTTGCTCACCTGTCCAAACAAGTGTTGGTAGAAATACTCAAGGATAAGTCGATTATCGAAGAAGAAATTCTGTCAATAGTCGAGGAGGAGGGACCCACATGGATGACCCCACTCATCGAATATTTGACAAACGAAGCACTCCCGGATGATGAGACTGAAGCACACCAAGTTCGGCGAAAGGCGCAGGGGTTTGAGGTCCGGGATGGGATTTTATACAAAAGGTCGTTCTTGCAGCCCTGGTTGCGTTGCGTCAAACCAAATCAAGCGAGCTACGTGATTAGCGAAATTCATGAGGGGTCTTGCAGCATGCATGCAGGCCCTGGATCAGTCGTAGCAATAGGCTTACGGACATGATACTATTGGCCAACTATGCATAAAGATGCACGTGACATAATACTTAGATGTAATGATTGTCAGGTACACCGTCTGGTGCCACGTCATCTATAACAGAAGTTAACACCTATTACCTCCCCATGGGCATTCTACAAATGGGGAATTGACATCGCATGACCTTTTCTGGTGGTAGCTAGAGGTGTTAAATTCCTAATTGTCGTCATGGATTATTTCACCCGATGGATCGAAGCCAAACCAGTGGCAACAATCACTGGCAAGCAGGTAAAAAAGTTTGTCTGGGAGAATATTGTATGTCGCTTTGGCTTACCAGGGGAAATAATTTCTGAGAACGACAAACAGTTCGCGGAGAACCCATTCAGTGATTGGTGCGCGACGTTGAACATCACGCAGCATTTCACATCTGTTAAGCATCCGCAGACCAATGGTTTAGTGAAGTGTGCCAATCGAAGTCTGGGAGAAGGAATTAAGGCACGCTTATATGAAAAAAGTGCTAAGTGGGTCGATGAACTACCACATGTGTTGTGGTCGCATCGAATAATGATCAAAACTGCTAATGGAGATACCTCATTCACACTCGCGTACGAAATTGAAGCAGTGATACCAACCAAAATTGGAATGCCAACAATCCGCACCGCGAAAGTGAACGTTACCATGAATGACGAGGAGCTAAGGATTAACTTAGATCTTTTGGAGAAAAAACGAGAATTGGCAGCGATCAATGAGGCGCGAGCTAAAGCAAATATAAAAAAGTATTACGACGCTAAAGTAAAGGGCGTATCTTTTAGGCCAGGAGACTTTGTTTATCGGGCGAATGAAGCAAGTTGTGTTGAAGACACGGGGAAGCTCGGCCCAAAATGTAAAGGACCGTATGAGGTCAGAGACGATTTGGGGAACGGCGCGTACAGGCTGCGTAACATGGATGGCCGAGACATAGGTCGCACATGGAACATCAACAACCTCAAAAAGTGCTATCTTTAAGGCTACGGCCTTCCGCATGGACATCCAGCTATACCCAACACCAATAAGGTCCATGTAATTTTTATGTTTTTCTAGGAATCATTTGTCTTAGGGTTTATCCATTATTGTGACAACCGTGGTTTTGAGGTTCGTCACTTGGTCTTTTTTAAGGTTAATTTATGTGTGACTATGTGATTTGCGTGTTTACATGTTATTTTGCGTGAACGAGGTTGGTGTGGATATCGTTTATGGGTATAAAGTACTCATAAGTAAATCGAGGAACGGTTATTTCATGTTCATGAGCTCACAAATTAGTGACTATGAAATGAAATGGTGTTATTTTGGTGTTTTACGTATACGTATAAGTATTATAGTAAATCGTATTTTTTTTACGATTTGGTGTTTAACATTTAGAGGTCTCGGGTAAGGTGTTTAGTCATGGGAGTATTTTTCGGGATTGTTTTAAGTCATTTAGGACTTAGTTTAAAAGTTTATTTCAAAATTCAAGAGTTTTTTTAAAACTGTATATTTTACGTTTTTTATGGTATACGCGTAAATTGACTAGTTTTACGGTTTTGAGGTTTTAGGAGCTGAAATAAATTAAGGTAACAAGGTATTATTAATAATATATTAATAAGTCTTAAAAAGAAATATATATATATATATATATATATATATATATATATATATATATATATATATATATATATATATATATATATATATATATATATATATATATATATATATATATATATATATATATATATATATATATATATATATATATATATATATATATATATATATATATATATATATATATATATATATATATATATATATATATATATATATATATATTCTAAAACAAAACTTATAATAAAATAAATGAGGTGAAATCTCAACCCTTGGATCAAAATCACCTAATTTGATAAAAAAAATGGTGTCTTTTTTGTAAACTCTCAAACTTTAAGGGTAATTGTTGAAAATAGTTAAAATTAAAACGTACCAATTAGGCCGATCAAAAACACACACTTCACACCTACCAAAAAACACACAGTACACTAAATCCACCAAATCAAACCTACTGAATCCTCTCGAATCAAACAAATTCAACAACGCATCGAGATGGTTCGTACGTTTACATCATCTCATCAATGGTATATTGATCTTCGTTACTTTAAAAGTAAGCTTTTTTATGTTCTATTTATTTATCGTTGATGAATACGGTATATTGATCTTCGTTTTTACTACTTTCGTAATGAATTTTGAGAGAAAAATAGCTGAAAGAGTATATATGAAACCTTCATACCAGGTGTTTGATAAAATGTCTATATGATTTTCTATAACTGTGATGCGTTAGTTCTAACTGTGATGTTTTAATTCACAATGTGATGCAGTAAGATATGTAGTAATGTAGTAGATCGTAACTGCAATGCGGTAGAAACATATATGTGACACAATAGGATATAAAGTAATGTAGTAGAACGTAACAGTAATGCAGTAAAAGTTATTTGTAAAAGTGATAAAGTATGCCTGTGATTGGGTAGAAATTGCACTGTGATGTGGTAGGATATTTGCTATTGGTCATATGAATGAGTTACGATTTATTAGTGTTTTTTATTACGGTAATGTTGTAGAATATACGGTAATGTTGTAAAACACTAATGTTGTAAAACACTAATGTTGTAGAATATACGGTAACGTTGTAGAATATATGGTAATATTGTAGAATATACGGTAATGTTGTAAAACACTAATGTTGTAAAACAATAATGTTGTAGAATATATGGTAATGTTGTAGAATATACGGTAATGTTGTGGAATATACGGTAATGTTGTAAAACACTAATGTTGTAAAACACTAATGTTGTAGAATATACGGTAATGTTGTAGAATATACGGTAATGTTGTAAAACACTAATGTTGTAAAACACTAATGTTGTAGAATATACGGTAATGTTGTAGAATATACGGTATGTTGTAGAATATACGGTAATGTTGTAGAATATACGGTAATGTTGTAGAATATACGGTAATGTTGTAAAACACTAATGTTGTAAAACACTAATGTTGTAGACTATACGCTAATGTTGTAGAATATACGGTAATGTTGTAGAATATACGGTAATGTTGTAGAATATACGGTAATGTTGTAGAACCTAATAAGAGATCGATTACGCGCATCATTGCTGAATCTATTTTCTTGGAAGGAATTAGCTAACTAGCCTAGCTGACAAGGCATTACGGTAATGTTGTAGAATATACGGTAATGTTGTAAAACACTAATGTTGTAAAACACTAATGTTGTAGAATATACGGTAATGTTGTAGAATATACGGTAATGTTGTAGAATATACGGTAATGTTGTAGAATATACGGTAATGTTGTAAAACACTAATGTTGTAAAACACTAATGTTGTAGAATATACGGTAATGTTGTAGAATATACGGTAATGTTGTAAAACACTAATGTTGTAAAACACTAATGTTGTAGAATATACGGTAATGTTGTAGAATATACGGTAATGTTGTAGAATATACGGTAATGTTGTAGAATATACGGTAATGTTGTAAAACACTAACGTTGTAAAACACTAATGTTGTAGAATATACGGTAATGTTGTAGAATAGACGGTAATGTTGTAGAATATACGGTAATGTTGTAGAATATACGGTAATGTTGTAGAATATACGGTAATGTTGTAGAATATACGGTAATGTTGTAAAACACTAATGGGTAAGTGTGTGGGTATGATTTATGCATACAATGTGTTTGATATAATGTCTCAATAAGACATCATAATTGTGATGCACTACTTTAACATTCTAATGTACTAGGAATGAGACCGTAATGCAGTAAGTTACTTACGGGTTTGATGTGGTAGAAATTATAGTGTAATGAAGTTGGTTACTTTCATTGTTCATAGGTAGAAAATGTGTTAAAATTGCACTATAATGCTCTAGAATGCAATAGGATATCAAACATATATAAGGTTTTGTGAAAGTGTGTGTTTATGATTGATGTATAAAATGTGTTTGATATAATGTCTCAATGAGAATTATAAAGTTCTCTTTGATATAGAAGTGATTTGGTAAAATCAGAACTGTGATGTAGTAGGATTAACACTATAATTGAGTAGAATTAATATTACGATGGAGTAAAACTAATACTATGCATGTGATTTGGTAAATTAGAACTGTAATGGAGTACAATTATTTTTATTCTACTGCATTACAGTTAATGTTTAATGCACTATAATGCAGTAGGTCACTTGCATTGTTCTTTCTACTACATTACTGTTTAATTTTAATGCACTATAATGTAGTACGATACTTGCATTTTTCTTTCTACTGCATTACAGCTTAAATTTTAATGCACTGTAATGCAGTAGGTTACTTGCATTGTTCTTTCTACTGCATTACAGCTTAATTTTAATACATTGTAATGCAGTATGTTACTTCCATTGTTCATATGCATGATTTACTGCATTAAAAACTTTATTTCTACTACATTAAGGTTTAAGTTTTAATGCATCGTAATGCAGTATGTTACATGGGTTGTTCATATGCATGATTTACTGCATTACAGTCTTATTTCTACTGCATTATAGTTTAAATTTAATGCATTGTAATGCAATAGGTTACTTACAATGTTCTATCTACTGGATTACAGTTTAATTTTAATGCATTGTAATGGAGTAGGTTACTTACATTTTTCATATGCATGATTTACTGCATTAAAACTTTATTTCTACTACATTAAGGTTTAAATTCTAATGCATTTAATACAGTAGGTTACTCGTGTTGTTCATATGCATGATTTACTACATTGCAGCTTTATTTCTACTACATTACAACTTTATTTGAACTGCATGCTAGTTTTAAATTCTAATGCATCACATAATATATATTGATACTTATATATATAATTCTTGAACTATTCTACAGGTAAAAAGGCACAGGAAAAAAACCCAGGGGACAAAAGAAGATGCATTTAACAAGCTGCAAAACAGTATATAGCTTCCTCTAATACCAAATGATATACTCTAATTGAAAGATGAAATAGTACAAGGATGCATTGGGCGCGCAACATGATTCTTGGAAGATACTTGTGCATCATTTAAAATAATGTTTAAATTTTATTATATGTAATACTTTGGAATATTGAATGTCTAATACGATGTAGTGTATATTTTAATGATGACATTGTTTGTTTGTAATCATATTTTATATTCTACTACATTATTATCGTTTATTTTATTGCATTACCATATTTCATTCTACTACATGATAGTTATATTCTAAGACATTACAATTATATTTTACCGTATTGTAGTCTTATAATTTACATATAACTGAGATGCAGTATAATATAAATTGAATGAGTAAAAATAAACACTAATGTAGTAGGATATGATCCTATAATGCAGTAAAATAAAATTTGCTTATTTAATGCATTATAGCTATATGCTACTGCATTGCTGTTATTTTATATTCTACTACATTACATTTACTTGTTACAGTTATTTTATTATAAAAAGGAATGATACACTAACAAAATAACTGTTGTAGGATATAAAATAACAAAAATGCATTAGAACATAACTGTAATGAGACAAAATCCTGAAATGCAATAGATTTAACGTTGTGATGCAATAAAACACATTCAAATCAATAACTATAACGTACTCATGTTTACATTGAAGTTGTAACATAAAATCATAATTTTATTTGTAAAAAAATGACAAAAAAATTGAAAAACTATTCATTTTCGATGTACAGATTTTCTTAAACTAGCCTTCTTCGACATATCTTGTGTCTTTGCTTTCTTCGATACAAACAATAATTTATTCAACTCGTAGAACTGGAATTGTGGCCTCATTTATCTCCATATGTCGAACAACCCCTTCTCTTGGTTAGTCCTTCAACAGTTACTATCTGTTATAAAATGAAAGTATTGTACTGCATTACAGTGCATTAAAATTAAACAGTAATGTAGTAGAAAGAACAATACAAGTGACCTACTACATTATAATGCATTAAAACTTAACTGTAATGCAGTAGAATAAAAATAATTCTACTTCATTACAGTTCTAATTTACCAAATCACATGCATAGTATTAGTTTTACTTCATCATAATATAAATTCTACTCAATCATAGTGTTAATCCTGCTCCATCACAGTTATGATTTTACCAAATCACTTCTATATCAAAGAGAACTTTATAATTCTCATTGAGACATTATATCAAACACATTTTATACATTAATCATAAACACACACTTGCACAAAACCTTATATATGTTTGATATCCTATTGCATTCTAGAGCATTATAGTGCATTTTTAACACATTTTCTACCTATGAACAATGAAAGTAACCAACTTCATTACACTATAATTTCTACCACATCAAACGCGTAAGTAACTTACTGCATTACGGTCTCATTCCTAGTACATTAGAATGTTAAAGTAGTGCATCACAATTATGATGTCTTAACATTATATGAAACACATTGTATGCATAAATCATAACCACACACTTACCCATTAGTGTTTTACAACATTACCGTATATTCTACAACATTACCGTATATTCTACAACATTACCATATATTCTACAACATTACCGTATATTCTACAACATTACCGTATATTCTACAACATTAGTGTTTTACAACATTAGTGTTTTACAACATTACCGTATATTCTACAACATTACCGTATATTCTACAACATTACCGTATATTCTACAACATTAGTGTTTTACAACATTAGTGTTTTACAACATTACCATATATTCTACAACATTACCGTATATTCTACAACATTAGTGTTTTACAACATTAGTGTTTTACAACATTACCGTATATTCTACAACATTACCGTATATTCTACAATATTACCGTATATTCTACAACATTAGTGTTTTACAACATTAGTGTTTTACAACATTACCGTATATTCTACAACATTACCGTATATTCTACAACATTACCGTATATTCTACAACATTACCGTATATTCTACAACATTAGTGTTTTACAACATTAGTGTTTTACAACATTACCGTATATTCTACAACATTACCGTAATGCCTTGTCAGCTAGGCTAGTTAGCTAATTCCTTCTAAGAAAATAAATTCAGCAATGATGCGCGTAATCGATCTCTTATTAGGTTCTACAACATTACCGTATATTCTACAACATTACCGTATATTCTACAACATTACCGTATATTCTACAACATTAGCGTATAGTCTACAACATTAGTGTTTTACAACATTAGTGTTTTACAACATTACCGTATATTCTACAACATTACCGTATATTCTATAACATTACCGTATATTCTACAACATTAGTGTTTTACAACATTAGTGTTTTACAACATTACCGTATATTCTACAACATTACAGTATATTCTACAACATTACCGTATATTCTACAACATTAGTGTTTTACACATTAGTGTTTTACAACATTACCGTATATTCTACAACATTAGTGTATACCATAATGCATTATTTTATACCCAACTGCATTACTATATATTCTACAACATTACCGTATATTCTACAACATTACAGTATAATTCAGTAAAAAAGTTATGAAACTGATCTTCAACAAAACATAATACTTTAACAACCATCTAACTTAATACCGCATCACTGCTATATCTAGCGCATTACAATTATAAACTTTCATGTAGGAATTTTAACAAACATCTGGTGTGCATGTTTTATATAATTTCGTTTCATCTTGTTTCCTTTTAAAACACAGCCAAATGAATGCTCTAAATCATGTACGTACCAACTATATCACGATTACAACAAAAAACACCAGAAGATGCTGATGATGATGATGATGCACCACTACTAACTGAAGATTCAGTAAACATAATGAATCAATAACCAGTGGTTAGAGTTACGGTGGTTACAGTTATGGTGATGACGGTAGTCGGTTACGGTGGTTGGTGACGGAGGTTGTCGACGATGGTCTCGAATACGGTGGTTGGGGACGTTGGGGTTTATCAGTTACGAGAACAAATAAAAAACGAGATGAAAAAAAAGTATATATAGTTAGGATAAAAATTATAAAAATACCCCTGAAGTTTCTAAAATTACAAAAGTACACCATTTTTTTTAAAAAGGGGGGGGGGGACACATGGCAGCATGTGGTTCCACCTCATTTATTTTATTATAAAATTTGTTTTATTTTACCTCAACTCTATATATATATATATATATATATATATATATATATATATATATATATATATATATATATATATATATATATATATATATATATATATATATATATATATATATATATATATATATATATATATATATATATATATATATATATATATATATATATATATGAATCGGGTTTTAAACCGACTAGAAAAGAAAAAGAAAGGATAATGGGCCAAAAGACCCAACTTGAGCCCAATTTGGAAAAGCCTTTTTAATAAAACATATAAATACCATGTTTATATCACAAAAATCAGTTTTTCATTAATTTTCTCCCCTTTTGGCCGAATTTTTACAAGTCCTAATTTAGGGATTCATCAAAAATAATTTTCTTGAAGATTTGAGGTAAAAATCTTGATTTAATTCTTATAGTTTTCTTGTTTTATAGCATTAAGGCTTCAAGTTTTATGTAATCAATTTATATGATGGATTAGAGTTCTTAATAGATCTGTAATTAGGGGTTTTATAACAATTAACATGATTAGGATAATGATTGGTGATTATTAGTGATGTTAATTAGGGTTTAATCATGTTTAAATTCGTTTTTAAAAACTGGGCAGATTTTTGAGTCACTTGTTTTGATCATATCTAGAGTTCTACAAACTCTTATTTTGCGATCCAAGCATCCCTGAATAGGTAATTGAAGTGGCTTTCAAATGAAAGAAATACGAACTAAATTGGAGGTGGGAGGTCAGTCAAAAACAGGTTACAACAGTCGGAGGTCAAAACAGTTTTGAAATCAGTCGGGTTTAATTTAACGTTTTAAGGTGATTGGGGTACTTAGGAGTACACTTGAGCCCTCTAATGAGCATGGGTGTTGGTTTATATATTAAATAAGAGACCTGAAGGGTGGCTAAGCAAATGGGTTAGGGTAAGACCCCCTAATCATAACAAACGTTTTGTATGTTCAAAATCGGTAAAATGCGGATAGGCAGAAGTATATATATATATATATATATATATATATATATATATATATATATATATATATATATAAATATGTATATATATATATATATATATATATATATATATATATATATATATATATATATATATATATATATATATATATATATATATATATATATATATATATATATATATATATATATATATATATATATATATATATATATATATATATATATATATATATATATATATATCGGGTCCTTAACAGTAGCTTTAAGGTTGGGGAAAAAAGGAGGAGTTAGCTAACATATGTAAGGGCATAGGGTTTCCTTTACAGAGATCATGGGTATGTTTAGGTGGGGGTTTGGCTTATAGTTTAGAGACCTAAAAACCGGGACTGTTTTGGGTAAAATGTTAACGGGACGGGTTATGAAGTAAACTGAGTTAAGGGCTTTATAGAGGGGTGTAATGAGATGATTAGAGCATATAAATGAGGTATATATATGGGAGAAGGTTAGATGTCCATCATAGGTTGTTGGAAACTCACTTTATGTGACGACATTTAAGAATTCCCATTAGTTATCATAGTCACATACGCTTAGACTAGATTAGGTTCGATGTATAGTTTAAGGTGCGTGTGTGACTATATATACCCCTCCTTAGCTTCCAAGGAGGGGTGTTGCTTGTGTTATTCTCATTCATAATACATTTTATCTTACACATTCAACCTCTCTTCTCTCTCTCTAAACCAACAATGGCTTCCACCACCATATTCCACCATGTTAGACCACCAGATCCTAAATAGCAAATCTACATTTGGTATCAGAGCCTCGGTTCATTCCTTGGATCATATTTTTGTTTCGATTTGGTGGTCTATAAAAAAAACTATCAGTTTTTTTTAAAATAACAAAAGTTTCAGTTTTCTTTTTATACCAATATTTGGATATCAGTCTTTTGATCTCGATCTGTGTTTTTAAATACTTTTGATAACTACTTTTCAGTATTAAATACTTTTTATACTTGCCTTATGTCTCGATCTGTGTTTTTACATTGTCTCGGTTTAGGAGTTTCTTTTCAAAGGTCTCAAAAGTATCAGTTTTTATACCTTTTTATCATTTTTTGTCCCTTTCTGAGTATCTGTTTTATTGTTTGGTCTATATCGGAAAAGGGTTTTAATTTTCAGATAGTTATTCCGATTACTTCCATCGGAATAGGGTTTTGCATTCCGACCATCTTTCCGATCACATTCCGACAAGGTTCTTTCCTATCACATTCCGACAAGGGTTTCCGATCACATTCCGATCGAGCTTTCCGACACTCATTCCGATGGTGTTTTTTGTTTTGATATTCCGATGGTGTTTTTCAATTTTTGACATTCCGACTCGACTCGACACTTTGACTTAAACTCTCGACCAACACTCGACTAACAAATCAAGACTCACCCTTACCTCTCGACAACAAACCCGTTCTCTTCAGACTCTCACCAGACCACTCGACACCCTGAGCCTCGACACATAAAAAACCAACAACACCCTAACTCTCGATTCACACCCATCCTCTCGGACACCCACTCTCGAAGACCCCTCACCCTCGACCAAACCATTCTCACCCCGACTCGACAAAACAGATCACAAGACTTACACACCCTCACACCTTCGACCAACTTCTCTCGGAAAAACAAACACCCTCACTCATCTCTCGACAACATCAACAAGCCATAAAACATTTAAGACTCGACTTCAAACACCTTTTTTACTCAATCCCTCGACTCACCTTTCGTCCAACACTCTCGACATCTAACACCCAAATCTCTTTCGGACAACTCCATCGCCAGACTTCTCAAAACCAACCCCTACCCAAACACCCCCAACACAGACTCCCTCTCATTCTCTCAACATTCGACACAACAACCTCACTCGTATCGACTCAGCAAGAAAACCACACTCAGTTTTTTTATCGACTTAAACATCAAAACAAGACTCAAAACATAATCATTACCAAGATCTCAGATTCAACTCATCTTGTAATCTTTAAAGATATTTCGAGTTTTTGAAACTAATTTCATCATAGATCTTGTGTGAGAAGATCAATCCTTCTTTTTAATTTTCGAAAATAACGATAGATTTATAACAATTGTGTTATAATCATTCATCTTTGTTTCGCTTGTTAAGAATAAATCAACTAAAACAGACATGCAATTACGAAGTTAACCTACCCGAGATCCTTTGAAGGATCTTGAAGTCTTGTGCTTTAACTCTCGTCTTCGATTTCTTATCAATCGTATTCGGTTTCTTGTGCTTTAACTCTCGTATTCGGTTTCTTATCAGTGTTACGGATTTAGGATATGGGATTGATTTTTGTGGATGAGTTGAAATCGATTTTGTGGGATTGATTTAGTGCTTTAACTCTCGTATTCGGTTTATTAGTTGAAATTGATTTTGTGGGTTTCTTATCAGTGGTGAGACTGTTAATTTTTCTTTGGAGGATTTGTGAGCAAATGAGGTTTATATCTGTTGAGAGAAAATAGGAAAAATAAGGGGCGGAGTTTTTGAGATTGGTATAAAGAAAAGGTTGAAAACAGAGGAGAGAGAATCTGTTGGGGAGAGATAGATAGATAAAAAGGGAGGGAGTTATCTAGGAGTTACTATAAATAACGAGGGGAAGCTAACGTGGGTTTGATCTGTCACTTTTCTGTTCATCTATGATCCACGTAGCACTTTCTTGGTATATGTTGCGACGAAATAGTTGCAAAGTTATTCACACGTATACATTCACTCCTTGGGCCTATTAAATTTCAGATTTAGGAGTTATTCACGAGTTGGGTTATTTAGGAAGGGTTTCTCTTTTGGCAATTCATTGGGCCTATTTAACTTAATCTTTCAACATTCACTCCTTGGGTCGAATATACGGATGCAATTACAAATTTGTGTTTACAAAGTTTCATGTGGGCTTATGTCATGAGAATTTAACTCATATCCATCCAAAATTTGTATCACGTTTGTAAACAAATCGTATAAACAAATCAGGACGTGTTAAAGTTAAACGGATTGACGGGCCGAGCACTATATTAACCGAAGATATTTACTTGGTAGTGGGTTGCAAGAATATAAATTTGTTTAATTTATTAATATCGTGTTTAATTTATCATCGTTTGAGCCGACAAAAAATTCTTGAGCCGAGAAAAGAGACATATCATCTATCGAGGATTTTTAGAGTCATTTACGGATTTGTCATTGGTTTGTAAAAACCCGAGAAATCAATTTCTCGTCGAATTATTCTCTCCCGTTGCCACTTACCTTTCATCAAACATCAATGGAATCGTTGAGTTCGACAGTTCACGAGGGAGAACTGCAACACATGCAACTTAAAGAGATCAAATTGCGACAAAAAACATTGGAAATCTTTCACGAGCTCAAGACACATCTTGCACTTCTTTATCCGCACAACATGCCTGAACTTCCAGCCACGGTTCAAATATTCTTTGGCAAAGTGGATAATTTTAAAGAGAAGATTTTTAATAATTTGAATGAGTTACGGTTACAACTTGAAAGGGAAAATCTTCATGAGGTTAAAGCAAAGTTATGTCTAGAAATTATTCGCACACAGTTTAAGGACTTCTTTACCTCAACAATGGTACCTCCTTTTGATTATTCGACTCCAATCCTTCACCAGCTTTTCAACGCGCATACGGGTTGTCAGACTGAAACCTTTAGAAGTGGTTTACTCAATCACATCAATATACTTGAGAAGTGTATTGAGGTCAGGTTCGTTAATTACAACGAGATACGATTGAAAAAGGGTCAGATTCAAAGAATCAAGGAGTCGTCTAAGTCATTGAATGCAGCAATACCTCATGAACATGAGAGAGAGACATGCTTCAAGTTGTCGTCAAAAGATGATTATATCTGCCCCGAGCAAGAAATAGGTGCCAGTCTGGTCGTCAAGGTAAGCAATGGCAAGGAATCAGGAGGAACGCATGAAACAAGCAGCAAGTCACAAGCACCAACTGTTCAGGTGCCAAGTTTCAACAATATACATCATGTTGAGCTTTCTGAACCTAATTATGCCAAACATGGGATGGAAAAGAGTGATAGCGATACCACTTCTGATTCATCCGATGTGAGTCATAATGGGGGAGAAAGTATTCATAATGTTAAACATCATGATAAGTGTCTTATGACTGCTTCTTTAAATAATTCTGATTCTAGGATTAAAGAGCTTGAAACGATTTTAGCTCAGCAATCCAAAGAGCTTGAGGATGCCAAAATTGAATTTTCAAAGAAAACGGAATAATTTGAAACGTATTTTGAAAAACTTGAAAAGTCAAACGTTGTTCTTGAACGAAAATTGGATCAAACTGTTCTAGATTCTAAAGCTGAAAAGGATAATCTTTTGAAACAAATTAAGTTGCTTGAATCTAAGTTGGCATCTCAAGATGAATTGCTCAAAGAGAATGAGACTTTAAGGGCTCAAGTACAGGAAAAGGTCTTTACTATAGCTGCGTTGAAAAACGAATTGAGGAAAACCAAAGGAACTAGTGTGGACACTAAGCTTGAAAAACCATCAGTCTTGGGGAAACCGCCTACAAATCAGTTCGTTAGACAACCGACTGCATTTAGATCCGAGCGACCACAATCCTCGAGACCGCGGTTTGCCTCCCAAGTTGATTTGGTTCATCTTTCTAGACCAGTCACTCCTGCAACTAAGCCCAATGTGACCAAAACAGCTTTAGCAAGACCTAATCACATGATTGCCTCTAGTTTCTCTAAAAATACCAAGACCACGTCTAGAACTAGTTCAAATGACGTTCACCATAAATTTGGTCTGAGGGAAGTTAAGCAAAAGACACAAGTAAGAGATAGGAGTTTCAAACCTAGACAGATGTCTTCTAGATTACCCAACACTGCTAACAGTAGCATGTCAAATCCTAGGAGAATCAATCAATCGTCCAGGAATTCTAGATCTTACTCGGACATTAAATATGCTACTTGTAAAACATGTAGAAAATGTGTCTTTACGGCAAATCATGATTCTTGTATCAAGAAATTACTTAATGAGGTGAACTCCCGTGCTAGACTTAAATCCCAGTGGATAGCTAAAATCAAACCCATCGGTAAAGTTTGGCGTCCCACTGGTAGAACTATCACTCTTGTAGGAAACGAGTGCCCTTTAACTAGGATAGTCTCTGATTCTACTAAGTCTACTAGGGAGGAAACTGATAAAGATGATACTTCACTTAAACCTGAACTTAAGGTTTTCTATAAAAGGAAACGTTTACCAGCTAAGACAAGTGAATCATCTCCTCAGGTCACCTCTAGCACAAGAAAAGAAAACTGTAAACCCCCACTTGCTTCTAAGATAGATATCGCTAACCCATATCAAAGCATGCAAATTCCAAATGAGAATGCAGGTACCAAAGAGGATGTTCCAATAGAACGAAGCGGTCCAATCATTGTATACCGTTCAACTAAGGATACTCTTAGAGTTTGGTTGCTGAAGAAGCAGATATCGGAGAAACAAATGACTCAGGGGATTCATGGTTAAGCTTATCAATAGGACTTATAGTCACATCACAGACTGTAACTCGTTCATCAAAGAAAGGAAAGTTTATCGCCGATGATAAACTTATCCTAACAAAGAGAAATTAATTTTTCTCGGGCATGAGCTTATATAAAAAACATTCTAAGTTTTTAAGCTCATGCACTATGGCTCACATTCAAATCACAATATGTGACCCGAACTTCAGAGAAAGGGAAGTTTATCTCGTCAACGATAACTTACCCTCAAAACGAGAAATTAAATTTTCTCGGACACGAGCTTATATTTAAACTATTCAAAGGTTTTAAGCTCGTGTAAATGGCTCCTCGTTAAATGACAGACGATGACCCGGAATTCAGAGATAGGGAAGTTTATCTACGCAACGATAACTTACCCTCTTAACAAGAAATTAAGTTTTCTTGGACACGAGCTTATCCTAAAACCATTCAAAGGTTTTAAGCTCGTGTATACGGCTCATCATTAAATAACAGATGATGACCCGTTCTTCAAATAAAGGAAAGGTTATCGCCGATGATAACTAATCCTTACAACGAGAGATTAATTTTTCTCGGGCATGAGCTAATATTGAAAACATTTGAAGTTTTTAAGCTCATGCACAATGACTTACAGTTAAATGTCAGACTGTAACTCGAACTTAAAATAAAGGAAAGATTATCTTTTATGATAACTTATCCTCTTAACGAGAAATTCACCTTTCTCGGTCATGAGCTTGTATTAAAACATTCGAAGTTTTAAGCTCAGAAAGGAAAGTGTATCTTTTAAATAAGAGAACTTTTCCTCATAACGAGAAATTAACCTTTCTCGGTCATGAGCTTTCCGTTAAAACAGTCAAAGTTTTCAAGCTCATGAAAACGACTTCTAAGTAAATGTCAACTTAGGACTCGTTCTTCAGTTAAAAGGAAAATTTACCGCCGATGATAAACTTATCCTTAACAACGGGAAGTTTACAACTTCTCGAACTTGAGCTAGTTTTGTAAGATATTCAACATCTTAAGCTCAAGTAATTGGTTTTCAAAACGTTGAACACAATTTTTCGAGAATTTCTCAAAAAGGTTTTCTAAATCTTTCAAAATTGTGTGTTCAAAAAATGTTTTGATAAAAAGAGCATGTCTTCTGGAATCGATAATATTTACGATAGTAGAAATGTCATTCAATAATGACACGAGGATGTAAATAAAGTTCGAGCAGAAGTTCAAATGTTTTAAAACATGCTCAAAATGGTTTGCTATTATTTCAGATAGTAACCCGTTTTTCATACTCAAGTCAAGCATTTCACCAAAAAGCTTTGACTCAACAACGGGAATTAATTTTCTCAGGCATGGTTTACTTTATAGCCATGTAAGGGATTGTGTTTACGTAATAACACAATCTAACACGAATATATGTACGATTCAGTGCATTTATTTGTTAAAATAAGAGAAGTCTTGTTTTTATGAAGTTATCATCTCCACCAACCGTAGCAATTTACAATTGATATCTACATACTCGACGAGGCGACTACTCAAACGGTGACTACAACTCTTTCAATAGAACACGGGTCAACAATTGAGGGGGAGCAATTGTCCAGCATTCAGAATCTTTGACGCCAAAAGTGCCAAGTTCACATGTTGTTGTCAAGACAACGATATCAATCAAATGGAGTCAAGAGATAACTTCAGACGTGATGAGGCGACCAACATTCGTGAACAAGAACCATGTGCTTCTTTCATATGATGTTCTCCATCATTCAGGTCCAACCTCATAAATCGCTTATCTTGTGATTACATTATCATATATGATCTTTGCACGTGATAAATACCTTACACTTGTGTTTAAAAGGTATTTAATTTACGTTTCAGCGCACCCTCATTAATTTGAGGGGGAGCTTGTGTAACTCATGAAGATAATTGGATTTGCATTTTTCTTCCCAAATTTTCTTAAAATGCTATTAAATCAATTGATATTAAAAACATCGATTGGGTTAATATTTTTAATATGGGGGAGAAAATGTGATTTAATATGGGATATGATTAATCATAAATGGTTTGACTTAACGTGATAGCTCATCCCGACATGTGCGAAATGTTTTCGGATATCGTGGCATATGTTAAGGGGGGGAAAAATGGATTTGTACTTCAAAATGGATTTCATGGTGACATACACTTACCCAAAACATCTTTATTCACGACAGTGAAGATTGTGGTGACATAAGGATGGTAGGATAGGTTAAAGTCCAATGATTCCTCTAGAACCGGAGGAATCTTCCCAAGGACATTCCATAGCTAGAAATAGTAGTCCTTAGGAAAGATGGAGAAAGATTGTGAACGTAGCTGAATGCCGACCAAGTACTTAAGTTAGCACTGGAACAATCACAACAAGGTGCTAGTGATGACGTATTGGTAAGCATTGAAGGGGTTGAAGAATGAAAAAGAATTGTAATGATAAAGGGTGTAAAGAAAGAAGCCCTCCTTACAACTTAGGCAGAAACCGGGTCAACTCGTTAGCTATTGAGATCATTTTTTAATGATGCTTGATATTGAAGATAGACATCATGGACCCAGTGATGCAATGCACAACCCATCCCAGCTAACTCAGATATCTCTCAAAAGATATTTGTTTTAATCACATGGAGACAACGCATTATCTACTGATTTATTCACTCCGAGTAAATTGGTATTGAAATGGTGGCACTCCTCTCCAGCCTCCGATCACTAAAAATCTAAAATACACGATCGAGTCTAGAGCCATTTGAGATCATCAAATATCTCATTAGGACACACTTTCATATTTCCTTGCTTCTTTACACACTGTGAAAAAGTAAGAAAGATCTTAAGAGTCCTACGCAAAATCTTCATGATCTTGCCTGAACATCCGAGTAATACGAAAGTATTTACAATGAAGATGGAAATCCTTCTTGAGCGAATATCAAAAAGCTCATGGTAGGTGACTTGTGCGATTCTTTATGAATCAAACTTGTGATAACTGGAAAGCAACAGTGGTTTAATTCTTAAATGAATTTAAACACGTTCCAGGCCTCTACGCAATATCTTAGTGATCTTGCCAGAACACTCAGAGTGATACCTTAGTGTTCACAGTGATGAGTAGAAATCCTTATAGTGTTAACCTCAAACAGCACTTGGTAGGTAACTTGCAAGATTCTATACGAATCAAGCTCGTGACAACTGGAAAGCAACGATGGTGCGGTTCTTAATTGAACTTCACTTGTTCCAGGAACATGAATTGACGGCTTCAAATCATGCGGATATTATTATCCAAATGATTCACTCTTTATGTTCGCAGTCAGCTTTGGACGGTCGAATAAAGAGAACGGGTTTACCCGCGAAATCTTGTCAAGGAGGTTCTTAATTGAAACTACCTGCCACAAGTACGATAGTTAATATCGTCCAACGGTCTTCACCGACCGGAGGTAAAATGCTACCGATTTAGAATGAAATGTTCAAAGCCATTTCATCCGTGTATATGTTTTGTTGCTAACTGTCTTATGCAGCATAACAAGAAGGTGGCATTGCGGTGTACAATCCAGAAGAAGTCGTCACCACATACTAATACTATATGCACTTAATACTTCATCAAATTCTAGAAAGTCTAAAAGTCAAGTCTTCCGCTGTATCAAACTCTGAAGCTTTCAAGAATTATGAAGGTATAAGTATGTGGAACATGAAGTCACAAGGAGGCAAATAGCACAAGTGATGAATGCACAAGGTCAAGGCAAGAGAACATGCTCAAGACTAAAGTCAAAGATCTCATCAGCATATTCACAAGAACAAGATCGAAGACTCAAGCATAGTATGCTAGGTTTAAGATTTTGTAAAATGGTGTGACCTCCCTTTGGGGGAGATTGTTGGAAATACGTTTTTCCAAGGAAAGTCTCGGTCACATCATTATTAGCATAGATCACGAGCTATAGACTATTTAGGACATTGTAACTTGGAGTGACCTCCCTTTGGGGGAGATTGTTGGGAATACGTTTTTACGTATTTAGAAAGGATCGGTCACTCCAAATATAGATACAAGTATTGGGCTCGTGATCTAATGTATTAAGGTATAGCCCATATAGCCCACATGTAGGGTGGGCTATATAAACCCCCCTCCTAGCATGTTAGGAGGGGTTGTTGAACACTTTCATTTCATCAATTCCATCTTTCTTATCTTTCTCTCCTTTCTCTCTCTTCTTTCTCTCTCTAAGTTCTTCCACTTCTACATCCATCTCAATAGATTAATCCATACATGCCTAATCCTTAAAAAATAAGATCCTTCATAGGTTGATGAGCCATCTTAGTGTTTGGTTCATGTTTTGATTGTATGCTTTTGTTTGTTAGCTTTTTGCTAGTGCGCAGACTTTTGGAGAAGCTCAATCAGGTGAGTTTTATAGTCCCATATCTTTTAATGATTTTCACTTCCAGATGGGATGGAAGAGACACTGTATGGTTTTGTAACTAATGCTGTGAATGTTTTTATGGTTTGTGATGGACTTGTGTGTGCACTTATGTGATTAACTGCTATGTGATTCTTGATCGTGTTTATGATTTGGATCGGGGGACACGTATCGTCTCAGTTATTGTGGTTTGACTTGGTACCAAGGGGATGTTGACAAGGCGGGGCCTTGGGGAGGTACATTGATGTGTGAGCATCTATGGGACCAATGGATAATGACAAGGCGGGGCCTTGGGATTGGTACATAGGTGTATGGGCGCCGATGGTACCATGGTGTTTGGTAAGGCTGGGAGCCTTGGATTTGGTTTGGAATGATTGATCTTGAATGTTAGTTGTTAATGCATACTTGTAGCACATTGTCCATATGTTTAGTGGTTTATGGTTGTTCACAGCTTATTATAATCTATTTTCGGTTGGAGTCTAAACCTATGACTCTCACCAACATTATGTTGACGTGTTTTAGTGTATCTTTCAGGGGATAAAGTGGTTAAGCATGAGAACATATGTGGCTACGATTGGAGTCGCGTAGAAATGTATTTAGAAGGAGATCTCTGTTCCTTCTTAGTTTATTTTTCTGTTTGTTTCAATAAGTGATACTATGAACCTATATGTTGATTTGTTTGTGTTATTTGTTTGTCTTGGGTAAGAGGTAGGACTGTTACCTACTTACCTAGACTGCTGCATTGATGAGATATTGTCATGACATTTGTGTCACCTTTTATGACATTTCTAATTCATATAGTTCTCTCTATGGACACGCTATTGTTGTGATGATATCCATGCGTCGCACCCTATATTCCGCCATGTTGGGGTGTGACAGAATGGTATCAGAGACAATGGTCATAGAGAATTAGATTGCATAGTCTAGTAACCTAGTCTATAGCTTAAGGGTCCCTGCATATAGGCATCATAGGAGTATGTGTGCCTTTTATATTAATTAAAGTTTTCTGGATGTTATTGGTTTTTACTTGCGATGTTTGTTAAGTTTTGACTAGTATGGGTTGAACCATAGTAGTTCATACTTAGCCGCATGTTATTTTCTTTTCGGGGTGTGACTAGTGCTGGTTGAACCATAATCATCCACGCTAGTCATTGTCGTATTTTGCTTTTGGTACATGGTAGTTTCTATCTTTTGTTGGGTTATTTTATGTACCTGAGGTATAGTATTTTTCTTTTGATGTTTAAGTCATGTTGCCTAAGAATCATGTGGTGGTTCGAGTTATTAGGAGTAGGTGGATATGAAGGATTTTAAGATGTTTCCACTCTTATGGGCGTCATGACTTATAACTGATTATGTTTTCGTTTTGGATTTAGTCTATGCTGTTTTAGCTAGACGATGGATTTATGTATTTCAAGAGTTTGACTATGTTATTTTAATGGATGGAGTTTTGGACTTTTTTTTGGTTATGTGGTTATGAGCTTATGTGAGTAGATGGATATATGTGTTATGTGTTGTATTAATTCTTATAAGTCTCATCATAGGAAGGAGTGCATTGGGGAAGGGTAATTGTATAAGTATGGTGGCCAACATAGTTATACAAGTACCACAACTTAAATGGATTCCTAAGTATGATTGCATGAAAGAGGGTTAGTACATGCTTGTATAGTAGATGTTAGACGGATTTAAGTATATGTATCTCGATATGCCTATATATGTATGATCCCCTACAATTATCGATTGTATCCTTAGGAGGGTGGCTAGCTCGCTTTTTTTGATATTAAACCTCCGTTGTAACGTATCTTTGAGTTTCGTATTTCACGTGTACGTTTTAAAATGGTGTTCTTGGTTTTAAGTCTATTGAAATAACTTGGGATTTCTTTTGAGATAATGAAATCTTTTGTGTTGGGTCTTACATTTCTTTTGGTCGGTATATATTGAAAAAAAAGGGACTTGGAAATCTACTATAGAGTTAGATAGTTGGTTGTATTTGGTAAAATAAGGGTAAGGTGTTGGAGTCGTGTTTGAAACAAGATGTAACATAAGATTTTTTTTAATCAACACTTATTTATTTCAAATTCTAAAAGACTTTTTTTTTAAAATAAAGCGAAATAAAATTTCTTTCTACTTAAATAGTTTATATAGGTGAGCTTAATTAATATACGTCATTTATAATTATTTATGCAAGACTAAACAAAGTTCATGAAAATTTCACATACATTTATTTCTTTTCATTTAAAAAGGATTACGTTAATTACTAAGAGGATTCTTTAGCTTTTTTAAAAAAACAACTAGTATAAAACTGTTTTGGTCATAACTTGTTCGTTTTAAATCTTTTTGGGTGATTCAAAAGCCTAAAATTATTTACTCGGAATGTACTTTTCAAATATTTGGTATGTATAGTCATGGGGTGTCAGTAGCTTGATCAAAATTTTGGTACAAGTGACGGGTTCAAGGTTGAGTTTTGAATAGTAGTTTTTTTTTATGATTTGGGATGCACGGGATACCTAGTCTTTGAGTTGAGTTTTGAGATCGTCTAGAAGGTTGTTTGTAGATTGTTTGAGTCACATAGATATGGTGAGGAAAGAAAAAAAATATTCTTTTGGAAAAGTCGATCTTGTGCACGGTTTAAATAATATGTCGCGGGGCATAAGATGTTTTGGTTGCCATTAAGTGTTTCTTGGATCATTTTTCGTTGTTATGAGTCATTTGAATTGGTACATGTTTGAGTTTTCCTTTTGAGTTTTCGTGGTTTTGGTCTGTTTTAACTCGTGCACGTGAAATGTCGTTAGTTATCCGTGGGTATGATTCGTTGATCGTATCTAGTAGATTCAGGATGTAGTTTTGGGTTCGTACTGATTGGGAGCGTTGAGGTAGACATATGAAAGACTTGGTCGCGCCTACACGTTTAAGTAGGTGTCCCTGAGAGAATGGTCGGAATGCCCTTAGTGGGGATGAAAGAGTTAAAAGTTCGTAGACGAACTAATGTGGTCATGAGGTCTCTTAGGTGTGCCAAGGGAGATGAATAGAGACTTGTATAATGTATGGATATTGGCACAATTAACGCGCCATAGAGAGTGTTGGAAGGGGATATAATACCTCAAAGGTATTTATGATTGTTCGTAAGGTATGTAAGTTTTCCGAAAATTTCCTGAGATTTAGTAGGTTTGCCTATTACTGTGAGGTAGAACCATAAATAGAGCAAGTAGGAGAAGTGAGAGGAGTTGTAGTTAGTGCCTTTCCAAGGAAATTATTGATGGAATGATTTTAAGAGCAAGAGTTGTTAGAAATTGCAACGGATGCAAGGTAAAATTTGAGTTGCTTAGTAGTAGATTGGCTGTGAAAAGCGGTTGAGTGGTCTGATAAGAGGAAGTATTGGTCTTTTAGAATACGTGTAGATTTTCGCGAGTAGAACGAGGTAGAAATTTATTCGTATTGCTTCTAAGAGAGGGTGCAAGGAGGACGTAGTTGAAACTGCTAAGGATGTTGTATGAACGCTTTGGGTTTACGGTTATGATTTTGGCTTCGCCGAGGCGCTAGCAGTTTTCATGGAGTCAATGAACCAGGGGTGCATGACAATATATAAACGAGTTGTCATCAGGAGCATCGACGACATCTTGATCTACTCAAATTTAAGAAGGAGAGTGAGGCGAATTATGAGTTGGTTTTGGAGTTGTTAGGAAAGGGAATTATACGTGATATTTTCAAGTGTGAGTTTTAGGATTAAGTTGGCCAAGACGAGTAGTCAGAGATGATGGCATATCGTGGAACCAACAAGGGGCAAAGTGAAGAAGGGCGAGGAAGCGTTTTGGAGGCTGAAGAGGTGGATTGGATAATGAGCAGATCTTGGAATTATCGGAAGGACTGGATGAATTCGCGAAGCATGACGATACATGGAGCAAGGATTTGGATGTATACGAGAACGACAAAGAAAGGCGGGTGTTTATACGTTGTGGGAACTAAAGATTTGGAAGAACTAGATAGACTTAGTTAGTGGAGCTGGATTGTTATATCTTCCTAGAATGCTAGAGGCATTTTGGGTACGAGACGTAGAGAATGATCTATACAGATCATGAACGTCTCCAACACATATTTAACCATCTTGATTGAACATTTGGAAAAGGTGATGGGTGGAGTTAAGTGATGAAAGAAAATTGCAAGGCGAAGTACCATCTGGGAAAGGCAAGCATGGTTGATGAGACATGGAATAAGAAGAATGAAGTGAAGCTGAGACGAACTTGAACTATATGGATGACGTATTAGGGTGGTTTGGATGAAGGATGTAGGTTGCACGAGTTGAGTTGTCTAAAGCAGAGAACGCGTCAACATGTATGTTGCGTGGCTTGGACAATCATATGGAGAAAAGGGACGTAGACTATACTTCCTACATAGATAGGAGTAGCTTAGAAAGGGCGATGTAAGGACGAAGTTGGTGAAAGGGATACATAATGGGGTGGAGGAATAAGTACGACGAGAGTTGGGTGATAATCGATAGACTGACTAATTCATCTCATATTTCAAGAGGAATGAGAAGTCACGTAGTTGAGAAGTTGGAAGGATTGCGTACGGATGTGATGGAATAGAGGGTTTTGCGTAAAAGTTAGCCTAATATGTATGGAATGCCTTATGAAGGATTATGGCAAGGGAAGAAACGATGGGAAGCAAGCGTAGTATACCGTTGATAGACTAATGTTTGGTATGAGCATACTATAGGGGTAATTGAGAAAGACGCCTAGAGCATTGGCGTGAGATTTGGAGATAGTTGGAGAACGCATTATAATAGGAAGAATTCTCCTACAAAGAGAGAGTCACCGGTGAGACGGGCATATTCCCCATTGATGAGGATGTAGGGAATAAAGGAGGAAACGCCTAAATTATAGGCTGAAGACGGGATATAAGATGGTATGGAAATTAAGATTGTGGAAATACAAGCGAAAAGTAGTATGGAGGAAGAATGATTAGAGGGAGCTAGAGGTTGTCAAGATGGTGGGGTGATATTGAAGGGAAAATCGTTATAGCAAGAGGTTAGTAGTCACGAACAATGGAACGTTCACCTAGAGAAAAGGTGTAGCACCTGTTAGTATGAAGGATTGATAGTTACTTGGTTCCGAGCATGGGAAAGCAAGGATGAGGTGGTGGTTATTACATGTTTCTTGTGAATATTATGGGAAGCTTTTGGTTATGCAATCCTGCATATACCATTGGATGTGTTTAAGGTTGGGAGAACTTCCGAATGATGGAAAATCCGTAGAGGATAGAAGCCGTTAGGTATGGTGATAGGAATAGTAGTAGAAACTACTAGAGTTAATTCATAGGAGATGAGGTGGATCACCGTTACAGTGGGATGAAGTTAGAAGCGGCCAACGTATTGGACCGGAGGTGGATCAGAAAACTATGGAGGTGGTGGCAGTGACTAAGTAGAGGTTGAAAATAGCAAAGAACCGACAAGAGAGCTATGCGGACAAGAGGCGTAAGCCGTTGAGATTTGAGATAAAGTTATGCTAAAGGTTTCACCATGGAAAGGGGTGATGCGGTTTGGAAAGAAAAGGGAAGTTAGCACCTAGATTTGTGGGTCCATTTGAAATCCTTGAAAGGATTGGGCTAGTGACGTATAGGTTGAGATTACCGGAGGAATTGAGTAGTGTGCATGTTGTATTTCATGTATCAAACTTGAGGAAATGCTTAGCAAGAACTGACATGCAAGTACCGTTAGATGATATTAGTATGGATACGAGTCTTCGTTTTATCGAAGAGCCGATAGAGATTTTGGGTCGTGAAGCTAGGACGTTGGATAAAAAGGGTTATACCGTAGTTATGGGTAGATGGAATTTGGAACGTGGACTAGAGTTCACATGGGAACGAGAAGGATTTATGAGGAGCAAGTATCCTCAGCTAATTGATAATGACGATCCTAAGGAGTAAATCTCGGGACGAGATTTCTATTAGGAGGGAGTGATGTGACAACCGTGGTTTTGAGGTTCGTCGCTTGGTCTTATTTTAAGGTTAATTTATGTGTGACTATGTGATTTGCGTGTTTACATGTTATTTTGCGTGAACGAGGTTGGTGTGGATATCGTTTATGGGTATAAAGTACTCATAAGTAAATCGAGGAACGGTTATTTCATGTTCATGAGCTCACAAATTAGTGACTATGAAATGAAATGGTGTTATTTTGGTGTTTTACGTATACGTATAAGTATTATAGTAAATCGTATTTTTTTTACGATTTGGGGTTTAACATTTAGAGGTCTCGGGTAAGGTGTTTAGTCATGGGAGTATTTTTCGGGATTGTTTTAAGTCATTTAGGACTTAGTTTAAAAGTTTATTTCAAAATTCAAGAGTTTTTTTAAAACTGTATATTTTACGTTTTTTACGGTATACGCGTAAATTGACTAGTTTTACGGTTTTGAGGTTTTAGGAGCTGAAATGAATTAAGGTAACTTGAGGTATTATTAATAATATATTAATAAGTCTTAAAAAGAAAAAAAAAATATATGAATCGGGTTTTAAACCGACTAGAAAAGAAAAAGAAAGGATAATGGGCCAAAAGACCCAACTTGAGCCCAATTTGGAAAAACCTTTTTAATAAAACATATAAATACCATGTTTATATCACAAAAATCAGTTTTTCATTAATTTTCTCCCCTTTTGGCCGAATTTTTACAAGCCCTAATTTAGGGATTCATCAAAAATAATTTTCTTGAAGATTTGAGGTAAAAATCTTGATTTAATTCTTATAGATTTCTTGTTTTATAGCATTAAGGCTTCAAGTTTTATGTAATCAATTTATATGATGGATTAGAGTTCTTAATAGATTTGTAATTAGGGGTTTTATAACAATTAACATGATTAGGATAATGATTGGTGATTATTAGTGATGTTAATTAGGGTTTAATCATGTTTAAATTCATTTTTAAAAACTGGGCAGATTTTTGAGTCACTTGTTTTGATCATATCTAGAGTTATACAAACTCTTATTTTGCGATCCAAGCATCCCTGAATAGGTAATTGAAGTGGATTTCAAATGCAAGAAACAAGAACTAAATTGGAGGTCAGGAGGTGGGTAAAAAACGGGTTATAACAGTCGGAGGTCAAAACAGTTTTGAAATCAGTCGGGTTTAATTTAACGTTTTAAGGTGATTGGGGTACTTAGGAGTACATTTGAGCCCTCTAATGAGCATGGGTTTTGGTTTATATATTAAATAAGAGACCTGAAGGGTGGCTAAGCAAATGGGTTAGGGTAAGACCCCCTAATCATAACAAACGTTTTATATGTTCAAAATCGGTAAAATGCGGATAGGCAGAAGTATATATATATATATATATATATATATATATATATATATATATATATATATATCGGGTCCTTAACAGTAGCTTTAAGGTTGAGGCAAAAGGGAGGAGTTAGCTAACATATTTAAGGGCATAGGATTTCCTTTACAGAGATCATGGGTATGTTTAGGTGGACGATTGGCTTATAGTTTGGAGACCTAAAAACCGAGACTGTTTTGGGTAAAATGTTAACGGGACGGGTTATGAAGTAAACTGAGTTAAGGGCTTTATAGAGGGGTGTAATGAGATGCTTAGAGCATATAAATGAGGTATATATATGGGAGAAGGTTAGATGTCCATCATAGGTTGATGAGCCATCTTAGTGTTTGGTTCATGTTTTGATTGTGTGCTTTTGTTTGTTAGCTTTTTGCTAGTGCGCGAACTTTTGGAGAAGCTTAATCAGGTGAGTTTCATAGTCCCATATCTTTTAATGATTTCCACTTCCAGATGGGATGGAAGAGACACTGTATGATTTTGTAACTAATGTTGTGAATGTTTTTATGGTTTGTGATGGACTTGTGTGTGCACTTATGTGATTAACTACTATGTGATTCTTGATTGTGTTTATGATTTGGATCGGGGGACACGTACCGTCTCAGTTATTGTGGTTTGACTTGGTACCAAGGGGATGTTGACAAGGCGGGGCCTTGGGGAGGTACATAGATGTGTGAGCATCTATGGGACCAATGAATAATGACAAGGCGGGGCCTTGGGATTGGTACATAGGTGTATGGGCGCCTATGGTACCATGGTGTTTGGTAAGGCTGGGAGCCTTGGATTTGGTTTGGAATGATTGATCTTGAATGTTAGTTGTTAATGCATACTTGTAGCACATTGTCCATATGTTTAGTGGTTTATGGTTGTTCACAACTTATTATAATCTATTTCGGTTGGAGTCTAAACCTATGACTCTCACCAACATTATGTTGACGTGTTTTAGTGTCTCTTTCAGGGGATAAAGTAGTTAAGCGTGAGAACACATGTGGCTAGGATTGGAGTCGCGTAGAAATGCATTTAGAAGGAGATCTCTATTACTTCTTAGTTTATTTTTCTGTTTGTTTGAATAAGTGATACTATGAACCTATATGTTGATTTGTTTGTGTTATTTGTTTGTCTTGGGTAAGAGGTAGGACTGTTACCTACTTACCTAGACTCCTGCATTGATGAGATACTGTCATGACATTTGTGTCACCTTTTATGACATTTCTAATTCATATAGTTCTCTCTATGGACACGCTATTGTTGTGATGATATCCATGCGTCGCGCCCCATATTCCGCCATGTTGGGGTGTGAAAATTATGTCTCAAAAAATCATAAAAGTTATAAATAAAGTTTCGTGGTGCCTAGCTAGCTCAACGACTTGTTCTTGTTCGAACTTTCTTTTTCTTACACTTAGAATTCTTTATTTGTGCTTCGTTATTCATATGTATTCATCAGTCGTACATGTACTATCTGTTTTCATGAGAAGCAAGAGGATTGAGTGAACCTACTAATTCAACTTGCCGCATAAGAGGGTTGCAACCCCAACGGCCATGGATCATGAATCCTTACTAGACACCTTATTCACAAGACGTTGTAATAAGTTTAGGCTTACCGCATTGAAAAAATAGCGGACACGCTAAAGGCACACAATGCACGTCTAGTAACATGTAATACTTAGTCTTTTCTACAAGCTATGTTATATCGCACATAAAATATATACAATTATCTACACGTATGATACATAAAAGACAAGTATATACACAACAAAAGCCGTGAGCATCCACGGATACAAGTCATAAGAATACATAAGTGTTTTGAATATAAGTCAAATGTTACAAAGGATAAGTGTTACAATCACAAAAGTCAAGTTCGAGGAGGGATGTTGGAAGCTATGTCTTTCTTTTGTTCGTTGACAGCGACAAGATTAGACGGACCAGTTACTTCAGCGTCCCCCAACACTAAGGCCAAACCAGGACGGGTGGGGCGGCCACGTCAGCACCATCTGATCTTGGCAAGTGTGCCGATCCAGCGGATGGAGTCCTGCACAAGATGTGGTTCTCCTTCTTGTCCCTTACCCTAACTTGGTTGACCTTTATGGCATCCCTTAGGGTCTTTTCACCCTTTACCGCCCATGGGTCATTGGGAGGGGGATTATCTGCATAGACAGGGATGGTCAGATGTAAAGGATGCGGCTGCAGGTCTACCCACCAGTCAGGAGCGTTTTGTTCACCAAAATTAGTGTTTAGGTGTAGCTGTTCTATTCTTTCATCAATGGGCGCATCCGTTAAAGCCTCCTACCTCCCAAGCAGTGGGTACTCAACATCTTTCAGAGCAGTCATAGATTTTGTCATGTTTTTCTCTTCGTCGGGCTTATGGAAGACATGATCTTTGGCTGCTCACCCCTGTCCAGCCCACTTCATCCCAGCCAACAAGCCCTCGTGCCTATCACGATCAATCCCGTCCGACACGACGTTGGTGAAGGGCCGAGCCATTTGAGGTGATTTGCTATTTTCATCACCGCAAGCCTTAACCGCACCCAATGATCCACCTACGACCAGCGATGGCCGTCAGCATATGGGGGTATAACTCCTCGTCAAAGTCAATGGCCAAGGCATCCAACCTTGCGTCCATGTCTTCCAGGCGGTCATCAACGATCTTCTCCCTTGCCTCTCGATAGGTGTATAACTCTTTGGCCAACTGTTCTTAAACTTTCACCAATGTGCGTATATGATCGCGGTCACGGGCAAGCAAAAAAGCTTCTTCAGTCAAGGCCTTGACGGCAGACTCAACGATATCCACCTGCGTTGACAGTATATTGTTAGTTGCATGATTGGGGTATGCATAGATTCTCACATCAGTTATGAAACATAAAGGGTAGTATATAATGCATACCTTGTCGTTTGACGATTGAACCTCGGCCTGAAGCTCCTTCATGAGTGCCTCACGCGCGGTGACATGGTTGGCTTGTTCTTGGATGGTGGCCTCGACAATGGTTAGCTAGGCTCGAAGGGTGGTGATTTTTTTTTTCATGTTTCTCCACCATCTTCTCCATGCGGACTATCTTCCTGTCCGTACTCTGAATGCGGCGCAGGGCTTCTTCAAACCGAATACGCATGGCCGCATCAATTGCCACCTGGTGCGACGCTGATACGTTAAACTCTTCCATGAGATCATCATGGGACAACTCATTTAGATTTGCGGCTAGCTCAGGTGGGGTCACGTGATCCATGAAGTCTTTGCAGGCTTCTGGGGTGTTCAATCTTTCTTCCTCATGTATACTCCAATTTGGGTGGAAAGATTGAGGGGGTCCCTCTTGTATAGGTTCCTCATTGGTTGTGGGAGGGGGTGATTGTGGCATATCCTCAAACATAGGAAAAGGTGCCTGTTTGCTTGTCTCGGCTACAGGCACCCCCCCCCCCCCGGCCGGCGCCGCCCTCACTTGCCATCGCCTTGGAAGGATCGTCCCTGTAGATACAACAATCAATTTTTAGAACAATAATGATACATTATAGTTTGCAAGTTTTAGGGGCATGTGTTACTTACGTGGGGACTTTTTCTGTTGTGATCGGGAGCACGGTGGTTACCGGAGTAGCATTCCATACTGTGCCATCTTGTTGGCCCTCCGTGGTTACGGATGGGACCAACCCAATGGTCTTTGCTGCGTCGGCGCTGCTACCCTCTTGGAACCGTGGGTGGTCTTCATGCAGCTTCTTGGGAGGCGCGTTGAAGGCTCCCACCTCCACGTCGGTTTCCTTCCTCAGCTTTCTCTTGGTGGACTTACGCCTTCTTGGAGCAGGTTTGGTCTAAAATTGTAAACCTGCGTCCTTGGCTGTCTCTTCCTCGTCCGAGCCATAAAGTCTGTCGATATCTTCATCAAGGTTGGTGAGGTTATCCCCTTGGCCTTCTTCATATAATGTGGTGGTTTTGGCTGCGGACGAGGGGCCAGTCGTGTCTTCCAATAAGGTTTGTTCCCCATCTTCGTTGGCGAAATCAAGCGATGACTTCTCGATCTGAGACTCGCCCATGTCAGAGTGCGGGTCTTGGACTGCTTCCAAAGGGATAGTGATGTTAATTATGGAGTCCAAGAGTGGGGGCTCATCATCACGCTTGGCTCGTGTATCTTCAGGCACCTTTGTTGGATCTCCTTGGCGTAATAGTCCGAACAAATTCATCTCTGCGGACACACAAACACAAAGTAGTTGCGGATAACACATATATAATGGAATTTTATTTACGTTATTTATACCCACCCTCATACGGTTGTTTAAGAAAATGGGGTACCGGTCCGACCTGCCGTAGTAATTGTGGGTGATACTTATTAAGCATAAGAAGTTTTCCGGCAACCCCTTGTGGAAATGTGTTCGGTGTGTATCTAGCATCCTAACATCCCTAGCGTCATATGTGTTAGGGGGAGGGGGATAGTCCGGACGGACTGAATGTTTTAATACAAATAGAAACGGGAAAACAATCTCATCTACAAAAAAGTACCGGTCGTACCAGTTCTTTAGAGAGTCTAACGCCCTGTTATAGCACATCAGGGTGTTTCCTGGTCGTTTTTTGAACGACAGCCACTCATTGACCATTTGGGGGACATAGAAAACCCTAAATAAGCTAACAGATGGGGTTACATTCAGAATGAGGCAACTAATTTCGAATTGGTTTACTTTACACGCCCCTATGCCATGTAATTGGGTAATATGGAAGTCGTAATATGTTAAGATATCTACCAGGAATCTAGAGAAAGGGATGTGGTAGTTCGCCGAATCGAAGAGACGTGTATATAAACCTATTTTCCCTGGCGGGCTATCCGTAATAGCCTCACCGTCACCAGGATAGGTGGGATGAATGCTCTCAGGAATAAAGTAATCCGAGCAAAACTCAATGAATTTCTCCGATGGGTATAGCACGGACGTGATGGTTGGATTATCCATAACCATATGTTTTATGTAAATATGGAAAAGGGCGTGGTGGTCTAACCTGGAAAATGGAATGTCTGTGCCGAAATGGGTGTCTAAGGAAGGAAAGTAGGCAACAATGGCGGTCGAAGGTTTTGATAACTGTGTGTGTACAGTCATACACTCGACTATATATAGTCTTGCCTCGGTCTTCGTGTGTCACCGGATGCTTTCCATGTGTAACCCACTATGCTGATCTAACGGTGGGGGTTTTTTGGGGTTAGTTGAAACGTCAGAGGGGCCCAGAGGGGCCCACGGCTCACCTCATGATCAGTTTTACGTGGCTCAAGAGTGGGACCCATGGGGTGCGCTTTTTCAGACTGACATATAAACAGTTGCTCATAGTGCAGCCGTTTATTGACTATCATTAATGCTTTCATTAATGTTGTCCCGGTAAACAGTGTGTACTATGGTGCGCTTTTATTTGCCAATACATTCTCTTTTTTACAGAACGACGGGGGAGCATTTGTTAGTCTAGAGGTCACGCCTACGGCTGTAAAATTAGACTGGGGGGGGGGGGTACATGATGACGTATAGTCCTCAGTCGGGTCTTTAACCCGGCCCACGGGTACTACCCATATCTGGTCCATCACATATGGGTTGAGTCAATGATATTTTGGACCTATGAGTTTTGGATGATAATGGCCGCGTGTACTGTGTACGACCCACGACCCGGTACGTACGACATGAGTTAGACAGAATCATAGTTTAAATCGGACTATGATTTACCCCAAAGTAATAGGACATTCATTAATCATAATTAGAAGATAACAATCATCAAAATTATGGTAGTTATTTCTTACTTGAGGCCGAAGATTCGGTAAAGCCCAACAGAGACTTTATCACCTATATAAGGAACCTTTAAGGGTTCCACAAAGGTACGATTAACTCAATACCATAATATTTCATCAATTTCTAAACCCTCAAACCGATTACTTACTCTCACGCTGGAGTCTAATCGTGTGATACGTTCCCACGGTAAGCCCAACAGCGTGTTCTTTAGTGTGCATGATCTCAACCATAAATTCACTTGGTGGAAGAGCCCGAGCCTCGAACACCCGTATTAAGTCTAATTCGGGTCAAGCAAGGTCCATCCAACTTTTGTATCAACAGGTATAGTTTTCTACCCATACCCACACCCGTGGGTATTTGTTACCCGTGAGTACCCATGGGTGGATGCAATGAAACAAAATCGAAAACATTAAAGTAACTATGAAAGTGCGTTTCAAGAAACTGAATCAAACACAATATTTATAAATTTATGAAACTAGAATAGGTGAATAACTATTTAGATGTGTTAGAGGACTAGAAGTGCATCGTGTTGTAGAGTGAATAAGATATGCTAAAAATGTAAAAAGATAGTGTCACATATGTATTAATAAGAATGAATTGATGTTTTGTAACACAAGAAGAGACGAACTAGATTAGCTAGGTATATATATTTGGCGAATGAATTTCATTTTATTTTAAATGGGTTTATCGAAACACCTTGATGGGTATATCAAATGAATTTTATGGGTTTACCTGTAACGTGTATCATGGGTTTACCTATGACGGGTATATCATACCCATACCCGTCACCTACCCCCCACCTATCGTTTAGATTTATATTTATACCTTTTTGTATGCAACTCTCGCGCGAGTTATAGGGCCGCATGGTAAATCACTGCCACCGCCCCACCTGGCAAACTCACACCGTGAGTTAGAGACCATCCCGCCCAGCCCAAGAAAATAGAAAAACAAAAAACTCTTCAAACAAATTTGAACTAGAACCCAAATCTACTTGGTAACATCTCTACCTTCCATCCTTGCAGAGGCTGCCTGTCATTGCAGTCCGAGGTAATTTTTTCAACAAGAAAAAATATAGGTTTTCAGAATTATCACCCGGAAACTGACGAACAAGAAAAACCAATCCTACAACTAAACACTACCCAACTTGAGTTTTCTTTCTTCCTTTATTATGTTCTAAAGCCTAAACGCTAAAACGGGTAACCAACTTCAGCACCGCAACCAACATAACCGGAAAAAGTAGCTTAAAAAAACAAAACCATGTCAAAACCAAAAAGGAAAGATAACATGTCAAAACCATGTACCAACACAATGACTTATTTGAATGGCAATATGTCCAACCAAATGCAGAGGTAGGAACCTGTTTTGTCAAATAGCAACTATGAGTTTTATGTTCTTTGAACCTACTGCAAATTTCAATGTTCTCGATGGATGATTCGCAGAGCAGTTTTATGTATGTCTTGCCTGCATAAAATAAAGGTCCATTTCACTCGACTATAACAGACAGTTCTGTGGCAACAAAATGAGCAGCCTGAGTCAAAATGGGTCAAGTTGACTTAACAACACTGTCGTTACCATATATTTGAATTTCACAAGTATTTAATGTACAAAATATGATTACAAAAACTGAACTATTATCTACCAATATGCATGTATAAGTTCAATACTTCAATTGTGGAGAGAGTGAGGTATATCTTCGTGTTTCTTAATTTCCAGTTATAATGAACTTCGCTACCAAACCTAATCTCTGTCAAAAATGTTTGTGGAGTCAACTGTTCAAAATTCTAACTAGATGTCTTCTGCAAGTGTCAATTCAATCCCCTTGATACCATGTAACGTTGTGTGTATGTGTTTAAACGGTCAAGATACGAGCAAATTATCTCTAAGGCTAGGTAATGATGCTAACTTGCTAAGTCTACGTTGAATATGTCAGTCACGGTGACATTGCTGCAATCAGTGTGATCTTCAGTTCATTGATTTCTTTGACCAATTTGTCACTCTCAGCATTACCGCTCTCTATCTGGATAGCCAAAGCTGCATTTTTGACATAAACTTCAACATGAGTACCTTCAAACAAGTCACGGGGCTTATAATTACAACAAAATTATAACCATCAAATTTATCACCATAATCATTTAAATTCTCTGTGCTTACAAAGAATGCGAGTTTCTGTAAGATTTATTCAGTGCACGTTTCTCCTCATAGTTACTCTTTTTTTGTTGCGAACACATATTTTTACTTAGCCTTGCCTTTCTAACAGGTTCCTATATTTTGTTTATGTTACTTTTTGCAGGCACCTTAAAACTTTAACAATATGACTATGAAGCTAATGAAACATTGTTTAAACAGGCTTCCAAACAATGATTAAAACAGTTTCTCAATGATTAATATAGCGCAATCCTCAATGAGTTAAAAGAAATCATTCAAATACCTAAAATTTTAGGTAATGCAGATATATTACCTGAATTAGAGGCATTAAGACCTTCGACAATATCTTCAACAAAATCTGACATGGAATTTTTCAATGAACTAATCTTCGTCCGCAGAATATGAGCTTCATTTTCAAGGTACTCTTTCTCTGTCAATAACGTCCCTAGTTTACCTTTTCCTTCCTCGTCAATTTCCTTCTGAAAATCCAAACAGAACTTGCTAAATGTTTCCCTGGGTGAAGAATAGAAGACAAGGTTCAAACAGACTCTATTCCTCACTTAGCATAAAAGAGAATGTATAAAGTTCCTATAATACCTCTTGGTGTTCATTCTTTCAAGTATCTCATTTCGTTTCAGTTTAATAGATGACAACTCGTTCTCCAGGCGTTCACTTGATGTTCTTGATTCAGCTAATTTAGAAAACATGTAAGGCCTCAGACAGATTAACTTATCATGAAAAAAATCATATCTATCATCATCAATTATGCAATTATGAACCCACAATTATAGCCCATCTGAAAGCTTCTAATCTGCAGGATCCCTTAGTCTAATCTGCAGGATCCCTTAGTCCACCGAGCATTTATGACAGCAAAAACAAAGAAAACTTGTCTGGTTTTCAAACTAAGAGCAGCATTGGACTAATGGCATAAATTCATGAACGAGTGGCAACAAAAGGTATTGCAAAAGTTGACCCATACAAGACCACCAACAATTTAAATTGGATCTAAGTTAACCCCTTCTCTGATTTGGAAATAAGCAATATAAAAAATATCTAACTGTTCTTGTATACCGATTGGTTTCTGGCTCGATGGCAGCAAAACAGCTCATCACTCTTCCCAAAACCTATTAAGGCTGTGTCTATATGGAAACATGAGTATCTACATATTCAATTTTCTATGAAAGAAGAGACACAATAACTCTATATCATCCTAATTGATACTTAGCAAAAGATAACACCTTGTAAACCATTTAACGATATGAACTTTTACCACATCTTTATTAAGATAATATAACAGTATTTAATAATACATTGCTAGTTTCTTATACTTTTAACTCTTACCACAAGTAAACAGGTAAATGAGTGAGGTTTTCCATGTTCATGTTACCTCATATGTATGCGGCCTAACCAAGGTATCCCCGTGACCGTTTTCCCGGTCACCCAAACGTGTACCTAGAAACCCTAGACCTCTTGTGAGAAGATTAGGCGCATTACCACTCATGCCATTTGGCGGGTGTTAACTCTCATCACAAGTTCCATTAAACTAAACAAAATTCTAACCATTATTCACTGATAGTTTTCGACTAATTATATTGATTAACTAGTATACATCTCAAACTCCTTCCTTACTACATTCTCAAACGCGATTCTAAACGCACGATTCTAAAGACAGGTTATACTACTAGGACAGATTAAAAAAAAGTACACATACCATCCATAGCCAGTAATCCCTTAATCTGAAACTGAAGCTCATAAACAGTATTCATCAAATGAGTCTCTCTACCCGCCATCTCTCTTTCGAATTCGGAACATTTCAATACCTCCAATTCGATCTCTCGCGTAATCCCGTAATTCGCTTCAATTTCTGCATTCACCTGTTCAAAAACCTCAAAATCAACATAATAAACCTTAATTAGACAATTAAATGTATATATTTTTATACGACGAAATTACCTGATCAAGCGTTTGTTTGAGTGCAGATAAGTGAGGTATAATTGCACTTGAATCGCCCATTTTTTCTTCTTCTTTCATTTGTTTTTGTTTTTGGGTATTTTGTAATGTGTTGTTTTCAAAGTAGTTTTTAACTTAAACAAAATTTTAAAAAATATAATTAAATTAAATAATAAAAAATATATATTTTAATTTAAAAATCAACTTAATAAACCTTAATTAGACATGTCACTTTATGAATTATGATAAGTTGGGATGGTTAACATTACACAAATTTATCTTAACAATCTTAATCTTTATAATTTAGGTAAAAGCTATAAAATATCATTTTATTTATTAATTTGTGTCGACTTTAAACACTTACTATTTAATCTCGTTACTTTACCATTCTACTTATTTGTTTTGTAATAATATTACCATTATGACCGGTTACATTTACACATCAGTATATTGATTATTAAAAAAATCTAAAATCTGTTATTATATCCTATGTGGATGTTAGAGAAAAGGTTTCAATTTAAAAAAAATAAAAAAATTATAATACACAAAAACGCGCGTTGTCCCCTACCCTGTGCTCTTAAAGACAAAAATAAAAAACTCCAGCTCAATATGATGGTACTGTAATTCACTTTGTACCATCGGGAAAGGTTCCCTCACCTGAACATAATTCAATAAGATGGTATTGTTAAATTGTATATTTTCAAGGTTGAAAACATTAAGATCCATGAAAATTAAGTTACCTCATGAAGGTCCACTTATTTTTCTTTTATTGATTTCTAATCTTTACAATGGATTTCATTGGCCTAATTGAAAATAGGAATTTTTAGTGATTCAACAGATGATTTATCATTATTCGTGATAACTATAACTAAACTCATTAGCTGATAATATTATACAGTTGGTTACTTTTTTATTACTGTTAATAATTAATATTAATAATATCGTTATTCTATGAATACTACGACTGAAAAAAGAATATATATATATATATATATACAAAGCCCCTTATCGAATTTGAACCGAGGGCTTACGCCTTACCGTGGGATTACTCTACCACCGAGTTAAAAGGAAAGGGCTTGTTTCATTGAATTCCTGAACGGGTCACTGTACTATGGAACTAAAATATAGATATAGATTTTTTAAATTCTTTAAAATATTATATAAGAAGTTGAATCCACACATATACAAAAGCGCCTCGACAAAAGATCCATTTATATACAATAACTGCATTGTAGCGGGTATAGTTTAGTGGTAAAAGTGTGATTCGTTCTATTAACCCCCATAATAGTTAAGGGGTCTTTCGGTTTTATTCATATTCCGATCAAAAACTTTATTACATTAAAAGGATTAAATAAATCCTTTCCCTTTCAATGACGCGTTCAAGGAAAAATAGAAATTTTCGGGGTTTTTATCTAAAAGTCAATTAAAAACTGAAAACTTGGATTATGAAATTGCGAAACAAAATTTTAAAGTTGGATCAATACTTCCAATTGAATGAGTATGAATACAGATGCCATGGATGAAGATAAATAAATAGATTTCTAATTTCTAATCGTAACTAAATCTTCAATTTTTTTATTTGGAGCGAATAAATTGAAGCAAAATAGTTATTAAAGAATGTCTTTAGTTTACTAGAGACATCGACATTTTATTTTAGCTCGGTGAAAATAAAATACTTTTCCTTAGGATCCTCTCAAATAGAAATAGAGAACGAAGTAACTAGAAAGATTGTTAGAATAGCCTTCTTCTAGAGGGATCATCTAGAAAGCGAGTCGTTTTGAATTGAATAGAGGGGTCAGGTTCATTATTTTTCTTTTATTGATTTCTAATCTTTACAATGGATTTCATTGGCCTAATTGAAAATAAGAATTTTTAGTGATTCAACAGATGACTTATCACTATTCGTGATAACTATAACTAAACTCATTAGCTGATAATATTATACAGTTGGTTACTTTTTTATTACTATTAATAATTAATATTAATAATATCGTTATTCTATGAATACTACGACTGAAAAAAAAAGATATATATATACAAAACCCCTTATCAAATTTGAACCGAGGGCTTGCGCCTTACCGTGGGATTACTCTACCACTGAGTTAAAAGGAAAGGGCTTGTTTCATTGAATTCCTGAACGGGTCACTGTACTATGGAACTAAAATATAGATATAGATTTTTTAAATTCTTTAAAATATTATATAAGAAGTTGAATCTACACGTATACAAAAGCGCCTCGACAAAAGATCCATTTATATACAATAATTGTATTGTAGCGGGTATAGTTTAGTGGTAAAAGTGTGATTCGTTCTATTAACCCCCATAATAGTTAAGGGGTCTTTCGGTTTTATTCATATTCTGATCAAAAACTTTATTTCATTAAAAGGATTAAATAAATCCTTTCCCTTTCAATGACGCGTTCAAGGAAAAATAGAAATTTTCGGGGTTTTTTTTTATCTAAAAGTCAATTAAAAACTGAAAACTTGGATTATGAAATTGCGAAACAAAATTTTAAAGTTGGATCAATACTTCCAGTTGAATGAGTATGAATACAGAATCCATGGATGAAGATAAATAAATAGATTTCTAATTTCTAATCGTAACTAAATCTTCAATTTTTTTATTTGGAGCGAATAAATTGAAGCAAAATAGTTATTAAAGAATGTCTTTAGTTTACTAGAGACATCGACATTTTAATTTAGCTCGGTGGAAATAAAATACTTTTCCTTAGGATCCTCTCAAATAGAAATAGAGAACGAAGTAACTAGAAAGATTGTTAGAATAGCCTTCTTCTAGAGGGATCATCTAGAAAGCGAGTCGTTTTGAATTGAATAGAGGGGTCAGGTCCACTTATTTTTCTTTTATTGATTTCTAATCTTTACAATGGATTTCATTGGCTTAATTGAAAATAGGAATTTTTAGTGATTCAACAGATGACTTATCATTATTCGTGATAACTATAACTAAACTCATTAGCTGATAATATTATACAGTTGGTTACTTTTTTATTACTATTAATAATTAATATTAGTAATATCGTTATTCTATGAATACTACGACTGAAAATATATATATATATATACAAAACCCCTTATCGAATTTGAACCGAGGGCTTGCGCCTTACCGTGGGATTACTCTACCACTGAGTTAAAATGAAAGGGCTTGTTTCATTGAATTCCTGAACGGGTCACTGTACTATGGAACTAAAATATAGATATAGATTTTTTAAATTCTTTAAAATATTATATAAGAAGTTGAATCTACACATATACAAAAGCGCCTCGACAAAAGATCCATTTATATACAATAATTGCATTGTAGCGGGTATAGTTTAGTGGTAAAAGTGTGATTCGTTCTATTAACCCCCATAATAGTTAAGGGGTCTTTCGGTTTTATTCATATTCCGATCAATAACTTTATTTCATTAAAAGGATTAAATAAATCCTTTCCCTTTCAATGGCGCGTTCAAGGAAAAATAGAAATTTTCGGGGTTTTTATCTAAAAGTCAATTAAAAACTAAAAACTTGGATTATGAAATTGCGAAACAAAATTTTAAAATTGGATCAATACTTCCAATTGAATGAGTATGAATACAGAATCCATGGATGAAGATAGATAAATAGATTTCTAATTTCTAATCATAACTAAATCATCAATTTTTTTATTTGGAGCAAATAAATTGAAGCAAAATAGCTATTAAAGAATGTCTTTAGTTTACTAGAGACATCGACATTTTATTTTAGCTCGGTGGAAATAAAATACTTTTCCTTAGGATCCTCTCAAATAGAAATAGAGAACGAAGTAACTAGAAAGATTGTTAGAATAACCTTCTTCTAGAGGGATCATCTAGAAAGCAAGTCGTTTTGAATTGAATAGATTCAAACAAAAAGCTGACATAGATGTTATGGGTATCGTTTTTTGTAAGATGGGTATCTTTTTTTTTGTAAGTTGTATCACATCTTAAATCTAGCAATTTATCCATTTTCCATAAAGGAGCTGAATGAAACCAAAGTTTCATGTTCGGTTTTGAATTAGAGACGTTAAAAGTTATGAATCGACGTCGACTATAACCCCTAGCCTTCCAAGCTAACGATGCGGGTTCGATTCCCGTACCCGCTTTATACCCTCTCTTATATATATTTATTATATATTATATTTATTCTATCATATTCTATGTTTATAGATATACTATATAGATTCTTAAATACTCTAATAGACTAATTAATACATCACTCATCGTTAAATATACAATTCAAAATTTTATAAATCCTACTAATTTGATTCTTTTTTTTTCAAATAAAAGATAAGAAAGTAAAAATACCCAAAACTCATAATGAAAAGCGTCCATTGTCTTATGGATAGGACAAAGGTCTTCTACACCTTTATTATAGGTTCAAATCCTATTAGACGCAATTTTTTTCCAGATACTTTTTTAGATTTCGATGTCAAAAAATCAATTTTGAATGATTTGAATCCGAAACGCTTGAGTACTAAAAAAATTATGGAAAAGGGTTATTAATTTGTTTAGGATGCTTAATCCTGAAGTAGAAAACGTTCCCTCTGTTCATGAATAGCTTCTTTCAAAATGGCTTCCGCGTCCTCGGTGAATGTCTTGGTAGAAGATATTATTTCTTGAAACTGTGGTTTATGGTTTTTAAGTAAGTACGTAACTCAACCAGAAATTTCCTTACCTGTCCAACTTCTAATGAATCGAGATAACCATTTGTTCCGGTATAAATCGTAAGTATCTGTTCTTCTACCCCTAGAGGGGCGGATTGGGATTGTTTAAGCAATTCATGTAATCGTTGACCTCTTGCCAATTGATTCTGAGTAGCTTTATCGAGATCAGAAGCAAATTGTGCAAAAGCTTCTAATTCTGCAAATTGTGCCAGTTCTAATTTTAATTTACCGGCTACTTGTTTCATAGCTTTAATTTGAGCCGCAGACCCTAATCTGGAAATAGAGATACCCACATTAATAGCGGGTTGGATTCCAGCATTGAAGAGATCGGTAGATAAGAATATTTGGCCGTCAGTAATCGAAATTACATTAGTAGGAATATAAGCCGAAACATCTCCCGATTGGGTTTCAACTATTGGTAAAGCGGTCATACTTCCTTCACCTAAAAGAGAACTTAATTTAGCAGCTCTTTCCAAAAGGTGTGAACGTAAATAAAAAGCATCCCCTGGATAAGCTTCGCGCCCGGGCGGTCTTCGTAATAGAAGAGACATTTGGCGATAAGCTTGCGCTTGTTTAGAGAGATCACCATAAATGATTGAAGTGTGTCGTTCAAGGTACATAAAATATTCATCCAGAGCTGCTCCTGTATAAGGAGCGAGGTATTGTAATGTAGCAGGGGCATCCGCCGTTTCGGCTACTACAATAGTATATTCCATCGCGCCCCTTTCCTAGAAATTAGTTACTACCTGATCCACATAAGAAGCTTTTTGACCAATAGCTACATAAACGCATATTACATTTTTGCCTTGTTGATTTAGAATTGTATCTGTTGCTACTGCTGTTTTACCGGTCTGTCTGTCCCCAATAATTAATTCTCGCTGACCACGTCCTATGGGAATCATTGAATCAATATCAATAAGCCCTGTTTGAAGAGGCTCATATACAGAACGTCGAGAAATAATCCCCGGAGCGGGCGATTCAATTAACCTATATTGAGAAAATGCAATTTCACCTCTACCATCAATAGGTTTAGCCAGGGCGTTTACAACACGACCCAAATAGGCCTCACTCACAGGTATCTAAGCAAATTTTCCTGTTGCTTTTACACAACTCCCCTCTTGTATCAATAAACCATCACCCATTAATACAACACCAACATTAGTTGATTCCAAATTAAGAGCAATGCCTACTATACCCTTGTCAAATTCTACTAATTCACCCGCCATTACTTCATCAAGACCATGAATACGAGCAATGCCATCACCTACTTGAAGTACGGTACTGGTATTTACAATCTTGACTTCTCTATTATATTGCTCAATACGTTGGCGTATAATATTACTAATTTCGTTGGCTTGAATGGTTACCATGAGTATTTCTTAATTCTTTTTTGAAAAAAAAATAAATAAAAAATAATGCCTAAATATAGAAGGACTAATCCGTTATTTGTTTCATCGCTCCCAATATGCCAATATTGGCACTGATAGTACGTAAAAGTAACTCACTATTTAAACAACTATTTAGAGTTCCTAGAGCTCCTTGTAAGGCTTGTTGGAAAACCCGTTGTCGGACTTGATTACTGGCCTTTTGTTGTTCAAAATTTATAGTTTCATTTTTGTAATTTATAAATTATTCCAAAGTCTTATAAGTTGAATCAATCAAATTCAATTTTTCTCGCTCTATCTCAGAGTATCCATTCACACGAAACTGATCTGCGTCTATTTCGACTTTCCGTAAGCGAGTCCGGGCTTTTTCCAGCTGTTCGATGGCCCCCTCCCGCAATTCTTCTGAATTTTTAATAGTAATCAAGATTCTCTGTTTTCGACTATCTAATAAATCACTTAATGAAAGTAGATTATCTTTCCATTCATTTCAAAAATTCCATGATCCCTTCCCGAACCAAACATGAATCTTTCGATTCATTTGGCTCTCACGCTCAATGTAAATTACCATATCTTTATTGTTAATGTAATGAGCCTATCCTCTATTCTCTTGCTATATTCCAAAATGAAATCAAAATATCAAACTAATCCAAGACAAAAAAATTCGGAGGACTCTTCTGACTAAACAAAAAATATGTAATTGTTAGCAAAATTGTTTACTTTTTTAATCCAAGAAGTTTTTCTTACTTTATACACAATACATAGGTCATCGATTCAGCATTGGCTAAAAAAGGGATAAAATCCCCAATAAGTAGTTCAAATCATTTTATCAATATGAGTGTTCTCTATTGATAAAAATTATTTTGTTTGAAACCATCTCTATATTAACATAGTGGTAGAAAGAGTACCATGCTGCGTTTGGACTTCAAACAGTTTCGCTTTAACCATGTTAATGGGCCCATATTATTGGTTGATAGAGAATCAAAGTGGATTTTCTAATAAATTACGAAATGCTATAGTTCTTACATATGATTTCTGAATTTATTCAGAAGTAATTCACCAGATCATGCACCCTTCTTTCTTAGGTATAACTTTCCTAGTTATAAGAGAAAAAGTACATCTGGTTAGATCCAGCCTATTCTTGAAATAAACAACTCGCACACACTTCCTTCCCAAAAAAGATCAAGACCCCAAGCACTACACTTAGATTTACAAGATTTGTTGCTAAAATATCGGTATTAAACCCGAAACTCCCGGCGGATGGCCATGGGCCCAAAGAAAGGAAAGAATCAGTTACATTTTTCATATGATCTCCTCTATAGATAGACTAAAAAATCAAACAAAGTTCTTTTTGTATTACTTTGCCCTATATATATTTCGAGTTTCTCACTTTCTAAATCGAATCAAAAATATATTTGATTTAAAAATATTGAATTACCTTCTTGGTTGCAACCCCTCTTAAAAGGACTACGAACACAAACGGGAAGGATGAAAGCGAGTTCGTATGCTAATTCCTCATCCGCAAATCAGCCCTTCCCGCGGGTTATTTTCTCAACGAATAAGTAATTATAGGAATGAAATCTTTATATAATCCGAAAAAGCACAAGTCCAAGGCAATAAAATATGAATTTTTTTTTCATTTTTCATATTTCAAATATTAAACAAAAGGATTAGCAAATAAAAGTGCTAATGCTACAACCAAGCCATAAATTGTTAAAGCTTCCATGAAAGCTAGACTAAGCAACAAAGTACCTCGTATTTTTCCCTCCGCCTCGGGCTGGCTCGCGATACCTTCTACAGCTTAACCTGCAGTAGTACCTTGACCAACCCCAGGTCCAATAGAAGCAAGCCCTACAGCCAATCCAGCAGCAATAACGGAAGCGACAGAAATCAGTGGATTCATGATAAGTTCCTCGTACCAAAAAATGGTTAATGATACATTCAACCAATGAACTATGACTTAATTATTCGATTGCTACGATTCATCCAGTTAAAGTAACTACGAACTTCGAATTCAAGTAATAACATTCTTGAATTACCAAAACTACTTTGATATCTCTTTTTTAGTTTCTATCGAGAAAGTCTTTGTGAATCCATACAACTTTAGTTTTTCCGTTTCTTTGTCCCGAACCGCTCTTTAACTTTGAATTCTCGATTTTTTATTGAGTTCTTCTTCAACTCACAGTCACATATGAGACAGAAGGATTTCTATAGAATCCACATCTACACTCATATTTGATTAGTAGGAAAATTTAGATATATCTTTAGCTGGTATATAACTAGTCAATATCTAATATCACATATACATGTCTTTCTTCCACAATGTAAACCCATTCTTTCTTCATCTTGAATTCAATTGGATTTAATAAGGATACGTCTAACCCTTGACAAGAGTTAACTTAGTCGCCATTCAATTACATATGCCTAGTTCGACCTTCCCTCTACGAACCATTTATGAATCCCCTTTGTTATAAATTTTCCTTGCCCTTGTTTATCATTATCCTGCAACCTAAATTGATAAAATAATCAATGGATAAATTGATTGGGCCGGATCGTTGCATAGAAATTAATTTGATTGATCTAAGTTCATACAATTTATTATTTATTAATATTTTCGTTTGGTAAATCGTTGAATAAAATCAACTCAAAAGGTGAATCGTTTGATTGAACATCCTTTTTATTTATTTAATAACACGTCGTAATATTGCAAGACTTCTTAGTCAAATTAGGAGTCCAAATAGTGAATATTCGGATTGGATGACCCATCTAAATTGAATATTCATTGAGGGGAAGGTTTGATTATAGTATAAATGGAACAAACAGGAATTTTAGGAAAAAGATCTTTGAGATCTCTTTCCTTTTTTCTACTCTAATATCAATATTGTAATCTTTATTGTAATCTTTTTTTTTCTATTACTCGAGATCGTATATTGTGTAGTTGTATTGTATATTTTTATTCCCTAAGTAAATTTTTTAGTCATGCACACATTGCCTTAGATTAAACTAAAAAATTGTTTAGAAACCTAGTCAATGGTAGCCTTCCATGGATTCACCTATATAAGCCGCGGCTAAAGTTGCAAAAATAAGAGCTTGAATACCACTTGTAAATAATCCAAGGAACATGACAGGGATAGGAACCACCGAAGGTACTAAGAAAACAAGAACAACAAATACTAATTCATCAGCTAATATATTTCTGAAAATTCGAAAACTAAGTGATAGGGGCTTTGCGAAATCTTCTAAGATGTTAATAGGTAAAAGAATTGGAGTTGGTTGAATATATTTCCCGAAATAACTTAATCCTCTTTTGCTAAGACCCGCATAGAAATATGCCACTGACGTGGGTAAAGCCAAAGAAACAGTGGTATTTATATCATTCGTGGGTGCGGCTAATTCCCCATGAGGTAATTGTATGAGTTTCCAAGGTAAAAGGACGCCTGACCAATTAGAAACAAAAATAAAAAGAAACATAGTTCCAATAAAAGGAACCCAAGGACCATATTCCTCTCCAATTTGAGTTTTACTCACATCTCGAATAAATTCAAGGACATATTCGAAGAAATTCTGACCACCGGTAGGAATGGTTTGTGGGTTCCGCACGGCTAGAGTGGCTGAACCTAATAAGATAGCAATTACAACCCAAGAAGTAATAAGTACTTGGCCGTGGACTTGGAAACCCCCGATTTTCCAATAAAAATGTTGGCCTACTTCCACACCGGATAGATCATATAACCCGTTTAGTGTGTTGATGGAACATGATAGAACATTCATATTGCCCTCTGATAAAAATAGAATTTTAAACAAAATTATTTTGATTCAACCATCTCTTTCTCGACTTGACTACTTGAATCGTATATTTTGAATACCAACTAATCAGATTATATTCCTTGTTACTTTGATCTCTTTTTTGAGATTAAGATGATCTCTTTTTCGAGATTAAGAAATAGTAACCGATCCGATAAATCTATGAAGGTTCCGAAATGAAATAAGTTATTTATCTTATTATTAAGCACAGATTTCTTATATAGCCAGAACGTCCCTCACAAATTGAAAATACTAATTGTAGGATCATATTTTCTAAGGATTAGGCATTGTTGGATTATCTATTGAGATGGATGGAGAATGGAAGAACTTAGAGAGAGAAAGGTAGAGAGAGAAAGGAGAGAATGAGAAGAAAGATGAAATGTGATAAATGGTAAGTGTTCAACCCCTCCTAACATGCTAGGAGGGGGGTTTATATAGCCCATCCTACATGTGGGCTATATGGGCTATACCTTAATACATTGGATTACGAGCCTAATACTTGTATCTATATTTGGAGTGACCGATCCTTTCTAAATACATAAAAACGTATTTCCAACAATCTCCCCCAAAGGGAGGTCACTCCAAGTTACAATGTCCTAAATAGTATATAGCTCGTGATCTATGTTAATAATGATGTGACCGAGACTTTCCTTGGAAAAACGTATTTCCAACAATCTCCCCCAAAGGGAGGTCACACCATTTTACAAAATCTTAAACCTAGCATACTATGTTTGAGTCTTCGATCTTGTTCTTGTGAATATGCTGATGAGATCTTTGACTTTGGTCTTGAGCATGTGTCCTTGCTTTGACCTTGTGCATTCATCACTTGTGACGTTTGCCTCCTCGTGACTTCATGTTCCACATACTTATACTTTTATAAATTCTTGAAAGCTTCAGAGTTTGATACAGCGGAAGACTTGACTTTTAGACTTTCTTGAATTTGATGAAGTATTAGGTGCATATAGTATAAGCATGTGGTGACGACTTCTTCTGGATTGTACACCGCAATGCCACCTTCTTGTTATGCTGCATAAGACAGTTAGCAACAAAACATATACACGGATGAAATGGCCTTGAACATTTCATTCTAATTCGGTAGCATTTTACCGCCGGTCGATGAAGACCGTTGGACGATATTAAATATTGTAATTGTGGCAGGTAGTTTCAATTAAGAACCTCCTTGACAAGATTTCGCGGGTAAACCCGTTCTCTTTATTCGACCGTCCAAAGCTGACTACGAACATAAAGAGTGAATCATTTGAATAATAATAACCGTATGATTTGAAGCCATCAATTCATCCTGGAACAAGTGAAATTCAATTAAGAACCGGACCATCGTTGCTTTCCAGTTGTCACGAGCTTGATTCGTATAGAATCTTGCAAGTTACCTACCAAGTGCTGTTTGAGGTTAACACTAGAAGGATTTCCACTCATCACTGTGAACACTAAGGTATCACTATGAGTGTTCTGGCAAGATCACTAAGATATTGCGTAGAGGCCTGGAACGTGTTTAAATTCATTTAAGAATTAAATCACTGTTGCTTTCTAGTTATCACAAGTTTGATTCATTAAGAATCGCACAAGTCACCTACCATGAGCTTTTTGATATTCGCTCAAGAAGGATTTACATCTTCATTGTAAATACTTTCGTATTACTCGGATGTTCAGGCAAGATCATGAAGATTTTGCGTAGGACTCTTAAGATCTTTCTTACTTTTCACAATGTGTGAAGAAGCAAGGAATTATGAAAGCGTGTCCTAATGAGATATTTGATGATCTCAAATGGCTCTAGACTCGATCGTGCATTTTGGATTTTTAGTGATCGGAGGCTGGAGAGGAGTGCCACCTTTTCAATACCAATTTATTCGGAGTGAATAAATCAATAGATAATGCGTTATCTCCGTGTGATTAAAACAAATATCTTTTGAGAGATATCTGAGTTAGCTGGGATGGGTTGTGCCTTGCATCACTGGGTCCATGATGTCTATCTTCAATATCAAGAATCATTAAAAATGATCTCAATAGCATATGAATGGACCCGATTTCTGCCTAAGGTTGTAAGGAGGGCTTCTTTCTTTACACCCTTTATCATTACAATTCTTTTTCATTCTTCAACCCCTTCAATGCTTACCAATACGTCATAACTAGCACCTTGTTGTGATTGTTCCAGTGCTAACTTAAGTACTTGGTCGACATTCAGCTACGTTCACAATCTTTCTCCATCTTTCCTAAGGACTACTATTTCTAGCTATGGAATGTCCTTGGGAAGATTCCTACGGTTCTAGAGGAATCATTGGACTTTAACCTATCCTACCATTCTTATGTCACCACAATCTTCATCGTCGTGAAATAAATGGGTTGCGGGTATGTATAAATCACCATGAAATCCATTTTTATATCCAAATCTATTTTGCTCCCCCTTAACATATGCCACGATATTCGAAAACATTTCGCACATGTCGGGATGAGCCAGCACATTAAGTCAAACCATTATTGATCTTAATATTAAATCACATTTTCTCCCCCATATTAAAAATATTAATCCAATCGATGTTTTTAATATCAATTGATTTAATAGCATTTTAAGAAAATTTGGGAAGAAAAATGCAAACCCATTTATCTTCATGAATTACACAAGCTCCCCCTCAAATTAATGAGGGTGTACTTGAAACGTAAATGAAATACCTTTTAAACACAAGTGTAAGGTATTTATCACGTGCAAAGATCATATATAATAATGAATTCACAAGATTAGCGATTTATGAGGTTGGACCTGAATGATGGAGAACATCATATGATAGAAGCACATGGTTCTTGTTCACGAATGTTGGTCGCCTCGTCATGTCTGAAATTATCTCTTGACTCCATGTGTATGATTGATATCGTTGTCTTGACATCAATATGTGAACTTGGCACTCTCGGCATCAAGGATTCTAATGCTGGACAATTGCTCCCCCTCAATTGTTGACCCGTATTCTATTGAAAGAGCTGTAGTCGCTGTTTGAGTAGTCGCATCGTCGAGTATGTAGATATCAGTTGTAAATTGCTACGGTTGGTGGAGATGATAACTTCATAAAAACAAGATTTCTCTTGTTTTAACAAATAAATGCACTGACACGTACATAAAATTCGTGTTAGATTGTGTTATTACGTAAACACAATCCCTTACATGGTTATAAAGTAAACCATGCCCGAGAAAATTAATTCCCGTTGTTGAGTCAAAGCTTTCCGGTGAAATGCTTGACTTTAATATGAAAAGCGGGTTACTATCTGAAATAATAGCAAACCATTTTGAGCATGTTTTAACATTTGAACTTCTGCTCGAACTTTATTTACAACCCCGTGTCATTATTGAATGACATTTCTAGTATCGTAAATATTATCGATTCCAGAAGACATGCTCTTTTTATCAAAACAATTTTTGAGCACACAATTTTGAAAGATTTGGAAAAACCTTTTTGAGAAATTCTCGAAAAATTGTGTTCAACGTTTTGAAAACCAATTACTTGAGCTTAAGATGTTGAATATCTTGCAAAACAAGCTCAAGTCCGAGAAGTTGTAAACTTCCCGTTGTTAAGGATAAGTTTATCATCGGCGATAAATTTTCCTTTTAATTGATGAACGAGTCCTAAGTTGACATTTACTTAGAAGTCGTTTTCATGAGCTTGAAAAACTTTGAATGTTTTAACGTAAAGCTCATGACCGAGAAAGATGAATTTCTCGTTAAGAAGAAAAGTTCTCTTATTTAAAAGATACACTTTACTTTATGAGCTTAAAACTTGGAATGTTTTAAGACAAGCTCATGACCGAGAAAAATGAATTTCTCGTTACGAGGATAAACTATCTTTAAAGATAAGCTCTCCTAAAATTGAAGTCCGAGTTACAGTATGATATTTAACTGTAAGTCGTTGTGCATCAGCTTAAAAACTTCGAATGTTTTTAATATTAGCTCATGCCTGAGAAAAATTTTCTCGTTGTAAGGATAAGTTTATCATCGGCGCTAAACTTTCCTTTTAATTGAAGAACGAGTTCTAAGTTGACATTTACTTAGAAGTCGTTTTCATGAGCTTGAAAAACTTTGAATGTTTTAACGTAAAGCTCATGACCGAGAAAGATGAATTTCTCGTTAAGAAGAAAAGTTCTCTTATTTAAAAGGTACACTTTACTTTATGAGCTTAAAACTTGGAATGTTTTAAGACAAGCTCATGACCAAGAAAAATGAATTTCTCGTTACGAGGATAAACTATCTTTAAAGATAAGCTCTCCTAAAATTAAAGTCCAAGTTACAGTCTGATATTTAACTGTAAGTCGTTGTGCATGAGCTTAAAAACTTCGAATGTTTTTAATATTAGCTCATACCTGAGAAAAATTAATTTCTCGTTGTAAGGATAAGTTTATCATCGGCGATAAACTTTCCTTTCTTTGAAGACCGAGTTATAGTCTGTGATGTGACTATAAGTCCTGAGTTAAGCTTAACCATGAATCCCCTGAGACACTTGTTTCTCTGATATCTGCTTCTTCAGCAACCAAACTCTAAGAGTGTCTTTAGTTGAACGGTATACAACGATTGGACCGCTTCGTTCTTTTGGAACACCAATCTTGGTACCTGCATTCTCATTAGGAATTTGCATGCTTTGATATGGGTTAGCGATATCTATCTTAGAGGCAAGTGGGGGTTCACAGTTGTCTTTTCTTCTGCCAAAGGCGACCTGAGTAGACGAATCACTTGTCTTAATTGGCAAACGTTTCCGTTTATAGAAAACCTTAAGTTCAGGCTTAAGTGATGCATCATCCGTTTCAATTTCCTCCCTAGTAGTCTTAGTAGAATCGGAGATTATCCTAGTTAAAGGGCACTCGTTTCCTACAAGGGTGAAAGTTCTACCAGTGGGGCGCCACATTTTACCAATGGGTTTGATTTTGGCAACCCACTGGGATTTAAGTCTAGCACGGGAGTTCACCTCATTAAGTATTTTCTTGATACAAGAATCATGATTTGCCGTAAAGACCCATTTTCTACATGTTTTACAAGTAGCATATTTAATGTCCGAGTAAGATCTAGAATTCTTGTACGATTGATTGATGCTCCTAGGATTTGGCATGCTACGGTTAGCAGTGTTGGGTAATCTAGAAGGCATCTGTCTAGGTATGAAAGTCCTATCTATTACTTGTGTCTTTTGCTTAGCTTCCCTCAGACCAGATTTATGGTGAACGTCATTTGAACTAGTTCTAGACGTAGTCTTGGTATTTTGAGAGAAACTAGAGGCAATCATGTGATTAGGTCTTGCTAAAGCTGTTTTGGTTATATTGGGCCTAGATGCGGTAGTGACTGGTCTAAAAAGATGAACCATATCAACTTGGGAGGCAAACCGTGGTCTCGAGGATTGTGATCGCTCGGATCTAAATGCAGTCGGTTGTCGAATGAACTGATTTGTAGGCGGTTTCCCCAAGATTTATTGTTTTTCAAGCTTAATGTCCACACTAGTTCCTTTAGTTTTCCTTAATTCATTTCTCAAAGCAGCTATAGCAAAAACCTTTTCCTGTACTTTAGCCTTTAAAGTCTCATTCTCTTTGAGCAAGTTATCTTGGGATGCCAATTTAGATTCAAGCAACTTAATTTGTTTCAAAAAATTATCCTTTTCAGCTTTAGAATCTAGAACTGTTTGATCCAATTTTCGTTCAAGAACAACATTTGACTTTTCAAGTTTTTCAAAATACTTTTCAAATTTGTCTGTTTTCTTTGAAAATTCAATTTTGGCATCCTCAAGCTCTTTGGATTGCTGAGCTAAAATTGTTTCAAGCTCTTCAGTCCTAGAAACAGAATTAGTTAAAGAAGCAGTCGTAAAACAATTAGCAGGATTGTTAATTAGCGCATTCATTTCAGACAACATATGAAGAATATTATCTGTACATGACATGCTTCTTGTATCATGCTTTCCTCCCGATTCCATGCTCTTGCCATCTTTAGGCTCCAAGTTGTCAACCATATGATCATATTCCTCTTGCATCGTAGATGCTTGCACTCCATTATCATACGTTTGTTTTAGTTGAGATCTTTCATAAATTGAAGACGATACCGATGCCATGAGTTTCAATAGTGTACCACGGAAAACTTGAAGCTCGGTATGTGTATCTCGAAGAAATGACTGGCAAATCACTGAACTTTTAGACTTGACGATATTGAAATGGAGGAAAGGCGTGAGTTGTGTCACAAGAGCCTTATATGCAAGTACCGATGCAGAGTGATTAAAGTCTGCTTTGTGAAGTTGCTCAACTAGTTGGTATAAGATGATGTGTATTGAATCAATGAATGTATAACAATCTTCACCAAAGAGTGTCACAAATTCGCTCCCTCCTTCAATCCATGAAAGAGTCACAAGATGAGACTGAAGTAGTTGAAATGACGTGATGCCACTTCTTCTAGCGTTGTCTTGCATTTGATTCGATTCTCCCTCTCTCGATGTCGAATTCAAAAAAGCGATTGAGATTTGATGAAAAATGAAAGAAAAATTCTTGGTCTCGTCAAATAAACTGAAATGATATAGTCACAAGTAGACCACTACACGTCTAAATGAATTTGTCAAAAAAAACATATGTTTGAATTTTGTTACCAAAATATATTAGCCAAAATAATCACAGCCCGTCAAAACTTTATCAAAAAACGCAGATTTATATTAAACGACCCATATTGCTAAGAAATATGTAGGTATAATAAGTTGGATTGGTGCCATTCACGTGTATAATCTACCATTAGACCAAAAATCTTCACCAACATTGGGCCATATTAATCATGAGCACTTATACAGCCCAAAATCACATTAACCTAAAACACCAATATATAGCTCAGTCAGTCAGTTGCCATGAGATATTTCACAAAACTAAACCTAATCTCTTAACCACTCCGCCCCCATTTTTTCTTGATCATCCGTACCCATCAAAACAAAAATCATCAATCTTAATCCTTTAAATATTGATCACATAATCTCTATCACAAAGCAAACGCCATGTTGGTTATATAAACCTTTCTTTTTATTTACAAATCACACTACTAAGATGCCAAATCAAATGAAACCATTCCATCATATGGTCTCATTCACCATCAGTGGCAATTTAAATCACAACCACCACCTAATATTTAAGAACAAAAATTGTTCAAATCATAATAGAGAGCCAAGATCCAAAACAATTTCGTCTTCAAGATCTATCGAAGGTCTCGGGTAGGTGACTTAATTGCATGTGTTGTTTTTGGTTGAATAAATCGAAAAGAATAAAGATTATAACAAGTTTGTTATAAAACTTTATTTAACTTCGAATATAAAAAAAATTGGTATAATACCAAACACTGATCTATGATGATTAAATTAAATTCGTGATGGATCTAAAAGATCTCGGGTTGCATGCGTAAGCACGAAAAAAATGAATCTGAGATCTTTGTTATGTGTTTTTGAGTCGAGATAGAGTAGGAATAGATGTTGTTTGGATTGGTCGAGAGTGTGAGGGGTGTCAGACGAGGGATTTAGAGTGCTGGTCTCGTGTGATGGTCTTGGAGAGTGGGAGTCAAAGTGGGAGTCGAGGGTGTCTTGTCTGATTGTATTTTTGGTCAGTTTTATCTCTTGTGTTTGTTCAAATGGTTAAGTTGAGTCAAAAACTTTGGTCAAATCGCAAAATTTAAAAGAATAAAGTCATCACAGTCTTGCATCATACTTATATTGCACATGTACTCAGATCGCACTCAAATCGCAGCTTCGATCGTACTCAGATCGCAGCTTCGACCGTACTCAGATCGCAGCTTCGATCGTACTCAGATCACAGCTTCGATCGCACTCAGATCGCAGCTTCGATCGGACTCAGATCGTAGCTTCGATCGTAACTAGATCGCAACTTCGATCGTAACTAGATCGCAGCTTCGATTGTAACTAGATCGCAGCTTCGATCGCACTCGTGATCGCAGCTTCGATCGTGACTTCGATCGTAAGAAGGCTATCGCAGTTTACAAACCCTAGGGTTTATGCGATCCAAAACTTGGTTCTTTCCGATGGATGTGTAAAACGCAAAGTACAGACCTGGATTCTTGATGAACACGTGAACTGATATACTAGATCCAAAAGTTGATGAAGTTGATAAAGACAAAATGACACATTAAAAACTGTATACTCTATTAACTTTTTAGACACATACGAGAGAAAAATTGATAAATAACTAAAAAAAATAGAATTGATTAATAAAAAAAACAAACAGAATATTAGACGAAATAAGATATTAGATAGATTGCTCAAAGAAGTAACATATTAGACGAAACAAACAGATTGTTTAAGAACAGTTTTGGACTTTGGACTACACTCAAAACAAACAAATCAACAAATATAAATTTTGACCCGTAACACAAAAGTTATACCAAATCAATAGATAAAAATGCTCAAATCCGAAGAATCAACCAAAGCTCTTGATACCAATTGTAGGATCATATTTTCTAAGGATTAGGCATTGTTGGATTATCTATTGAGATGGATGGAGAATGGAAGAACTTAGAGAGAGAAAGGTAGAGAGAGAAAGGAGAGAATGAGAAGAAAGATGAAATGTGATAAATGGTAAGTGTTCAACCCCTCCTAACATGCTAGGAGGGGGGTTTATATAGCCCACCCTACATGTGGGCTATATGGGCTATACCTTAATACATTGGATCACGAGCCCAATACTTATATCTATATTTGGAGTGACCGATCCTTTCTAAATACGTAAAAACGTATTTCCAACACTAATTTGTTAAGAAGTAATCGGATTGAAAATATAGCGTCATCATTCGCTGGAATCGAAATGTCTGCGAGATCAGGGTCACAATTTGTATCGATTAAACAAATTGTTGGAATTCCCAACGTGATACTTTCTTGAAGGGCCGTATATTCTTCGTGCTGATCAACGATGATTACAATATCGCGTAACCCTATCATATATTTAATCCCGCCCTGATATTTTTGCAAATGATATAATTGTCTTTTCAACATAGCCGCATCTCTTTTCGGAAGACGGTTGAGTCCCCCTGTTTTTTGTTCGGTTCTCAAGTCTCTAAACTTGTGAAGTCTCGTTTCTACAGTGGACCAATTTGTTAACATACCACCGAGCCATTTTTTATTAACATAATGACACCTAGACCTTATTGCAGCCCATGCTACTGAATCAACTTCTTTATTTTTAGTACCAACAATTAAGAATTGTTTTCCTTTACTTGCTGCATCAAAAACCAAATCACAAGCTTCTGATAAAAAACGAGCAGTTCTAGTAAGATTTATAATATGAATACCATTACGTTTTGTAGAGATATAAGGTGCCATTTTGTAAACTCCGTAAAAATAAGATCATAATTTAATTTTATTTTTCGGATATTTTTGAAGTATATGATAATGTTAATTATTATGACGTTTAACGATTTAAGTTAAAACCAATATTGAACGTTTTAGTTTTTCGTTCTGACGAGTAACGAGGACTACTAGTGATCGCGATGCCAATGGATGCCTAAATATTATATTTTTAATTCGATTATTTCGATATTTGATATTTCTTAATTTTTACGTTTACGTCTTATAAATTAAATAATTATTATTTAATTACTTGTAGTATTTTTCGACGTTTTAGAATCGGACTGAACGAAAATAATAAAAATAATAGTTGAAGCGATTTAAAACTAAAACTTTGGAAATATGAAGAAATAATATTTTTCATTATATCCTAAAACGTTGCTAATAACGTGAGTAAAAGAATTTACTTTTTATTTTTTTACGGCGAAATTCAACCGAAATAGCCAAAAATGATTAAACGAGCATTTAAATAAATAATAGCAAATGTTTTCGAAACTCGACGAAGTAAGGACTCATATTTATTGGAAAAATGATTTTAAAAACGATGGCGCAAGTCTCGTGACTTGAATCGTCCGTTAAGTCGTCCAAGCGAGCCTCGAACGCTTACTTTACGAAAGTAAATAAAGTATTTACGAAATGTACCCTAAACTATCAATTACTTGCTACCTTGTTTTAAAAGTTTTAGTATAAATGGGAAAATTCACTTTATTTCATTCATTTACAACAAACTAAAAACACACACATATAATATATCCTCTCATCACTCTCTCTCCCCTCTCACCCTTGCAGCCGCCGCCGCCGGCCATTGCACCGCCGCCGGAAAATTTTTCCGGCGAGTCTCCATTAATTCCGGCATGTTTAAAATAAATCCGAGCCACCCTTGTCCAAAAAACCCCTAAAAACCGCCTCTCTTTCTCCTCCCTTTTATCTCCAAGCCGCGGCCACCCTATTGTGGTGGTGTTTTCCGGCCGCCGCCGCCTTTAGGTGGTGTGTGGGTGACGGATTCACCATTTAAACATATGGGTTAACCATAAAAACCCCTAAAACCTTTAGATCTACTCTAGATCTACCCATGCAAGGTGGTTACATCAAGATTTTTTTTAAATGGTTTATTAAATTTATTTTTATTTTACTTTAGGGTGGTTTTTGGCTATATTCTTGACCAAAAAAAAGGGGCTGCCCGCCGCCAAACCACCGCTGTGGTGGCGGCCGGACGACGAGATAGCCACTCCGACGCACCATATGGTGTCGGGTCGTGGTGGTGTGACCCCGGTGTACCCTCTTCGTAAAACGCCGCCTTGGACCACCGTTGTGGTGGCGGCCGACCCTTAACAGCAACCACAGCCGCACCTTTTTGGTGTCGGGCTTGTGGTGGTGATGTTTCTGGAATTGTTTTTATTGTTGATTATTAATTTGGGTGTAGATCTAGATGTAGAATGACATTGTATATTTTTGTTTGTTTTTATTATTTATTTAATGATATGGTAAATAAAAGTGATATATAAAATGGGTAAAATAAAATTATTGTTAGGGTATAATAAAATATAGAATGTAAGCATTATGAAAATATTATAATAATAATATTATTATTTGATATAATAGGATATTGTTATAATTATTAATAAATGATGTAATAAAATATAAAATTATTTGGGGAGATGTGAAAAGAAATAAATAAAATCATAATCAATTATTTAATAAGTTATTTTTATTATTGTTATTATTATATAAAAAAAGGGTGATTTATAAAAGAGATAAAATAAATAAATAAAGGATACAATAAGAGTAAAAGAGTTGGATTATAATGAATAAATATAATTATTTTTGGTTATATAATTATTAATTGAGGAAATATGGACTATATAAATAAATTAAAAAGTTATAATAGAATTGAGATATATGAAGTACATGTATTTTAAGAATACTATAAGAATAATTATTATTATTTGATAAAATAAGATATATAATTATTTGAGGATATATAAGAAATGAATAAATAAATACATATTTAAAGAATATAATCATTAATATTATTTTAATAAATAGTATATTAAAATATAAAAATTATTTAATGATATATATGGAAAGTAATTAAAATATTGATGATTGATAATTAATATATTAATTATGGTATTAATAGAAATATGGAAAGAAATTAATTAAGGAAATATGGAAGGTAATTAAAATATTAATGGTGAGAATATGTAATTAATATAATAATTATGTTGATTAAGAATACCTTAATTAGACTATGGATTGACAAAAGTATTAATTGGATATTGATTGAGAAATGTGGGAAAAATTATGCATTTTATATACATGGAAACGTTATAAAAACGGCAAGGTCATGCCGAAATTTTCTAAAAATGTATACTTTTATAAAAGAAATTGATAATGAATAACTACGTTATATAATAACTTTCGAAAAGTATTATTCCAGTTAAGATGACATTTAACGTATAATTATGGTAAACAAATTTTAATGAGTTACAAAATAATTTTCGAACTAGTGTCGAATTATATAAAAATAACTTTGTATACACTATTAATTCTGAAGGATTATGTATATAATTTAAGAAATACATTTTTAAATGTTTGTTCTAAATAGTAATATATGACATGAATCATTTGCGTCATTTTCACCTATAAAATATATACTGGATATATATATTATATAATTTGTTTTATTATTTTATTTTACTTGGCCAACCACCAAAGATTTTACGGGCTGAATTTTATTAATTTATTTTGTGTCGAGTTGATGTAACCATCCATCGGGAAAACACTAAAACCTAAACCTCACAAAACGATTGGAGCATAGCTGTGGAATTAATTACAACCGCGAAAGGATACAGTTGACGCTACATGATTTTTAGCTATTTATGGTATATTACGACTATTGGAATCAAGCCGCATAGATTATGATGCTGTGTTGATAATTATGAGAAGCAGTATTGGGTTATGATATGCCGTGTGGTATTGATACTTATATTCTGCTGATTTTCTGCATCTAAGGTGAGTTCATAGCCTCGCTTTTATGATTGTTTTGACTGATTTTTAAACCCGCGAGGGGGATACATGCTTGTTTTAGAAAATCGAACACAAGTAGCTTTTATGTGAACGTTGCAATGAGTGTATGTAGTGGCCTTTCCTTCATGAACCGTTAATTACCGATAACCGGTAAACGCTAGTGCAATAATAATAGATCTATTTTGGCCTAACGACCTATCCGGAGTATGTTGTCTTGCGAGAAGCATACGAGGATATATTGTATTTAGTATGGGGAGTGTCTCACTCCAGGTTGGGCACATGGTTAAGGTTCGGTTCGTGGCTCTAGCATCGTTTGATTGTTCTATGAATAAAATGTTTATTAAACTTGTGTTCAAAATTACTATTTATAAACTCTATGGATTCACTCAACATTTTTGTTGACTTTAAGCATGTTTATCTCAGGTTTATATTGGCATGCTTGGATAGGATTGGATGCGGATATCGAAGGAAGTGGACTTGGTGAACTTTGTACTTTGGATACAAATCTTTTCTTTTAAAAAAGATAAAACAAAAACTTGTATATTGCAACTTATTTAAAAATAAGTTTTCTTAATTTATTGGGACCTTGTAACTCTGATCTTTCGATGAAATCATCATTGGTAAACGTTTATATTAAAATACGTTTACTGTGACTCGTGAGCTTGTATTATGAAGTAGCACCCCAATGTTGTATTCCGCTGCGTTGTAAATGTGGGGGTGTTACAGATTGGTATCAGAGCTCGAGTCATAGCGAACTAGGTCGTTTTTCAAAACCTGGACTATGACTGTTTTCTAAAAATTTTCACGAGTCGTTCACCGATGTCTGATATCCGCGCGTGCAATCCTTCCCGCTTCTTTATGTGCTTTGTGCTAGGTCTTTAATTGTATATATTTTATACCATATGCGAGCGTGGTATAAGTTGTAATTATATACGTACGATATCGTTCTTTGACGAACTATTAGATCGCTATTTACACCTTACGATCATCCCTATGGACGTACTTTCGATTGTACTATATAATAGTGTGTCCCTTATCATCTGATATGGTTAATCTCGTACATATGTAATATATATACGTTACGGTATTATATATACAACTAAATATATGTTACATGGTTAGATTTTGTTTGTGTTCTGGTTTGGTTTTCTCTTTTGAGCCGCGACTAAGGAACGCATGAAGAAGGCGAAAGTATTTCCTCTATAGTCTTTTTGGTAAATCATTTAAAGTAATCTCTATTACTAATGTAATCCTTTGTTTTACGACATAACTTGTTGTTGATAAATGTCTGTGATGAGGTCCGTCGAAAACTTGCTTAGATTAGTTGAAAGAATGCTTGAGAAATTTTCACGATTTGAAACGCGTGTATACATGGGTCTAAACATGATACAAAATGATTTTTGGGTCAAATATACACTTTGGCATGTTTCATAATATACGCTCGTGAATGGGAACTTGTCACGTATTTGGAGGTTTGAGATTTTGTAAAAACTTATTGTTAAATTTTAAATAAGATAAAAATTATTTTATGAATATTTTAACATAAGACAAAGCTTGTATTTTGTTATAACAAATAAGCTAGAGAAAAAAAAAAAAAAAAAAAAAAAAAGAGAAGAAAAAAAAAATATATATATATATACACTTTAAGTATAAATTTAAATACTTGAAGGTTATTAATTAAAAGTTGACATAAATTTTGGAATAGCGATTCGAGCATTTTAGAGTCAGTTTTAGCCATCCGGCAAAACAGGATTCTTGTTAAATGTCGTTGTTACCTAGAAACTCTTGTCATATCTTAGGTGTATCTTGACTCATAGTGTACGCAAATTCAGTAGCAAATATATTTCTCGTTCACCTCATTCAGTCTCATTGATTCTTGATTCCAGCTATTTATACTTGCATCGATCCTTGATTTCAAACCACCTTAGCGTCATTTTATGATGTCAATTTTTTTCGAGAATATATTAATATATAAAGTATTTTGTCAAACCAAATAACAAATTGTGTTGATATTTTTTTTACAAGAAGGCGAAGGAAAAATAAGTTTCCCAAGAATGAATATACAAATAGTTAATGTATTTCTAGAAACAGTTTAAAAAAAAAAAATAATTTCTGATTCTATGTCACGTAATTTACTTAATTTCGAGAATAAGTAAAAAAATGTTCATAATCTTGTATGATTGTGCAATAATTATAAAGTTTCTTTTTGTAGCGTCGAATATGTCGTTACTCGGTCCTCAGTTATGCATAGCCTAGCTAACTATGCATAATTCAGGAAGAGTCGTGACGTATTAGATGTGTCGTTGCTTGGTCCTTAATTATACATAGCCTAGCTAACTATGCATAATTCAGGAAGAGCCACGTCGTGTCAGGTCAGTCATTGCCTTCTAAAATTGTGGTTTTGAATAAATGTTTGGGTGAGAACACTTCCAAATGGTGGATCCTTATGCAAGTAATCATGTTCGATTCGACTCCGTAAGAACATGTCCCAAATTTCCGTGTATCCTTTGACATATTCTCTTTCGACTAGTGTTAGCTTAGAAAGTAACCTTGACCGAATATTTTCGTAAAACATTTTTATGGTGTCATGTACAACGTGTGAATCCCGTCTAAATCACCATGTTGGCGACGACTTACTAAGGAACCTCGTACCGAAACTAAGAAGAAATTTTAACAAGATCAGCAGACTGCCAAATCGGAGGAAAGTCGAGTTTGAGTAAATTCGAGGCCATTGAAGAAGATATCTTCCCCCGAAACGTATGTGTTCGGTCAGCTTATGTCACGGACGAATCTGCATAGACTCGAGTTTTGAATTCGAGGTGTTTGATTTGTTCCTATTCTGCCTTGTGAACTCGTATACCAACGTAGAGTGCTGACTCGTATACCAACGTAGGGTCACACAAGGATGGTTCAACAAGGAGAGCCTTCGGCGCAAGAGCTAAGCACAATGGTCGGATCCTACTAGATCCAGTGGTGTCGTCCGTCATCATTATCTGTAGGGAATAAAACGGTATGCGATGGATTGTTGAAGTTTGCCGACCGCGCATCGGTAGATGAAAGACAATCCGGGTTGCCGTCTTCGTTTATTCAGTTGAGGAATCCTTGTGCTGGACTCGATCCCCTATGATCGTCGATGATCGAACGGCGGATAGCCATAGTTGAAATTATGTGCAAAACTTTGCTTGTTATGTGTTTATGTGATATGTGACTTAGTCGAGTGATCGTACATGGTGCGAGCTCGAGGTGGCATTGTGAAATGCTGCCCGATCGGAAGGTAACGCGTACCTATATTACCTTGGGTATGCATCCGTTTGTGAACACCCTGTAATATCATTTTGGGTATGCATCCGTATGTGAACACCCCGTAATAAATTTTGGGTATGCATCCGTATGTGAACACCCCGTAATAAATTTTGGGTATGGATCCGTGTGTGAGCACCCTCCTTTGACAAAAGTCGTTTTGGATGTGCATCCATGGCTATCAGGCCCGTGGACATCCTTTAATATGTAAACTTTCTTTTGATTGGACATATCCAAAAATCCTGTCAAATATTCATAATTATCATGGCTTGATTATTTAGCAAGCATGAGTTAACTTGATTGAACTAATTGATTCGACATGGCTTGGTTAGTTGCAAGCATGTCGTAATGTGATTATATGTGCTTAATAATAGCATTCAGTGTTTTAATTTACGTCGTAGTGCGTTCGATGGAGTAATGTATACTCCGAATGATTTCTGCTTCGAAGAAATCTCCTTTGATGGAAGGTTTCCCTAGCGATCATGTGATTAGGTGATTTCGTATGATTAGTAACGATTACCTTGTTTTAAGTAATTTGTAACGCATTCGATGAAGTTATGTACTCTCGATAATATTTTCTATGACGTGATATCTTTTAACGAGCCCCGGGACGGTGCTCCCTTAAGGTGGTGAGGATGTAAACTCCGTAAAAATAAGATCATAATTTAATTTTATTTTTCGGATATTTTTGAAGTATATGATAATGTTAATTATTATGACGTTTAACGATTTAAGTTAAAACCAATATTGAACGTTTTAGTTTTTCGTTCTGACGAGTAACGAGGACTACTAGTGATCGCGATGCCAATGGATGCCTAAATATTATATTTTTAATTCGATTATTTCGATATTTGATATTTCTTAATTTTTACGTTTACGTCTTATAAATTAAATAATTATTATTTAATTACTTGTAGTATTTTTCGACGTTTTAGAATCGGACTGAACGAAAATAATAAAAATAATAGTTGAAGCGATTTAAAACTAAAACTTTGGAAATATGAAGAAATAATATTTTTCATTATATCCTAAAACGTTGCTAATAACGTGAGTAAAAGAATTTACTTTTTATTTTTTTACGGCGAAATTCAACCGAAATAGCCAAAAATGATTAAACGAGCATTTAAATAAATAATAGCAAATGTTTTCGAAACTCGACGAAGTAAGGACTCATATTTATTGGAAAAATGATTTTAAAAACGATGGCGCAAGTCTCGTGACTTGAATCGTCCGTTAAGTCGTCCAAGCGAGCCTCGAACGCTTACTTTACGAAAGTAAATAAAGTATTTACGAAATGTACCCTAAACTATCAATTACTTGCTACCTTGTTTTAAAAGTTTTAGTATAAATGGGAAAATTCACTTTATTTCATTCATTTACAACAAACTAAAAACACACACATATAATATATCCTCTCATCACTCTCTCTCCCCTCTCACCCTTGCAGCCGCCGCCGCCGGCCATTGCACCGCCGCCGGAAAATTTTTCCGGCGAGTCTCCATTAATTCCGGCATGTTTAAAATAAATCCGAGCCACCCTTGTCCAAAAAACCCCTAAAAACCGCCTCTCTTTCTCCTCCCTTTTATCTCCAAGCCGCGGCCACCCTATTGTGGTGGTGTTTTCCGGCCGCCGCCGCCTTTAGGTGGTGTGTGGGTGACGGATTCACCATTTAAACATATGGGTTAACCATAAAAACCCCTAAAACCTTTAGATCTACTCTAGATCTACCCATGCAAGGTGGTTACATCAAGATTTTTTTTAAATGGTTTATTAAATTTATTTTTATTTTACTTTAGGGTGGTTTTTGGCTATATTCTTGACCAAAAAAAAAGGGGCTGCCCGCCGCCAAACCACCGCTGTGGTGGCGGCCGGACGACGAGACAGCCACTCCGACGCACCATATGGTGTCGGGTCGTGGTGGTGTGACCCCGGTGTACCCTCTTCGTAAAACGCCGCCTTGGACCACCGTTGTGGTGGCGGCCGACCCTTAACAGCAACCACAGCCGCACCTTTTTGGTGTCGGGCTTGTGGTGGTGATGTTTCTGGAATTGTTTTTATTGTTGATTATTAATTTGGGTGTAGATCTAGATGTATAATGACATTGTATATTTTTGTTTGTTTTTATTATTTATTTAATGATATGGTAAATAAAAGTGATATATAAAATGGGTAAAATAAAATTATTGTTAGGGTATAATAAAATATAGAATGTAAGCATTATGAAAATATTATAATAATAATATTATTATTTGATATAATAGGATATTGTTATAATTATTAATAAATGATGTAATAAAATATAAAATTATTTGGGGAGATGTGAAAAGAAATAAATAAAATCATAATCAATTATTTAATAAGTTATTTTTATTATTGTTATTATTATATAAAAAAAGGGTGATTTATAAAAGAGATAAAATAAATAAATAAAGGATACAATAAGAGTAAAAGAGTTGGATTATAATGAATAAATATAATTATTTTTGGTTATATAATTATTAATTGAGGAAATATGGACTATATAAATAAATTAAAAAGTTATAATAGAATTGAGATATATGAAGTACATGTATTTTAAGAATACTATAAGAATAATTATTATTATTTGATAAAATAAGATATATAATTATTTGAGGATATATAAGAAATGAATAAATAAATACATATTTAAAGAATATAATCATTAATATTATTTTAATAAATAGTATATTAAAATATAAAAATTATTTAATGATATATATGGAAAGTAATTAAAATATTGATGATTGATAATTAATATATTAATTATGGTATTAATAGAAATATGGAAAGAAATTAATTAAGGAAATATGGAAGGTAATTAAAATATTAATGGTGAGAATATGTAATTAATATAATAATTATGTTGATTAAGAATACCTTAATTAGACTATGGATTGACAAAAGTATTAATTGGATATTGATTGAGAAATGTGGGAAAAATTATGCATTTTATATACATGGAAACGTTATAAAAACGGCAAGGTCATGCCGAAATTTTCTAAAAATGTATACTTTTATAAAAGAAATTGATAATGAATAACTACGTTATATAATAACTTTCGAAAAGTATTATTCCAGTTAAGATGACATTTAACGTATAATTATGGTAAACAAATTTTAATGAGTTACAAAATAATTTTCAAACTAGTGTCGAATTATATAAAAATAACTTTGTATACACTATTAATTCTGAAGGATTATGTATATAATTTAAGAAATACATTTTTAAATGTTTGTTCTAAATAGTAATATATGACATGAATCATTTGCGTCATTTTCACCTATAAAATATATACTGGATATATATATTATATAATTTGTTTTATTATTTTATTTTACTTGGCCAACCACCAAAGATTTTACGGGCTGAATTTTATTAATTTATTTTGTGTCGAGTTGATGTAACCATCCATCGGGAAAACACTAAAACCTAAACCTCACAAAACGATTGGAGCATAGCTGTGGAATTAATTACAACCGCGAAAGGATACAGTTGACGCTACATGATTTTTAGCTATTTATGGTATATTACGACTATTGGAATCAAGCCGCATAGATTATGATGCTGTGTTGATAATTATGAGAAGCAGTATTGGGTTATGATATGCCGTGTGGTATTGATACTTATATTCTGCTGATTTTCTGCATCTAAGGTGAGTTCATAGCCTCGCTTTTATGATTGTTTTGACTGATTTTTAAACCCGCGAGGGGGATACATGCTTGTTTTAGAAAATCGAACACAAGTAGCTTTTATGTGAACGTTGCAATGAGTGTATGTAGTGGCCTTTCCTTCATGAACCGTTAATTACCGATAACCGGTAAACGCTAGTGCAATAATAATAGATCTATTTTGGCCTAACGACCTATCCGGAGTATGTTGTCTTGCGAGAAGCATACGAGGATATATTGTATTTAGTATGGGGAGTGTCTCACTCCAGGTTGGGCACATGGTTAAGGTTCGGTTCGTGGCTCTAGCATCGTTTGATTGTTCTATGAATAAAATGTTTATTAAACTTGTGTTCAAAATTACTATTTATAAACTCTATGGATTCACTCAACATTTTTGTTGACTTTAAGCATGTTTATCTCAGGTTTATATTGGCATGCTTGGATAGGATTGGATGTGGATATCGAAGGAAGTGGACTTGGTGAACTTTGTACTTTGGATACAAATCTTTTCTTTTAAAAAAGATAAAACAAAAACTTGTATATTGCAACTTATTTAAAAATAAGTTTTCTTAATTTATTGGGACCTTGTAACTCTGATCTTTCGATGAAATCATCATTGGTAAACGTTTATATTAAAATACGTTTACTGTGACTCGTGAGCTTGTATTATGAAGTAGCACCCCAATGTTGTATTCCGCTGCGTTGTAAATGTGGGGGTGTTACACATTTTAGGATTCCATTTCCTAGTACCATGGCCAAAATGAACTCCTGCTTCCATCATCTCTTCTAAATTAATGTTCCAATATCTTCTTGTCATTTCTCCCCACACTGCCTCCCCCCGTTGATTTGAAAAAAAAAGCAAAGAGGTACCCTGAAATAAATAATTGTTCAGATGGAACCTTCTCTGCTACCATAGATTGGCGTAGATACACAGTTCAAGCCATTATTCTTTTCTATTTGTTATTTTTTATTACGATTACCAAATAAAATGACTGGACCAGCGGATCCTTTTAAAAGAGAAAAGAGAGGGGTTAATCCGCTCTTATGGATCATTAAATCCTAAAAAAGAGATTGTTCTTGTGTATCATGGAAATTCTTTGAAAGGCAAGAATCTAATAATTTTCTGTGGTAAAATAAAATATCTTTCATTTCCCCCTCTAATAGATTCTTTTTTTTTGGGTTCAAAGGCAATGTTGTTAGGAATGTTGTTAGGTTCGTTTGATGGTGTTTTGAAGCCGCTACCAACAGGTATCATTCCCCCGAGAACAACGTTTTCTTTCAGGCCTTTCAACAAATCGATACGCCCCAGGAGAGCTACTTTTGCTAAAACCCGAGCGGTTTCTTGAAAACTCGCTTCGGATATGAAACTTTAAGTATTCATAGATGCTCTTGTTATTCCCAATAAGACGGCTTGGTAACATATCGCTTCTTCCAAAGCGCGCCCCATTCGTTCCGCTCCAACAATCCAATAAGTTCCCCGGGCAAAAAAACATTAGACATTTCATCTTCTGAAACCAATACTTTTGATGTTATTTGACGTACAATAATTTCTATATGCCGGTTATGTATCTGCACCCCCTGGGATCTATAAACCTTTTGGACCTTATTAACCAAAGAGACATGACTTTGCATATAGTTAGCTCAGCACCAATCAAGAATGCCCAAGGAATTCCAAGAATTCTTGTTATACATTTATTTCAACTCTCAATCCTCTTTTCGAGATTCATCGATATTGAATCAATTGAACGCACTTCTAACACCTGTTCCACTTTTGGAATACCTTGGGTTATATCACTAGATCTGGATTTTTCATATATAAATGTAACTAATGTATCTCCTTCGTAAAGGATTTCCCCATAATGTCCATGAACAGTTGCTCCTGGAGTAGCCAAATAAGGCTTAGCCGCTCGTATTACCACAGAGTCAACTTGAAGAATTAGAAATTGACCCGATTTTAAATGCGGTCCTTTTTTGGCTATACATACATTTTCACAAAGAAACTGCCCAAGACTAACGATTGTAGATGCTTCTTCACAATAATTGTAATGGAGAAAATACCAATTCAAATTCAATGGATTCAAAATTATGTTACTGCACGAATAGGGATTATAAATTTTACCGTTTTCATCCAATAAATAATATTGAAGTATTTGAAAAATTTGTTTGAAATTGTCAAGTTGCAAATAGTTAGTTACCAAGATCTGTATGGGTTATTAAATAGGAAAATAAATCAAAATTATAAATTGGAAAGCCTGTTCCTAAGGGGCCCAACGAATTCCTAATTGGAATGAGCATGTCCTTTTTGATTGATTCTTTTATCACATTGGTTGATTTTACATCGTTAAATGGGCCTATTCGAGAACAATTAGATGATGACAAAATTATCAAAGATTGAGATTCCTTATTTCGATTCAATAACGTATGAATAGTTCCTTGATTTGGATTAAGGGATTCTTGAATCTTTGGCTTAGGATTGGAATAGGAATAAATGGAAGAAAACGGATTGACATTAGCGCGATCTGATCCATTCTTAGAGATGAATCCTGAACCCGACAGATCGTTTCTTTTTACGGTATACGCAATAGGTGACTTCGCTAAGTCGATTCCTAGAAAATCTCTAATCAAACCATTTGTCCTTATTTCAACAAAGGAAGCACATGCCTTTTTGATCTTTTTGTCTTGGTCCCAGTTCAGCACTAAACAAATCCGAACTAATTGAATATTTGTGTCCCAAATTTCAAGAATTGGGTCGTAATAAAGGATATAACTGACAACTCGAAGTTGTAGATTATCACTTTCCTGCAAGAGATCCGGCGGGAAAAGTCTTCCTAAATTTATACCATCTGTTTTTTTATATGGGACTATACTTTGAACCAAAACAAAATAATTTTTTTCATACCTGGAAAGTTTCATTCGTTGGATATAGAGCCAATTTTTCAATTTTTTGTATTCTTTGGAATTCTGTTTTCCCCCTCCTGGTGGTATCAATCGGAATGCCTTATTTGTCTTTCCAAGAAAATGGATATCCCAAAAAAGATTATCAGTTTAATTTTTTCTGCTTTTTTCTTCACTCGGACCAATCCGCCTACCCAACTTCTTCTATTTAAAGTTATTTGTGTATCTACCCCAATAATTCTATCGTGCCGTACCATTATGGAAGAAGATTAGGCCAAAATATGGACTTCCACGGGAATAAAAAAAATGGATTTACTTTCTTTTGGTATTTTGACCAAAGTACATTGACTCCTCGATACTCAATCAAATCCTCTTCGTTGACATAAGTTCTCTAGTCTCATATTTAGTAAGTCCCGAGCTCTTTCTTATATATCGAGGATCATCAAAATAAGCAAGAATACTATTTCTAAGGAGAATACCATTTCTGGGGATTCCAATTGAGATACCCGAAGAAGGTATGAGAGGGTTCTCGCCTTCTGGAATCGATTCGACTGGGATGATGACTCTATGTCTTCGCCTCTTTGCCAATAAATCAGAATTACCCTCGAGAATGGACGGATATCTGAGATTCCCACGACAAGTACATGTCATTCGATTAAGTTCTGAATAATCAGGATCCTATCTCCTTTTTGATTTTTACCAGAAAAATACGAACTAAAAAATTTGTGTCTAACTTGATTATTAGTTACTGAGGGGTTAGATTTATATCTTCGCTTAATAGAAAGAGAATAATCGTTTATTTGATCTTGATCCTTATGGATCGAACAGGGACCTGGACAGGATCTCCAGGGCTCCCCTAATAATATCCATAAATGGCTTGTTTTTGGTAAGAGATGAATATTACCATATGTAAATTCAGGTGCATGGTATTGTATACAATTTAACAATATCATCTTATTGAATTATGTTCAGGTTGAGGGAACCTTTAACGGTGGTACAAAGTGAATTACAATACCATCTTATTGATCTAGAGTTTTTTATTTTTGTCTTTAAGAGCACAGGGTACGGGGGAAAAAATCTCGCGCCATGGGGAAAACGCGACACAAAAACGCACCAACCATATCCCAGCTCGCGTTTTCACGTCTCGCGCTTAGGGGACAACGTGCGTTTTCGTGTATTATAATTTTTTTATTTTTTTTAAATCGAATATTTTTTCCCCATGGATGGGTCAAACCTTTTCTCTAACATCCACGTAGGATATAATAACAGATTTTAGATTTTTTTAATAATCAATATACTGATGTGTAAATGTAACCGGTCATAATGGTAATATTATTACAAAACAAACAAGTAGAATGGTAAAGTCACGAGATTAAATAGTAAGTGTTTAAAGTCGACACAAATTAATAAATAAAATGGTATTTTATAGCTTTTACCCGGCCATATTCAACGTAATAAAATAATGACGTGGAAATTACCGTGCCACGCTGTCGGTAACAAATTGCCAAATTGGTAACTTCAAAACGATTTTGAAAGTAGAATGGTAAAGTCACGAGATTAAATAGTAAGTGTTTAAAGTCGGCACAAATCAATAAGTAAGATGGTATTTTATAGCTTTTACCCGTAATTCAATTGGAAAGTTAAACAGATCACTTTAAATCTCAAAAACCCCTTAAATCACTCCATCGCTTTTAATGCTAAATCGGTTTCGCTTCAATTAAGAATTTTGAATGTTATAATCATCTCCTATTATCACATAAAGATACGACTATATCATCCACTGAAAATTCTCACATGCCCATACTATAATTTCCAGTTATTGAATCACATAATCATGTTTGTGGGATTTGTAATTAATAGCAACAATCATTGTAAGGTATCTTTGATCTTTTATAAAGTATTGATTAATGGTGATCTTTATATTTTTTTAATTTTGTAATTAATTATTAAGGTTTTCTATTATGTAATTTACAAGGTTTCCATCATTCACTGTTCATCCAGTGTGAAGAAATCATATATCTGTCGTTATTATCAATTTGAGTGGGCACGTATCCATTTGAACGCATCCGGTATCACGAATCATGAGTTCATATGATTTGTTTTATCAGGTAACCGATTTAGTTTTAAACTTTGATTATGATTGATTGAATTAAACTTTTTTGATATTCTGATTTTTGAATTTTTGAAGGAATTAAAATCCGACTTTTAATCCCATCATCTTTAATTAAATTTCAAAAAGGTTGTAGACAGGAATCAGTTTTGATTAATCCACAGTCACTGCAATTCATTGTCATAGAAGATAATAATTGTTATTAATTTTTTTATAATGCTTCAATGAAAAATTAATTGTCATTGTTCATACAACTAATTATATCAGTAGTACTGTGATAATAATAAATTGACTTTGGTTAAATAGAGTAACAATATAAAAGATTGATTTACTTATATATATAATGTTATCATCATATTCTTAGAATTTACGTAGTGATTATTTTGTACAGAGCATAATACCGTATCTGAAGTGTATCTGGCTAATGGATGCATAACTAGAGCCGTGTCAACTGGCGCTTTTGTGTGGGAACACTTGAAAAGTCCACACTGTAAGTGTTTCTAAGTTGTACATCCATTTGTGAACAGTCTATAGGTCATAGTTGTTATGGTGACAAAAGTGATTCCATTAGCTTTCACCTATCGTAAGTTTTCCATTTCTAGATTCAGCTGTGTTTTTTATTGAGATATTTTTGGGTGATCTCAAATAACATTTTTTAGGTGGAGGATTCATAGGTCCAATTAAAGATTCACAGTCAAATATCATTGTAAGGTATGTTTGATCTCAAATAACACTTTTGGACTCAAATTAACATTTTCAGTTTTTTTGTAACAAAGGTAATGCTTAATAATAGGTTCATGCTGAAGTTAGTAAGAATCTTGAATCAAAAAGGGGATTACATAGGCCTACCTGAGAATGTCATATCGTTGCTTCATACACTCAGGCTTAAAGAACAAAGTAAGTAGTTTCCATTCAAATTCTTGATGTTTACATACACATGCATTTAACTGTCTTTTCTGCATCTGATAATATCTTAATTCTCTACATACTGACATGGTTCATGTTCAAGGATCTTTAATGGTGTCACTTGGAAGATAAGAAGGATTACTGATGTTTGTAAGACTGTCACTTATATTTTTGTTTGTACTTAAATTTTGAAATACATCTTCTCTAATATGACCACATTCTATTTCATTTTATAATTTTATCAGCTGCAATTAGAGAAATAGTTTCTTTTTTGTTGTTTTTAGTTGTTCATCACTTGAGGCTTATTTGTACACACTATGTGAGTATGTGGGTGAGGTTATTGATGAGCAAGAAGCAAATAAGAGGCGCCACAAGTTTGAAATTTTTCCAAATAGCCAACAGCTAAAATGCAATGCTTCCTAGAATATTAAAATTCTTAAATTTGAAATTTGTAATACCAGGTATGGTAGAGAGGGTTGTGGCTTTATATTTGAGTTTGATGGGTGTGTTTATAATGAATACACTATGTAATTATGTCATTACGTAATGAGAATTGCATATGTATTTATAATGAATACATACCTTTGCAAATAAGCTACCTTAACCCTAAACCTAACGGACCCTAAGCCTATAGGCTTGGGCCTCGTATAGCATGCACCGCTTTGAAAAACGTCCTCAAAGGATTAAGAAATATTTCCGCCCCTTAAAGGTACATGCCACTACACTATGTTGATGTGGATTCGCTTCTAGATCCTTGGTTGCTTTTCTAAATAAAAGGTATGACTTCTATCACATATTTTTTTTTATATTAGAATGACTAACGAATCCAATCCCAAAGGCTCATTATTTGCTATATTTTTTAGTTCAAATACCCGTAATCAGAGGGTTGAAATGCAACTCTGCCACATGCTAAGTGTATAGCTGCACCATTCACCATCTGCCGCTCCAACTCCATAAATTTATTATGTACACTTATATATAGCAGGTACACTACTTTATTCTCATGTTAGTACTTACTTAAAGATATGAGAATTAAAACTTGGATATAGTAACGTTTAATCTAACATGCTAATAATTAAGCAAGCACCTTTTCCTTCGAAATTGAAGTTTTACCTCCTTTTGGTATATTTTGAATTAGTAATCTATGAATGCACCAAAGTTACCTATTTAGAGATAAAATTTAACGCAATTGAACCCATAATTGCCTAATTTGGTACAATGGTCGAAATAGCCACATCTATCCATTGCCATATGGTCACATAAGAAGTGAGAGAAAAAAAGTCATCTAATGGTTAATGATTCATCAAAAGCTAAATAATTTTTAGAAACTTATATGCAGATCATCTAAGTTAGTTATATGTAACTTAGTCATATGTTTGTAATTACCTCCTATACGTGAAGCACCTACTGACAGTGGATCAACTAAGTTTAGCATTGACAAAGTCCCTGATGTTGGAAAGACTTCTATAGATCCATCAAATGCCAATATTGTGACAATCCGTCAATTTATGGTTGATATTTTATTCTCAGATTTTATTTAAAAACATTATTTTAATGTTATATTATGAACTCACTTATTTTTGGGAAGTAATTTGGATTTACGTCTTGAAGTAGCATCGACTACGTCTAAACCGGAGGATTCGACGTTACGTGCTTACGTTTACATACACCGTCTTTGATGACAGTCCGACATTTCAGAAAATAAATTTATCCGTGAATATTATTTTGGAGTTTTAAATTTGTGTTGGTTCATAAACTCACAAATTTACGAGAAGAGATTAGGACTTACGATTTTATTTTAACGTCCTTTACGACTAAACCGGAAACCTTAGGATTACGTATTTACGTTTTCGAACTCCGTTTTTGATGAGACAATTTTTATTGGATTCGTTTTGTGCCGTTGATTCATAATTTATAAAAACGTTTTTCGTAAAACGACCCGAGGGCATGCAAATCGAGGAAACTAGAATCGAGGATTACCCGTAAATAAATGGGGATGAGACAAGTGGGACACTTGTCCACCCCCACTCAAAACCGGCAATACTAAGCTACCAACACATTATGTGTCAACTTGTAAACAAAACTAACAACACTTGTCTAAGTTAAGCTTCAATGCTAAGCTAACACACATCAAAAACCACTAGCTAACTACTTCTCCCAATTTACAACATGCAAACTACTAAAAATCCTCTCATCTCTTCCATTCTTGCCGTCCCATTTCTCCCCTTAAACCACCACCATTGATCAAAAGTAACCATGAAATCTCATGTTATTCATACACATGTTGAAGCCCTTTTGAAACCCTATTGATTGGTGGTGCTTATAACATCCAAGGAGGAGTTTCCATGGTGTCTTGGGGCTGATTTTCCACAAGGTGTTCATGAAGAATGGTGGTCTTGAAGATGGTCTTGGTTATTCACAAGTTTCTCCATCAAAATCCATGTCCAAATCACAACCTACATCAACTTGGTGGTATAAAGATTGTCCTCCTCATCCTCTTGTTATTTTTGATTATGTAATCTTGTATTTCTTTCACTTATGTATATTTATATGATGATGAATGATGATTAAAAATATTGTGTGGGGATTTGGTGTTGATAAACATGCTTAAAAAGATGAAAACTATAAGAAACAAGGTTAAAATCTTACTTAATTTAGATGGCTGTATAAAACAGTAAAGAATCATATGGTAAACTGGTAAAATGACTTGAATAGATTGATATACAGTAAGCTATGGGTCTTGTACACATGTGAGAGTTGGCCATGCAATGGAATCATTGTAATGAGTGAGATATGATCAAAACAAGTTTAGAGTACCAATCTGAGTTCACTGTTTTGGACGATTTTTAGAAAATACTTAGAGGATGATTCAACAGTATCTATAAGAGAGTTAAATGGAGCACATATCATGTAGTTTATGTCATAAAAACTTGAGCTTCTATCTCCATACAGAACTCTAGATATGGCAGTTTTGGTGAACATGAAAAGAAAAATCAGATTTTGGAAATTAAAGTATAATAATATTATATAAGCACTCAAAATTAAATAGTATAAAATGTGAATTAAAACCCACTAACTTATATAATACATTTATATAAATATGTATAAGGATAAATAAGTGGACATTTTATAAAAATGGTAGTTTGATAAGTTTTATAAGTTATAAAACTATAAACATGATTTTTACGACTTTTTCGGCTATTACCGTAAAATTAACGTTTTTGTTAAATAAAACATAGACGGTTGGACCCGTCTAATGTAAACTTTTATAAACTCATATACTGATATATAAACATATATAACAAGTAAAAACCGATAAAACCCGAACTATATAACATACGGACATTAACGGGCTACGTTAACGTTATTGGACTAATAATGCAACAAAATGGACTAAAACACTTATAAACTTATTTATTGGGCTTAACACATTTGGGCCCAACATGTAAAGTACAAATACTGATAATATAAGTATGAAATGGATTAATACAAGTTAATGAACTTATAATAGGCTTATTGGACCTAAAACACGTAAATAGGTAAAACTAGTAAACTAGTATAAAAGTTATCAACACATAAACACTAAAATGAGTGAATAAGAATATGTAAACCCACTTAATCATCATATATATACAATCATCATGTGTATACATAATTGTTATTTTTATAAAGTCATTGGACATGAGTCTAAGACGAGTATTATTTGTCTAGGTTTCCGTGATTGAAGCACGTACCGTACGTCCGAATTGCCGATAACCCGCCTTCCCACATCAACGTGAGTTCATAGCCTCGCACTCTTTTAAATGTTTTTATGAAATGTTTTATAAACCTGCGAGGGAGATAACATGTTAGTTTTTATAAAATAGGACAACATTTGTCCCGATTGTTTGTTTATTGATTTGGACCCGAATGATTGTATGACCCGATAAAAGATTAAAGGACCCGATAGATGAAATTAAATGGATTATTAAAGTTAGGTTATGTCACTAAAAGTCCCATTAGCATGAATTGTGAACTACCGGGATTTGGTAGACGCTTATGCATATAATAGTACTATTTGGGGACGATCACCCCAGTTCGCGCCTTGACGGTTGATCCCCGTCGTGCCACATTGATTGGTAAGCGAATTTATGTATGAGAAGATTTCCATAGCGTGACCTTTGTGATGACACGCTAATTTAGATGGGCAAATTGAGTATCGGGTTAGCTACCCGTTGTTGGTTAGTAAGGTAACAATGTCATGCGGCTTATAATAATCCAACTAACGAAATACTACTAGACGCACCGAATTACGATGTATTGCCTGACTAGCAATACATGGTCATACTATTGATATTATGTTCGTGTTTTGGTTTTCATAACCATATTCATATAACGGTTTTTATTTTCATACAACGTCATAAGACGTATTGTATGATGTTTTTACGACATTGGCTCGTATAATGATTTTTAAGGCAAATGCCTATATTATGATTTTCGATAAGGATTTGTATAAAATGACTTTGGCTATTTTATGGCCTATTAAAATGATTTGTACAAAATGATTTTCGGTAATAATTTTATACCGATATTATATTGATGGTTTACTAAACTCTATGAATTCACTCGGCGTTATCGCTGACCTTTTCTTTTAACATGTTTTATCTCAGGTACTTGAAGGTAATTCTCGGGAAGACAACAAGAATTCATGGCCCGCACTTAAATATTAATTTCCATTAAAATGCTTTGTAAAACCTGTATTAAATACAATGACTTGGGACCTATGTAAATTTGATATTTATGAATGGAAATGATTTATTATTAAACGACGCGATTTTTAAACATTATCTATGATGTGAGTGATGTGCTATCCCGTAACACCAACGAGTCTTCCGCTGTATTGAGTTGTATAAATTCGGGGGTGTTACTGTTTGGTACCAGAGCTCTCGTTATAGAGAACGAAAGATTTTTAAAACTAAGGTTTTGAATAAAACATTTCAAAATCTTTTAACTATAAACATTTTTCCAAAAAATGTCAAAAAATCTTTTGACTATAACGGTGCCGAAGAATTCATGAGTTACCGACTAGGCCATACTGAGAAGTGTTATTTTAATATATATATATAACTTGGATTATATATATATAATGTAATTTTATTACATGATTATTTGATGATTATTTTAATATTTATACGAGGTATTTATACGGCGTAGATTGTCACAAGAAACCCTAACTCCCCTAGCAAATTAATCGAAGCTATTCTCGTAGGAATTCTAGCTATCCCAGATCTAAACCAAGTTGTGGATATCTATGATCCCAACAAAATGGTTGATATTCGTAGAAGTGTAGATATTAGTTGATTGTGATATTGAAAAAGAATTGACGAGATTAAATCTGATATCGATGTCATGAGGATCTTTCCTTATAGAGTGGAGTTTGACAAAACATTACCAACTAGGAGGATGTCATCTGATTCGTTGTCATCCAATTCTTAAACTTGAAATCGAAAGGGTGAATGTTGCACTTGAGGCTGTCATTGGAACCATTACCCAAAAGCCTCATGCCACTAATACCTTTCCGAGAAGTCTAATTGAATGTATGAGTCATTTCATACTAGTGACTCATTTGATAATTGTTGTTGTAAGAGCTATAGGATTGGAAATTAAGTGTTGTTCATATCGAGCTTTATTGCCCTATTAAGGTTTATGAATAAGGTTGAAAGTATTGGAGAATGATGTAGGATATCACATTGAGTATAAGTTGATTGAAACTTGAATGAAGTAAAATTTAACTCGTATGGAATATGAGATTGTTAAGAGAAAGTCGTTAAGTTTAGTGATTGAATTATAAAGTGTTAAATGATTGTTAGTTCGTGTTAAGTGTTGTTCCTAGGCCATTGTCCACTAACGAGGATGCCCAGTGTCCAAGAAATAAAATGAAGAAATCTTCTTCTGAATTAGGACCGATGGATCTTCCGGGACATGTGGAACACCTAATGACTCTTGTAGATTAGTATTCATTGTGGTATCTTTTAAAAATCCCTAACTTAACTGAGACATCAGTTGGTAGGATGAGTTCATGGAATTGTATGACATAGTGACACGTAATGTGTTACAGTACAATTTTGACTTGTTTGTGATTAATAAAAAGACTACCTTTGATTGCTAAATTCTACATGTATCGATGATATCTATCTTTTCTTTCTTCTTCCTAATGCTCGCATTAGTGATGCAACCATTGAACAAGTACTCATCTTGAATTGATGTGGATTATTCTTTTGAGTGCCATCGAGATCATGAACCTCATGATTAAGTGGCTAAGCTCATTTCCTGATATATTATAGTTAGTTCTTGGTGAACAACTTTTCATCACTCTTTTGCAGATCACTCATTATTTTTATAAGACAAAACCGTATCCCTTGAGAAAAATTGAATTTTCATCACTATAAGGATTATTCATAGTGAGATTTATAAGTGATTGTTATTGAAATGAAGTTGTTTATAAAACACTTTGGAAAACCTTATTGTTTTCATAACAAAGAAAATATTTGTAAATTTATTTTTGATTCTTATTTAAGAATTAAGCATGAAAATGTTTTTATTATAAACATGATGATAAAATTTTGACGAACTGAGTATTGCATCGTTAATCTTGAAATTGTATATAGTTGCACGCCTACATACAATTTGGAATGGACCATGCAAGGCTGATTAGTAGTCACCATAAAACTGATTAATAAACACTACATTTTCTCTAAGGATTGTGAAAGATTAAATTTTATGAGATGTGCAAGAAGTGAAAAATTAGGACATAGTGTTAGGGACACCTACATATGTGCCTGTAGCATCTATTCTTCTGAGTCGAATTTACTCATCTGTGGAAATTGTCTTATTTGACAACTGACAATTCTTTCTTGTCCAATTCTCCCGTAGTGAGATTCTTAGGGAAAGTATCTGATTATCGAGTGTTGATACCCGACTGGATGTATTGACGTTCTTATCATTTCTTATGATTTGATTTCATTTGAATGACCTGGGTAACGATCCGAGGAGCTTTCGAATGCGTACTAAAATTATGAAAACATGGGATATATTCATATTCATTAAATGTTTTCGTCTGTATCTGATTTGAAATTCTCTCGCATAGATTATGCGTTGACCTTACTCTTTTAATGGTAGTTGTGTCTCCTGATATCCTTGAAATTGTGAAGGATTATGAGTTATTATTAGTCTTTTGAGAAGTTCACATCTTATCGACGGCAATGCAACTGGAAAGTTGATAGTGCCCGTAGAATGGATTGATTGATTATGACATGACGACATTGTCTTAATTGATGGGAACTCGAGTAGAATTCCCCTAAATGATAAGATGTTGATTATCAAAAGTGATCTAAATAATTCTTGATGGATGACCATATCCTGCATTTAGACTTGAAATTATAACGTGGATGGTTGTGAACTAGTTATAGATATTGTAATCTAGAAAGAACCTAATATGAAATGTATAAAAAGATGTTTATGTTATCTGAAACTTTAAGAGGTATTTGCTGGTAAATTACCTAGACTTTCGCCATTAAGGTAAGTTGAAATTGGTATTGATTATATTCCCGGTGCTGCACCTGTGGCATGTGCACTGTACGTCAGCACCATCTGAATTAAAGGAATTATCGTACAACTGAGAGAGTTGTCGGAGAAAGATTTTATTCTACCAAGCTCGTCATCATGAAGAGCTATGATGTTATCATTCCTTATATTTATAGATTACTATGAACTGAGTAAATCGACAATCGAAAACGATATCCATAACTCGAAATGGAAGATTTGTTCGATCATTTACAAGGTTCTAGCGTATGTTTTAAAAGATTTGATCCACGGCATGGTTATCATCAACTTCGCATCTGCGAAAAAGATTATCTATTCCAATCACTACATCCAGAACTTGTAATGACCATTATGAGTTTCATGTTTTGTCATTTGGATTGACTAATACACATGTAGCATTCATAAATTTGGTGAATCACGTGTGTAGGCTGTAATTTGATAAATTCATGCTTGCGATCATTAAAGACCATTTGTTTGTTTATAAGAATAAGAATGAGTTAACAATTAGTTATAGACTGCCCTAAATTGGCCAAGTAGTGAAAACCTGTACCTTAAATATTTAACATGTGATTAACGGCTTAATACTTTACATGATTTGACCGTGTGATTAATAAGATAATGGAATCTATATTGACTTTTTAAATATTAAAGCCATTAAGACTTTGGGTTTTACCAAAAAGAAAGTGCAAATGTGTTTGACAAATGTTTTATCGAAAAGAAATTTTAAGGGATTATTCCCTTATACATAAACCATTTAACTAAACTTCTGTTTAGGGGTAAATGTTTTTGCATACCTTATGACAAACTAAGAAGGATTGAGGAAACCCATTTAAACCATAACTTGAAATTTGAAACAACATTTTTTTTGCTTTTCAACTAAGAAATTTTGACCAAAGTATAACCAAATATTTCTCGAACATTTTCGGATCTTATTAATTATTTTAATTATTTTCGATAAATCAACGAAAATCTTGTTAGTTAAATTCAAATTTATTTTGAACATTTTATATAATTGGTCGAACTAAGAAATTTAAAATTTTTACGTTTTCGTTTCATAAAGATTAAATAATTATTGTTAATTTACATGTAATAATTATCGACGCTTTAGACGTCGGATTGAGTAAAACAGATAAAGATAATAGTAAAGACGAAACTAAAACATAGAAGATATGAAGAAAGAATTTTGAATAAATACGGTTATGATATTTATTTCATCAGGAAAGTGAACGTAATTACTAACACATTATGTATAAAAGATAAAAAACCAATTAAGACATGTTCATTAATAATGAAGGTGCAAAATAAATTGCCGAACAATTTAAAATATAGCCGATGCTTATTAAAAGGATAATATAGATAATAAAAGTGGTTCGCGGCTAATGTGAACCATTAGAATTGAGAAGCCGATGGCGTTAAAATGTATAAAAGGCCACTTGTGGTTGCCTAAATATGAAGATTTTGAGATATAGTTATGTTGGAATCTGTAAGTATAAGTATTCTATTCTTGTCATTTCTGATTTAATGTATCCTTGTCTGAAGAAGCTGTACTAATGAAAAATTATGAAGGCAGACACTGCCTCATACATTAGTAAACGTCTAACTATTGCAAAGGTCATCATCTGAATTAGATTCGATTTGGGTCATCGTCGACAGACTGACCAAATCTGCTAATATCATTCCCGTTAATGATAAATGCAAAAGAGTTATGTAAACATAGTGTGTCTGTATCAAACAACTTTATCAAGATCCTCGCTTCGCATCGAATTTCTAGAGATTTACTCAGAAATCATTGAGAACGAACCTTGATGAGAGTACTATGTACCACCCCAATCGAAGGGACGAGGTAAAGTAACAATACAAAGTAATATAAGTGTTGTTTTATGTTTGAATGAATGACCTTTGGTAATAAACCGTATAATCATTTTCCTTTAGAGAGATTATCATTGATAATTATCGTATTAGGATCGAGATCGAATCTTGTTAGGATCTATATTAGAGCATCTGTAAGCAGGAGTTGAGATGAAGACACCCGACACACACCCATTGTGAGTTGGACATGTCTTTTAGGTTTAAGGTTTCCTATGATGGCGAACCTATCCTTGCAAAATACTCGACCCGCGAGACCTGAAATGATTGTTGAAATTAGGATCTGATTATTGACTGCCGGTAGTGGGTAGGAGATTATGTGAATATGAAATGTAGATCTTGAAGTGCCAGATGGGTAGCGAAGTTATGCCAAAATTTTTAACCTTGGAAAAATGAATTAATGATCTGAAAGATCATGGGATATAAGTCCCCGTTGTATGGGACCATAGAGATGATGTAAAAGTTGGTTTGAAAGGCATATAAGCTGGATCTACCCTAGGACTTCAAGAGCTGCGTGAATTATGATTCGAATATCGAACTTGATGGAATGTCTATCAAGTGAGAATCTGTTTGTTTCTTAGTAAAGCTAAGATCAGCGAAAAGTTGCATTCATCAGAAACCCGTGAACATCATGGATAGAGAAAGTAAGTCAACATTAAGCCTGATCTTCTTCCCGTAGTTATGTTTGATGAAACTCGCGTATTGTAATGAATTACACTTGTGAGAAAAGACCGAATGTGGAGGAAATAACCACATGGCTTTAACTCTATAAGAAGCGAGTAGTAAGATGATCTTTGAGGACAAAGATCCTATTTAGGGGTAAATGCTGTGACAATCCGTCAATTTATGGTTGATATTTTATTCTCAGATATTATTTAAAAACATTATTTTAATGTTATATTATGAACTCACTTATTTTTGGGAAGTAATTTGGATTTACGTCTTGAAGTAGCATCGACTACGTCTAAACCGGAGGATTCGACGTTACGTGCTTACGTTTACATATACCGTCTTTGGTGACAGTCCGACATTTCAGAAAATAAATTTATCCGTGAATATTATTTTGGAGTTTTAAATTTGTGTTGGTTCATAAACTCACAAATTTACGAGAAGAGATTAGGACATAAGATTTTATTTTAACGTCCTTTACGACTAAACCGGAAACCTTAGGATTACGTATTTACGTTTTCGAACTCCGTTTTTGATGAGACAATTTTTATTGGATTCGTTTTGTGCCGTTGATTCATAATTTATAAAAACATTTTTCGTAAAACGACCCGAGGGTACGCAAATCAAGGAAACTAGAATCGAGGAGTACCCGTAAATAAATGGGGATGAGACAAGTGGGACACTTGTCCCACCCCCACTCAAAACCGGCAATACTAAGCTACCAACACATTATGTGTCAACTTGTAAACAAAACTAACAACACTTGTCTAAGTTAAGCTTCAATGCTAAGCTAACACACATAAAAACCACTAGCTAACTACTTCTTCCCATTTACAACATGCAAACTACTAAAAATCCTCTCATCTCTTCCATTCTTTCCGTCCTATTTCTCCCCTTAAACCACCACCATTGATCAAAAGTAACCATGAAATCTCATGTTATTCATACACATGTTGAAGCCCTTTTGAAACCCTATTGATTGGTGGTGCTTATAACATCCAAGGAGGAGTTTCCATGGTGTCTTGGGGCTGATTTTCCACAAGGTGTTCATGAAGAATGGTGGTCTTGAAGATGGTCTTGGTTATTCACAAGTTTCTCCATCAAAATCCATGTCCAAATCACAACCTACATCAACTTGGTGGTATAAAGATTGTCCTCCTCATCCTCTTGTTATTTTTGATTATGTAATCTTGTATTTCTTTCACTTATGTATATGTATATGATGATGAATGATGAATACAAATATTGTGTGGGGATTTGGTGTTGATAAACATGCTTAAAAAGATGAAAAACTATAAGAAACAAGGTTAAAATCTTGCTTAATTTAGATGGCTGTATAAAACAGTAAAGAATCATATGGTAAACTGGTAAAATGACTTGAATAGATTGATATACAGTAAGCTATGGGTCTTGTACACATGTGAGAGTTGGCCATGCAATGGAATCATTGTAATGAGTGAGATATGATCAAAACAAGTTTAGAGTACCAATCTGAGTTCACTGTTTTGGACGATTTTTAGAAAATACTTAGAGGATGATTCAACAGTAGCTATAGGAGAGTTAAATGGAGCACATATCATGTAGTTTATGTCATAAAAACTTGAGCTTCTATCTCCATATAGAACTCTAGATATGGCAGTTTTGGTGAACATGAAAATAAAAATCAGATTTTGGAAATTAAAGTATAATAATATTATATAAGCACTCAAAATTAAATAGTATAAAATGTGAATTAAAACCCACTAACTTATATAATACATTTATATAAATATGTATAAGGATAAATAAGTGGACATTTTATAAAAATGGTAGCTTGATAAGTTTTATAAGTTATAAAACTATAAACATGATTTTTACGACTTTTTCGGCTATTACCGTAAAATTAACGTTTTTGTTAAATAAAACATAGACGGTTGGACCCGTCTAATGTAAACTTTTATAAACTCATATACTGATATATAAACATATATAACAAGTAAAAACCGATAAAACCCGAACTATATAACATACGGACATTAACGGGCTACGTTAACGTTATTGGACTAATAATGCAACAAAATAGACTAAAACACTTATAAACTTATTTATTGGGCTTAACCCATTTGGGCCCAACATGTAAAGTACAAATACTGATAATATAAGTATGAAATGGATTAATACAAGTTAATGAACTTATAATAGGCTTATTGGACCTAAAATACGTAAATAGGTAAAACTAGTAAACTAGTATAAAAGTTATCAACACATAAACACTAGAATGAGTAAATAAGAATATGTAAACCCACTTAATCATCATATATATACAATCATCATGTGTATACATAATTGTTATTTTTATAAAGTCATTGGACATGAGTCTAAGACGAGTATTATTTGTCTAGGTTTCCGTGATTGAAGCACGTACCGTACGTCCGAATTGCCGATAACCCGCCTTCCCACATCAACGTGAGTTCATAGCCTCGCACTCTTTTAAATGTTTTTATGAAATGTTTTATAAACCCGCAAGGGAGATAACATGTTAGTTTTTATAAAATAGGACACCATTTGTCCCGATTGTTTGTTTATTGATTTGGACCCGAATGATTGTATGACCCGATTGTATGACCCGATAAATGATTAAAGGACCCGATAGATGAAATTAAATGGATTATTAAAGTTAGGTTATGTCACTAAAAGTCCCATTAGCATGAATTGTGAACTACCGGGATTTGGTAGACGCTTATGCATATAATAGTACTATTTGGGGACGATCACCCCAGTTCGCGCCTTGACGGTTGATCCCCGTCGTGCCACATTGATTGGTAAGAGAATTTATGTATGAGAAGATTTCCATAGCGTGACCTTTGTGACGACACGCTAATTTAGATGGGCAAATTGAGTAACGGGTTAGCTACCCGTTGTTGGTTAGTAAGGTAACAATGTCATGCGGCTTATAATAATCCAACTAACGAAATACTACTAGACGCACCGAATTACGATGTATTGCCTGACTAGCAATACAGGGTCATACTATTGATATTATGTTCGTGTTTTGGTTTTCATAACCATATTCATATAACGGTTTTTATTTTCATACAACGTCATAAGACGTATTATATGATGTTTTTACGACATTGGCTCGTATAATGATTTTTAAGGCAAATGCCTATATTATGATTTTCGATAAGGATTTGTATAAAATGACTTTGGCTATTTAATATTTCGTTTTTTAGTTTAGTTGTCTTCTCAGCTCGATTCGAATTGATATAACAATTTTAAGCTTGACTTGATTGTTTTTGGTGTATAATAGCGTAATTGGTATTTAAACTACTTTGACAATTTTAACAAATAAAACTCCTAAAAATGTAAAATAATATCTATACTACATATTACGTACTACACTAAAAACACTTTGCAACTACGACAATTAAATGCACAACACATAAAATGAAAAATGTAAATCTATCTAAATGAAACTTTATCAGATAGAATGAGTATAGAAACTAAAAACAAGTTAAAGGACTAAAAGTCTACAAATCCAAAACTCTAACTCTAAAATAAACGTGGCCCATTGAAATCAATTTACTAGTCCAAACATTAACTGACCTAACAATCTATTCAACTAAAATACTAACCAGTTGAATTTAAAATGAGCTAGACTAACGAACAGTGAACTCACTTAAACTTCTATATCTCAAAATCAATTAAAAGCTACCACATCCAAACACTAGTTAAGATCAAAATTTTAGAAATTCAAAGTGCAGATTGACAAAATATAACATATAATCCTCAAACTCGTAACTAAAAATACGGAGCAGATTAATAAAAGCAACTAGCAGTCAAATCTTTAAGGCTAGAACAGTTTAAGCAGACTACTCTATGTGATTCACGCAAAACTAAAAACGAGCTTAACCTGGGCTTCCGTCGTTTAGTCCTTTGAGTCGAAGCGGAGCGCTGAGCTCGCTTAAAAACCAATTACCACTACACCTCCTTATCTACTGAAATTGCTGGATTGCATCTAAGAACTCGAAACCTGCAAAAACTCGAACGAAACTACTTGCCAACGAAACATTACTGATCTGTCTGTGCATCCAGACCATATCCGTTGATGCTGTATGCTACACTATCTGCTGAACTGAACTCATAACGATAATCAAACTCCGAATCTTATACCATCAGCTATAATCGACTCAATGAACCAGCAAGATCAAACTGAAACTCTGAATCCGAAATACTGATTCAAAACCTCCGCTGAAGAAGTGCAAACGTCTGATCTAAGCTACAACTTATTCACTACCAAACTAAATCCAAATGCCAGCAGCTTTTAACCAGCAGTGTTTAACCATCAAACTGAACAAAAATTTATCGCCACGACAACTTCTACTTAATAAAACAGCAATCCCAAAATCGTTGTCTGAAACTGGACATTTACAGACCACCGTAATCTTCTAGACCAGACCTTTGGTGTTGACGCTATGATACAACTGATCTTGAAACTGAAATCATCAAAACACCAGCTGATCTGCTTGTTGAAAAGTTCATAAACTTGAAAACTAAATCCTGCAAAAGATGTGGAAACGAGATACTGTGCCAGCAAGTCAAGCTATAAGACTAACACGAGTGATCAAAAACTGAAAATAAGTTCGTTAAAAGAAAGCTGTTTAACAAAGACTCAAAAGCTGCGAACTCGTTAACAGTATAACGGAATTGTATAGGATTGAAGGAAATACTTGAATGAAATTTACTTCTATTTATGAATGAAAAATGTAAAGTTTGTTACAACTAACAAACTGAATACGGAACTGATTTAACTGAAATCTTTCTGAAAACAATGAACGGAAACAAAGCTTTTGAACTCATTCAATGAAAAGTATTGAAAAAAAATGAATTTCATTAATGGTGAAATCTGTTACAAAATTTAACTGAAAAAAATCCTATCTTAACTGCAAACGAAATTTATAACAGAAAATCATATTGTAATCTGATCCAAAATCATAGTCAAAACATCTCGTAAACAATTCTAAACTCTATCAAACTGCTATTCTTGCGTGAACATCTCGTAAACTGCTATTCTAAACATCTCGTAAACTTTAACAGAATATGTAACTAATTAGAACAGAATATTAAGATTCTAACTGTTTAATGTGAACAGTAGACGAAGAGAAAGAAAACTGAATGTATTAAAGATTTAACTTCCATTAATGGTTGCAAGAAAAAAATTGGTTACAAAAGATTAAGATCGAAAGAAATCAAAAACTGAATTTGTTACAAAAGTTTTAACTAACTAACTAATTCTATCTAACTAATTAACTATGTGAAGACTACACCTAAGCTAACCGCTTTGCAAATGAGTCTTCGTCTTCTTTATATAGTCGTCAAGAAGAGGAGATATGACGTGTTCTCGCCAATGAGAAGTGGACACGTGGAAAATACGAGGATTGAAATTCGTTCTTCAAGTTAAATCTCATTTGGGGGTTTCTTTATTCTCAAGTCTTGATCTAATTCATTGGTACCGTCTTGTAGAGGAGAAGACAAGGAGTATTTTTGCTGTTGAAAGCTTCGACTGAATCTTCTTGAATCGTTTGTTATTTGAGTTTGCAGGTTTGGAGATGAAAAGATGAATAACCGGTTTAATCTCCTTTTCTCTCTCTTCATTTGGGAACGAAGAAGTCGTGTGTGGGTTTGTGTCGTTTGACAGGTTTGGTCAACTTGACCAAGATAAGTAAACTTATCTTTTCTTTCCAAATTTCCCTTCTTGGTCCTTTAACCTTCAATCTTTTTCAAAATGTATATAAACTTTGAAATAAAGTTTCTTTTCATCCTTCGTCTTGTAGAAAATTGCAAGCTAAGCCCTCGATCTTTGAAAACTTGGCAAATAAAGTCCTTGAAAGCTCTTTCGTCTCTTTCTTCGTCTTTTCTTCAAATAAATCCCTTAAAACGCGTCTTTGCTTCAAAATGTATCTTATTTACCTAAAACACACAAAATAAAAATACACGCGTAATTCTGATATTTTAAAGCTAAATATTATGTATTTGACAGTGTTTTTAGTGGTATTTGGATCATTATTGATGAGTGTTTTCACACTTATCACTATTTTATGGCCTATTAAAATGATTTGTACAAAATAATTTTCGGTAATAATTTTATACCAATATTATATTGATGGTTTATTAAACTCTATGAATTCACTCGGCGTTATCGCTGACCTTTTCTTTTAACATGTTTTATCTCAGGTACTTGAAGGTAATTCTCGGGAAGACAACAAGAATTCATGGCCCGCACTTAAGTATTAATTTCCATTCAAATGCTTTGTAAAACTTGTATTAAATACAATGACTTGGGACCTATGTAAATTTGATATTTATGAATGGAAATGCTTTATTATTAAACGACGCAATTTTTAAGCGTTGTCTATGATGTGAGTGATGTGCTATCCCGTAACACCAACGAGTCTTCCGCTGTATTGAGTTGTATAAATTTGGGGGTGTTACAAATATAACCTTCCTTCCAGAGACCTTTAATGAGAGGTTGCCTAATATTTGAATATCCCAAACCGTTCCACTACGATATGCCTTAGAGTGTCCTAGCTTATTAGCACTCTCAGACCTCTTATTATTAGAAGTCCGCCAAATCTGTTTCTAACGTATCTAAGATGGCGATACTCTATCTATGTATAATTGCATTTACCTTCATATCTTGATTTTGTATTCTTTTAATCTTAACATTGTTATGTTTATACTTAATATAAATATACGTCGCTCTTCATATGTGAACCTTTTTAATGTAAGCTGAAAATCCGTTTGATGTATTTTTTAAGTGCGAACCTGTCAACCAGATACACCAGTCGTGTAAGAGTAACGGATATTGTTAGCCTCAAAATATTGAGTCAAACAAGAATGCTCGGTCATATGTTTATTATGTATCGTATTTTAGAACGTTGCAATAGGTAGTATGTTAGTCGTGTATAACAGGCTTAACTTTAAGCTAAGGTTCATTCATAAGTAACCAAAGCCCAAAAGGAAAGCCCGGCCCATGATCATATAGCCCATTAAGCTACATGTAAGCAAAGGCTATAAACCCTTCCTAGCATGCTAGGAAGGGTGTTGGTCATTTCATTTTCTTCTAATCTAATATTTCACAAGTTTCACCAACCATTTTCTCTCTACTTTCTCTCACTACTTTCTCTCTCTAAAATTCATCTTCTTCTCCTATTTTCTTTCTTTAAATTCGTATTATATCATCATATATTAGGGACAACAATTGGTATCAATCGCCATGGGGTAGTTTTGTGATTGGTTGTTGCGTTTTTATTTGATTTATTTGATTTATTTGATTTGATCCTTATTTCTTCCACGAGTTCACGATTTTCTATGCTTTTTAGTGTTTTTCAAGTCGTATAACTTCTTTATTCGTGTCATAGTGACTTGGGTATCTTGGTTTTTGGCTAAAACACAAGTCTTTTGGATCAAAAGTTGAAAACTTTCTTGTTTTTCATCTTTCCGAATTTCTAGCAAGTATCACCATCGGAAAGTACAAAGGGAGTGAGGCCAGATCGCAATAACCACTAGGTTCTACTTTGCGATCTAAGGATTTCGATACCTTATTCCGACGAGACATTCCGATCGTGCATTGCGATCTGGGATTCCGACGGTTTCAAGGGACTTTTGAGTCGTTACTCTGCCAAATTTGTTTTAGACACATTCCGATCTGAACATTCCGATCTGAACATTCCGATCTGAACATATTCCGATCTGAACATTCCGATCTGAACATATTCCGATCTGAACATTTTGATCTAAGGATTCCGACATGTATACATTGCGATCTAAGCATTCAGACAGAAGGACATTCCGATCTAAACATTCCGACCAGTGCATTCCGATCTAAGCATTCCGACAGCCAACATTCCGATGGCACATTCCGATGAACATTCCGATGACTTGTTTAGCTAAATTTTGTTTGAGTAATTTTTAGAATTAGCCACCATCTAGACTAGTTTCAGAATATCGTTTACACGCAGATAAAAAAGAGTTTTTTGGCGGGAAAACTATTTTAAAATTTATTTTTTCCTATACTTTTTTTAGGCCATTTATGCTTCGATTTCAAATTTTGGCGATGCGAAAATTTTTTTGACCAAAAATTCAAATTTTCGGACGAAAATTCAAATTTTTAGGCCATTTTTAGGTTTTATTTTTGTCAAAATTTTTTACTTTTCAAAATTTTTCCCTATTAGTTTTTGGCTATTTCGGACTTGATTTCAAAATTTGGCAAGACAAATTTTTCAGTTTACCTTTTTGTCGGACTGAGGAATTTATTGTCGGACTGAGAAAAAAATCGGAATTTTCGGAATTGCAACCACTAACCAATCACAACACATCTACTTAAGATCGAAAGTCATATCATCAACTGCGACACCATCATCATGGAAACGAGCAATGTGTGTTCAGACAGAGAAGAACGAGAGATACAACTACAAGAACAAGTCCTTAAACAACGTTGTATGCAAGCTTTCAGTGATCTTAAAACGAATCTAAAACGTCTGGAAAGAGAGACCTTCTCGTACAATACATTGTATATGCGTGCTTTTCATTCCTTTTTCAGAAATGATCATCGCACGTTCACTTATGACTTAAGAGACCACTTGAAGAATCTTGAGAATGAATTACTTAACACAAACCTTCATGAGACAAACTCCAAGAATGCCTTAAAAACACTCAGAACACCGTTTCAACCATTCTTTGCTTCAAAGCTATTCAAGAATCCCAATTTTGAGTCCGAAGTTCGAGATGCAAATCAACACTTCAAAGACTACACTACAATGGAAGCAAAATCATTCAGAGACTTGATTTTTGGAAACATGGAATCAATTGAGAGGCTTATGAATGAACGCTTACGTCATGCAAAAGACATGATCAATAAGATGCATGACAAGAGGCTGAAAATGCAAGAGTGCACGGTTGCAAAGATTCATGTAGTGGATACGAGTCCAGTCTCAACTGTAAGTAACGAGACAATATCGAGTAATGCAACTGGCAGTTGCAGATCAGAGAACACAACACATGGTGAGCAGAATGATCATAACATACATGGGAAAGAAAGCAGCAACACTGGCACACAAGGCATCAGTCCTGAGACTGTCATCAGCAATACACCTTCCTATGATAATGGTCCTGTTTACGATTCTAAGCCATTGGAAGAGGTACACAATGCTGAATTTAATGTGTTTGCCAATACCAATACACATGAGCATAGTGATCAAACAACAAACCTTATTGACACATGTATGACGGAAAAGGTTGATAGCAATACCATACCTAATTCATCAAACATGTGCAATAATGAGTTTGAGGATGATCAACATGCAAATGAGTATGATGATGAGGAGCGTGTCACGCTTGCTAATTTAATTGCTAGTTTACAAAAAGATGTCAATGAAACTAGAATGAGTCAAAAGCAATTAAAGAAGGCAAACGCAGCGCTCACTCAAAACTTTGAAGAATGCAAAGCCGCTCTAATTAAATCTAATGAGACCCTTGAAAGTAATAGAGCTGAGCTTCTTCAAAAGACCAAAGAGCTTGAGGGGTACAAGGGAAGTGCGTTAAAAAGTCAAAAGGACGATTTTGAAAACAAATATAATACAACTCTTAAGTTATTAGCTAAAGAGAAGCGTCAGTATAATGTTTTCTTAATGGATGAACGTCAAAAAACGTACCTTGCCAATACCAAAGTTAATGAACTTGAACAAAAGCTCTCTATGACCACTACTGATTCTGCTAAAATTCTTGAGGTTAAGAAACAAGAGGTAGATGCGTTAAAACAAGACTTCAAAAGTAGATATAATAAAGAAACCGAAAAAGTAACGAAACTAGAAGAACAAGTCGAATTTTTGAAGAAAGTTGTTTATAAAACGTATGATTCTATTCAATCCGTAAGAATGTTAGCACCTCCGTCGATGTTTAAGGGTCAAGCTAGCTTTGCAAGTCCTGAGTACCTTTCCAAAGCTCAAGCTGCGAACCCGTGTCTTTATCTTGATGACACTGAAAGGGCCGATCTTGATTGCATGCTTGTTAGTGCCGTTCGTGAAGAGACTGCCCTTTGGGATGATGATAGTCGTCCACTTGTCAATAAGGAGTTTGTAAAACCATATAATTATGCTTACATGAATAGTCTTTATGGTCTTTTCAACAAACAAACTCAGAAAACCCGTGAGGAAGTGTTCTTAGAATGCAAACAAAAGAGAATTCAATGGAAGAAAGCTTTTGCCACTAAGAAATCTAATGTTTACAAATATATAAACTACCTTCCTCTTGATGAGTCCAAAAGCAAGAGTAGGAAAACGTTAGGTATTCTTAAACACCACATAGATAATGTTAAATCTATTGTTGAAAGAGATTAGACAAAATGTGAAAATGCTGAGTGGCAACGCCCGATTCCTCAAGATATTACCTTACTTGTGAAAGAACTCTTAATTCCAAATACGGCGTTGATTAAAGAAACTGTTCTTCAGTTTGAGGAGTTCATTCAGACTGAAATGTATGATGATTTAAAATATGTTGAATTTCTTGAGAAACACATTGATGATCTTCAAATGGAGAAGTCTGATTTTTCAGATGAATATGATTTACTATTGCACGAATGCGTTTCTAAAGATGTTATGTGTGCTTATTTTACATCTTGTGCTGATATTGATGAATATTCTGATGTTGCATGCAAATATCTTGATAAGATCAAAGAATGTGAGCGTCTTGAAATTGAGCTTTCGAAACGTAAAGAAAATGTTGATAAAAAGGCGTTTGAGTTACTTCAACACAAAACTGATTTCCTTCAAAAACATTGTCATTCTCTTGAACTTGCTTTGCAAAAAGACGTTGGTAGTTTTCCACATGATAATAAATTGCAAGAAAAACTTTCCCAAACGTTTCGATAAATGAATGAACAGAATTTGGAAATTAAAGGGTTGAAAGCTCAGCTACAAGACAGGGAAAGAGCGATAGCAGAGTTGCAGAAACTCGTCGCTAAGATGGGTGGGAAAGTTGTGGCACCTAAAGTTGTGAAACCTGTTGTTCGACAACCCAATGCCTACAAGGATCCAAAGCCGTCTATCTTAGGTAAACCGACTCCGTTCTCCAATTCTTCTCATATGAAATCTAGGTTACCCCCTAAGACTGCTGTGCAACCAAGTGTTCCATAACCATCCATATCACCATATGTTCCTCCATTTAGAAAGCACACTATTGCTAAACCCAACCATGTGAATGCACCTAGAACTTCTAGGACTCCTCCAAAACGTGTGACATTCACGTCCACAAAGGAATCTGTAGGTTCAAATGATCTCGTTCAGACCCACAACCTACAGGATGCGAAACAAAAAGGGAAGATTCAGAAAGATAAACCAGTGTATGAAAAACCTAGTTCACCAAATCCCGCTACAGTTCCACACACTCCTAATGGTCGTCAACCAAAACCTAGGAGCCCTCTTCAGCAATCTAGGAATTGGAAACCATACATGAATAGTCGTGTTTCAAACACTACGTCTGAACGATTTGGAAAACAAAGGAATAAAAGTAATTTCGTGAATCCCAAATTCCCCGTATGCCCCACTTGCAAAAAGGGCATTCACAATGAAAATCATGATCATTGCATTCTGCAATACCTTTATGAGGTCAAATCTCGTTCCTTTGAACGAAGATCGAATACAGAATCCCATAAGACAACAAGGAGATACAAACCCGTCACAAAGAAAAGCAACAACAACAAATCTGAAACATGGATTACAAAAGGACATAGTTTCTCTCCATAGAAGTCTTCCGCTGTGCAAGAGAAAACTACTCCTAAATCTAGTCTTCAGTGGAAACGAACGGGTCGGATCTTCACAGAAGTTGGTCTTAAGTGGATTCCAATAGAGAAGAGTGATGACACCTGCACCAGCACTAATGCTACTGTTCTACGCGCTGAAAAGGAATTTGTTACTCCTAACTCTAGTATTTGTGCAAGTTCTTCTTCTGTCATTGCAGGTACACCAGCGGATTCTGAACCCACTTCTCCTTCTTCAAAGGGTTCCAATTCTGTACATTCGATATCACCTTCTTCTGTTGTACAAAAATCTATTTTGGATTATTTTCGAAAAACTTGAGAAAACACAAAAATATAATAAAACGTAAATATCCATAGAAAAACAAAACAAAATTAAAAAAATCTTTCAAAATCCAAAAATATTCTTCTCGACATGTCTTTCAGTATCTATAATATGGACGTGCCTAGAAATGTCGCTCAATAACGACATGGGTGTGTACATAAAGCTCGAATGAAAGTTGTAAATATTTTTCAAAACATGTCATTTCTTCTTTTAATAAAGGAAATTGTCTATTTTGGACAATATTTCCAAACAACGGGTAGAGCAATTTATCACGGGTTGAGCTAGTCACAAAACATTCAATGTTTTGAGCTCAACACAATGGCTTGTAATCAATTTCAGATTGCAACCCGAATCGATATTCACGGGGTGTGTACGATTTAGTGCCCTTACCCTCAGCAAAAGAAGAGAAATCTTCTTACACTTGAGTGGATTCGTCAAGACATTCAAAGTCTATGAACTCAAGTTTATGCTTTAGAAAAACCTCTTCGACAAAAAGAAATAGGATTTTTCAAAAAGCGTTGAACACAATTTTTTCAAGAATTTCTCAATGATTATTCAAAATCTTTCAAAAATTATGTGTTCAACAAACTCCCATCCTCAAAAAGCGAAATGTGGATCATATCCTCACAATGACAATTCAATTGGATCAATTTTTGAGGGGGAGCATTTTAACTTCATGCAAAAGATTAACACGTCTTTCTCCCGAAGAACTTCAAGACTATTTTTCAAAATATATTTTAATCAAATTTGGTATCTCTAATATCAAAAGATTTTATATATTAGAGATAGGGGAGAAAATGTGATTAGAATGTGATCTTATATAAGACTCAAGCACTTTAACTCTTACCTACATGTGTGAAACACTTTCGATTATCGATGCACATGTGAAGGGGGAGCATTTCTGAAGCGACAAAACTAGCAAGGTGTTAAATGTTTTTCAAACACTCTGTTAGAATTTAAAGTGGTTTTCATGGTTACGATCAAATACCCACAACATCCTTAATTCACGACGTTATTGGTGTCAAAAGGGTGGTTAGCTTTAAGTCCTATGATCCAACCAGAACCGGAGGGATCTTCCCGGGGACAATCCAATAGATTATTAGAAGTCCTTAGGAAAGATGGAGTAGAACGTGAACGTAGCAGAATGCCGACTAAGTACTGATGCTAGCACTAGAACAATCACAACAAGGTGCTAGTAATGATGTCTTGGTAACCATTGAAGGGGTTGAAGAATGAAAAAGAAATGTAAGGATAAAGGGTGTAAAGAAATTAGCCCTCCATACAACTTAGGCAGAAACCGGGTCAACACATCATGAAGACAATCTCATCATGGACCCAATGATGAAGTGCACAACCCTTTCCTAGCTACTCAGGCTTCTCTTAAAAGAAGTTTGTTTTATTGTCACGGAGATCAACACGACTTCTATTGACTTTCTCACTCCGAGATAGTTGATATTGAATAGGTGGCATCTGCTCCAGCCTCCGACCACTAAAAGTGCACAAATCGAGTCTAGAGCCAAGAGATCAATCAAATCTTGTTAGGACACACGGATGAAGATCAAGAGAGTCCTACGCTATATCCTTGCGATATTGCTAGAACACTCAGAGTAATACTACTTAGTATTCACAATGATGAGTGGAAATCCTTCCAGTGTTAACATCAAACAACACTGCGGTAGGTCATATGTAAGATTCTTTATGAATTGAACATGTGTAAAACTGAAAAGCAACAGTGGTTTGATTCTGAATTGATTCAAACTCGTTTCAGGTTTCTACGCAATATCTTTATGGTCTTGCCAGAACATTCAGAGTGATATTCATTAATATTCACAGTGACGAATGGAAATCCTTCTAGCGTCAACATCAAACCGCGCTACGGTAGGTGACTTGTGAGATTCTTATGAATCAAGCTTGTGTCAACTGGAAAGCAACAATGGTAAGATTCTTAATGAATCAAACTTGTTCCAGGAATTTGAATTGACGACTTTAATCAAGCGGATATCTATCCAATTGATTCACTCTTTATGTTCGCAGTCTTGCTTTGAGACGGTCGAGTAAAGAGAACGGCTAGTACAGCCACGAAACCCTGTCAAGGAGATTCTTAATTGAATCTACCTATCACAGGTACGGTATTTAATATCGTATAACGGTCTTCACCGACCGGAGGTAAAACGCTACCGATTTAGGACGAATGTCAAAGCCATTCAGTCCGTGTCTATGTTTTGTCTCGAGAAGGTGGCGTCACGGTGTACTCAGCAAAGTCAAATATTCAAAACCACATACTCATGCCTGAAGATATATTCAACAATTAATAGTGTGAACATGTGGATGAAGACACAAGATCGCAAGATGGCAAGTCAAGGATGATTTGAAGATCTCAAGATCAAAAGACAAAGTCGAAAGACAACGACAAAGGCTCAAAGATCACAACATGAAGGAACAAGACTACGATTACACGTTCAAGACTCATTTATAACGAGATTAGTAATCTCTACAAATTTCCTAAATGACCAAGGTTTATGACCTCTCATTGGGGGAGATTGTTAGCCTCAAAATATTGAGTCAAACAAGAATGCTCGGTCATATGTTTATTATGTATCGTATTTTAGAACTTTGCAATAGGTAGTATGTTAGTCGTGTATAACGGGCTTAACTTTAAGCTAAGGTTCATTCATAAGTAACCAAAGCCCAAAAGGAAAGCCCGACCCATGATCATATAGCCCATTAAGCTACATGTAAGCAAAGGCTATATAAACCCTTCCTAGCATGTTAGGAAGGGTGTTGGTCATTTCATTTTCTTCTAATCTAATATTTCACAAGTTTCACCAACCATTTTCTCTCTACTTTCTCTCACTACTTCCTCTCTCTAAAATTCATCTTCTTCTCCTATTTTCTTTCTTTAAATTCGTATTATATCATCATATATTAGGGACAACAGATATATATCGCATGAAGTTATATCAACGTCGGATCTCTTACACTTATCTACAACTTAAAATTTTATTCTAGTGCTTGTGTACACGATCATAAAATAGACATTATCCATACTGATAACCAAGTTCACATTTCTTTTTGGATTTCATTTGAAATATTTGGCTACTCCTGATTCTACTATGCTTTGAACAATATATGCAAAATGGTATCAATATTCCACATTTTTTATTGAAGATTCGTGATTATACTTTTATACTTCATCCTTATACATCTAAACTTTGATTGTATAAATTTATTAGCATGGTAAGACAAAACAAAGAAAACCTTTTGTCATTGTGAAGTTATGAGTTACAAAATGGATGCAACTAAATATGTCATTTTTGTTGTCTAGAAAATGGTAGTTTCATCGATCGAATTGATTACCTCGCTCACAAAACAACTAATTTCATATTTGCCAATATATTGACTCTTTTTGTGCAGGATGATAAATAAAAAAGTGGACCGGAGCACTTGAAAAGGAAAAGTTGTTTGCATTGTTAATGTTACTTCTAAATGGTAAATTATTATATCCCCTTACATTTTAGTTAACCTTTTTGAGGTTTATTGGAATAAATGTGTTATTGATTAGTACATATTTTACTCCCGTTCGTCTCAAAATATGTAACACCCTATTTTTGTAAATGGAATGTCACGCGTGATTATGGCGTGTCATCAAAGCATACAAGGTAAATGTCTTAAAAACATTAAATGACCATGACATGAAATACCAGAAACAAACATCGGTACCCTAAGTATAAGCTCATCACACACAAACATAAGTACTGTAAAGGAAAAGGACTAAACAATGTCCAAAGAAATAAGTAGCAAAATGTATGATGAAATGCATAAAGTAGAGAAGGCTAGATATCTTCCAATCCATAAGTACGTACGCTTAAAGTCTACGAGCGCCCTTGAGTACCTGCCGTTTGGGAACATGAAAGGAAAACGGCTGACCATAACGCTCAGTGCACGGATATACAAGTATAGTATGGAATAACATAAGCATAAACACTAATAGCAGCGGAATAACATAAGTTCTAAGCAATCTGGAATCATGTTCATAAAACTTGTTTTATAGTTTGAAAAGACTTATGTTTTTATGTAAAATCTGTATTAATTAGCCAAATAGCCCATATAGGTCATGAGGTTCCACCATGCATGAATACTTGGAGGGGAGACCTCGTCACGCAATTAGAGGGGTTGCCTCTAATTAAATAGTCTGGGTAGGAGGGATTAGCTCCTAGTGAAGGATGTAAGACACACATCACATTCACTCTGATAATACTGATAAACATGTAACTAGGATGCACCCATACGCCCCACATGATAATATAATATAATGGCCAAAGCTGAAAAATGGACGTCACGAGCAATCACTTCGCCGTGGGGAAGTCATAACACTGGTGCCTCCAGTGTTATGGTTATGGTACCTCCATAAATAGGTGACACTGGTCATGCATGTATATGGCTTAGGCTCTTAAACTAACATAAGTAATCAAACATATAAAACAATACTGGGAAAACAGTTGGCTGCAAACGGGGAATCCTAATAAGAAAAGAATGTCCATACTGAAGGGACGGAAAATCCGTACCTTGTGTCCAGTGAACGGAAAAGACGAACGAAAGGAAGTCCTACTCGGATCTCACTAATGCTACATAAAACGGGGGTACATGTATAAGTATTATGTTGACTGAGTACTTAACTGATTTTATATCGTGTAACATCCCATTTTGATAAATGAAATGTCACGCGTAATTATGGCGTGTCATCAAAGCATGCAAGGGAATATGTAGTAAAACATACATGACCATAGGGAAAAACTGGAATCAAACATCGGTTCCCAAACATAAGCCCAAAACATAAAAAAAGTAAATAAACTAGGAAAGACTAAACAAGCATAAGTATATGGGGCAAAAAGGAGAAGAAGTCTGTGGCAGCTTCCATCCTATGCACTTCCTTCCAATGCTCGATCCCGTCCTTGGGTACCTGCCGTTTTGGGACATGGAAAGGAAAGTAACGGCTGAGCATAACGCTTAGTGCAGGATATACGACATAGTATGAATGGCTAAACATAAATAAGACTAATAACTGCGGAATAACATAAGTTCTAAGATATCTGGATTTATGTTCATAAAACTGGTTTTATAGTTTGAAAAGACTTATGTTTCTATGAAAATCTATTTAATTAGCCAAATAGCCCATATAGATCATGAGGTTACACCATGCATGAATACATGGAGGGGAGACCTCGTCATGCAATTAGAGGGGTTGCCTATAATTAAATAGTCTGGGTAGGAGGGATCAACTCCTAGTGAAGGATGCAAGGCACACATCGCAATTACTCTGATAATACTGATAAACATGTAACTAGGATGCACCCATACGCCCCACATGATAATAAAATATAATGGTCAAAACTGAAAAGGGACGCCACGAGCAATCACTTCGCCGTGGGGAAGTCATAACACTGGTGCCTCCAGTGTTATGGTTATGGTACCTCCATAAATCGGTGACACTGGTCATGCATGTATATGGCTTAGGATCTTAATCTAACATAAGTATCAAACATATAAAACAAATACTGAGAAAAACAGTTGGCTGCAGACGGGGAATCCTAGTAAGGAAAGAATGTCCATACTAAAAGGACGAGAAATCCGTACCTTAAGTCCAGTGAACGAAGAAGAGAACGGAAGAGAGTCCTATCTCGATCTCACTAATGCTACATAAATAGTATACGTGTATAAGTATTCTGATTACTGAGTACGTAACTTATTTTATATCGTGTCTTAGCTTGTTTTAAATGTTCATGTCTTGTTTTACTAATTTCAACCTTATGCTGTGTTTATCATGTATTTTGTATATTCTGATTAAGTATTACTTGTATTTCTTGTATTATTATACTTGATGTGTAATAAAAAGTAACTTTCTAAAAATAGCAGGTTTCCTAAAATAGAAATTTTCCAAAAATAGAAAGTTTCCTAATAAGTGTTAGAACACTTATCCTTTTGCCATTTAATTATAATAAAAACAAGACCAAAACGTGTATTTAATGTCGTAAAAGTCGGAATTATGCGTGGTTTGTGTTTTTGTTGTGTTTTAGGACCAAAATATGAAAAGGAAGAAAATACGGGCTTTCACGGGCTTTTATCGAAGAAAAAGACAAAAGACGAAGTCAAAAGATCGAGAGTGCAAAAAGAACGGAAGTCAAAGGCCTATTCTGAAGATTTATCGAAGAAAAAGTCTAAAGACGAAAGTTTAACAAAGTCGAAGAACCAAGTCTAATAATAGAAGAAATTAGAAGACGAGTTCATTTTATCATTCGACAAATCCCGAGGCAAAGTCGAGAAAGACGAAGAAATTAAAAGACAAAAAGACAAAGAGAAAGAGAGAGAACAACAACTCCTCCCCTCCTCCTATAAATACCCTCCTAATCTTTCATTAGGAGGAGTTAGTTAGTTAGTTTTTAGATTATTAGTTTATTTTCCAAGTTTTAGGAGTAGATTATTTTCTCTCTCTAGATTTACTTTCAAGTTTTTAATCTTTCACATTAATCTTGTAATTGAATCTTTAATTTTCATCTTAATCTCAAGCTTTTTATTAATCATTCTCATTCTACCTTTCTTCTTTTAATCTTGTTTGATTTAGATAATCATGTAGTTTGTTCATCTTGTTCTTTGTTTAATTGATGTGTTTGTTTGATTGTTCTTATGGTTTTGATGTGTTTGATCTTTTTAGCTTATTGTGTTTAGTGCTTATTTTGTGATTTTCTTATTTTTAATTAAGTGTCTTTCATAGTTTATTTTTATAAAAAGTTGATTTTATATATTTTGATTATTTAGTGTTTTCATAGTTTTTAAATTGTGGCTTATTTGCTTTTTCTAAAAATCAAACTGGTTAAGTTTTTTTTAAGCGCTTATTAGATTTTAGCTTATTTTTGGTTTTTGCTTAATTTTGTTCTTATCCGGGTTTTCAAAACCCTTATCCCGGATTACTAGCAAACACAAACATTCCGAATAGTAGTGAATCTTGGTATTCCGGATAGTGAAACAACTAGGGATTCCGGATTATACATCAAACCTACATTCCGGATTGAGTTGAGAACTCAGATTCTGAATAAGGGCTTAGGTTATTCTGGATAGTGAGCAATCAGTATTCCGGATTAGTGTTTGAAGGGTATTCCGGATTACATGTTGGATTCATATTCCGAATATCATCTTGAACAAGGATTCCGGATTATACTTGGAATTCAGATTCCGGATTGCTTTAAGAAGTCACATTCCGGATTTGTCACTGATCTAGATTCCGAATAGTGTTTGGAATTAGGGATTCCGGATTAAGCTAGGAATAGGGATTCCGTATTGTGTGTTGATTGCACATTCCGGATTAGGTTAAGTTTTGAGTTTTCCCGACTTATGTTTATTTTATGTTTTCCCAAATTGTTTTATTTTTTATTTTAAATTTTCACGCCATTTTTACTTAGCTTTATTTTCAAAGTGTTTTTATTTTAGTTTATTTTCAAAAAGTTTTTAATTTCAAGTTTAATTTTTATAAAGTTTTAATTTTTAAATATTTACTTTCTTTAAAGTTTTAATCTTTACTCATTTATTCTTAAAAGTCTTTATTTTTAGTTTAATCTTTTCAAGCTTTAATCTTTATTTTATTTAGTTACTCAACGACAAATTTCTTTCTTTCTCACCAAGAACAACTGAGTCGCACATTTTAACCGGGTCAATTCGATTAGACATTTTTTACTCAATAAAAATTCAGATATTAAAATGGCGCCGCTGCCGGCTCTTTTCGTGAAGATTAACGGTTTTTTGTGAGAGACGCGTTGAATTTTGGGATCCGTTCACTTTTGAATGTTATTTTTCTTGCAAAATTTTCAAAATTTTTCAAAATTCCATAAAAATTAAAAATTTCAAAAATCCAAAAACATTTAAAAAATCATAAAAAGCATTTCTTTTTCACAAAGTTTTGTACCATAAATATTTTCTTTTCACGTTAACTTTTTTTCTTCTATTTCTTTGTTATATTTTTCTTTTGTAGGTGTATGCGTACCCGATCACGCAGAAGGAAGTCCATTCAAACCGTTATCATCGAGCCTCCTGTTGTTAACACAATGGATAACCATCCAATGATCGAGCTCTTGCAATCACATGTTGAAGGCAATGAAGATGCGATTGTGGTTCCGGCTATTGGTGTAAATAACTTCGAGCTCAAAACCGGTTTTATACAAATGGTTTCCGCAGCACCTTTCTTAGGCCGCACTCATGATGATCCACACGATCACATAAAAAGGTTTGTTCACTTAACCAATACCATGAAATACAATGGGGTTTCACAAGAGGTGATTCGTTTGCTCCTCTTTCCTTTCTCCCTCGAGGGACAAGCCCAGACTTGGCTTGATAAGGAACCACCCTAAAGTATTACAACATGGGAGGACCTTGAGACCAAATTTATCAATTACTTTTTCCCACCCTCACGTACTACCGCTTTGCGGAATGACATCATTAATTTTGAACAAAAGTACGGTGAGACGTTTAGTGAATCTTGGGATCGTTTTAAGGAACTTTTGAGAAAGTGTCCACAACACGGTTTTACAAAGGTACATCAAAGTAATACCTTTTACAATGGATTAAGTTTGAATGACCAAGATTCACTAAATAGTGCTTCGGGGGGGGGGGGGGTAATATTCTTGTTAAATCAATGAATGAGGCTTGGGCTATCATAGAGAACAAAGCCAAAGTCCAAACCAAGAGTGTTAGGGCTACTATGGCTAGTACCAGTGAGAGTGAGTTGACCAATCATCTTAAGGAACTTGCTCCAGCAGTAAAACAACTTGTTTTAAGAGATAACCCTCCTAATCAACTTGCCCTGCTCTCAATATTAGTTGTGAAACTTGTGGTGGACCACACTCTTTTGCTAATTGTGATAAGGCTTATGATCAATCTCACGGGGAAGTGTATGCTTACAACAACACGGAGAGAGTTCATTTCAAGCCTAATGTCGATATTAATCACTTGTCCTACAACTCGACGAATTACTTGGCTCCACCCGGTTTTCAACAAAGACCTCACCCACCCACCCATAACAACCAAGGGCCACCAAGAGCAAATGTTCAACAAACTACAAATGTGAGGGGCTACAATGTAAACCAAGGCAATTATCAAATGCAAAATCAAGGCTTTCAAAACCAAGGTTTCAATCCTCAAGGTTTTCAACCATATAACCAATACCCGAACCAAGGTTTTCAACAACAAGGGTTCAATTTACCTCATCCGCACATGGACTTGATTCTACAAAAATTAACCGATCATGAGAAAACAATGAAAGAAATGCAAGAGTCCACGGATAGGAAATTTGTTCAAATGTTTCAAACCCTTCGTCCCCAAGGTGCTCTTCCTTCTACCACCGAAACAAACCCCAGAGCTAATGTGAGTGCTATTACTACACGTAGTGGAGTAACTCTAGTAGGACCTTCTACCCCTCCCCCAGTTACTCCATCTACACCTCCTCCAACCCCATTTATCCCTCCTACTACCACGCCTAGTACTAGTTCTACATTACCATCTCCACCTCTTACGGAAGAAGTACCAACGAAAAACCCTTCACCATCTCAACCTTCAACATCTCAACCTTCACCTTCTACACCTACACCACCTAAACCCAATATCCCTTATCCTTCTTGGTTAGAAAAGTGCAAAGTGCTCACTAAGGAGGATTCTCAAATCACTACCTATTTGAAGATGATCTCCCAAATGAATTTCAACATTAGCCTTGTTGAAGCACTTGTCCAATACTGAAATTTGTTAAACCATTCAAGAAATTGCTTAGTAAGAAGGAGAAGATGGCTGAATTTGTCAACACATGCTTAAATGAAAATTGTTCTACAGTCCTTCTTAAAGAACATCCGAAAAACTTGGAGATCCCGGTCGTTTTGTGCTACCTTGTACATTTAACAAAGTTGAAGAATTTACTGCCTTAGCCTATCTCGGGGCAAGTATCAATTTAATGCAATTAAGTGTTTGGAAGAAGTTATCATTAACCGACCTTACACCAACACGGATGACTCTTGAGCTAGCAAATCGAACTCTCGCTTACCCCGTTGGTATTGCCGAAGATGTTTTCGTTAAAGTTGGTACCTTCACTTTTCCGGTCGATTTTGTTGTTTTTGATTATGAAATGGACCCTCGTATTCCTTTAATACTTGGACGGCCATTCTTGAGAACCAGAAAAGCATTAGTCGATGTTGCCGAAGGTGAACTCATTCTTAGGGTCAGGAATGATCAACAAGTTTTTAAGATGGGGAAGATTACAAGCAAATCAAATGGAAAAGAATCGGCAAAAATGATTAATGTGCTTCAAGACGAGCTTGTTACAACTCCTTTGGAAAGTACAAAGCTTGATTATTTTGTGCTACATGACAATCCTCTTTTCGAGACTTGCTATGATAATCCACTTTTTCAAGACCATGTGGACGAATATGAGGATGATTCTCTCTCCTATTTGGATCCCCCACCAATTTATGATTCTCCACCAATCTATGATGAATATGATGATGACTCTAACTCCGATTTGGATGATTATGATGATTTTTCTTCAGAGTATAAAGACATGCCAACTTATGATGACTTTGATGATGTGGACGCTCTTTCGAGTGATTCATCAAATGATATGTCTCCTAATGATGATCTTGCTCAAGTTTTTGATGAAGACCCTCCACCAAAAATGCTTGATACTTTTGATGATTACTCATTTGAGGAAGATTTCGCCACCTTTCTCAATACATATTTTCCTAATGAGCATGATTCTCATCCTTTAGACTTTCATTATGGTCTTTACCCTTCTACGGATGTTAAGAAAACCGTTTCAAAGGAGAAGAAACCGGACGACACCAACATCCGTAGTACCTATGTCTTGACACCTCTCTTTCCACCTTCTTCGGATGAGATTGTGCGGTTTATGGGCGAATCTTCAAGGTCTACTGAGTCTAAGTCTTATTTTCCCCTAAAGGAAAAGGTGTTCAATCCGAGTGTCACATATTTTAAACCATCTCAGTATCCATCTGATGAAATAAAAGGAAAGACTTTTGGAAACTATGGAGCTATGCTTTCACTTCATCATATCTTCTACCACCGTGCTCAAAAATGGCTTAAGGGAACCTCGCCTACTCTTCTTTGGCTTGTGATCTTCACATTAAGCTTGTGCTATTTGTTTGATGAAAACCATGTATTTGACCCCGGTGGATGTTCTTCAAGGTTCTTACCATTGTAATCAAGGTCGAGTCAGGCTCAGGACTCGATGAACAAAAACAAGCGCTTCTCGGGAGGCAACCCGATGATCTATCCTTTTTATCCGTTTTCATCATAAGTGTAGGGGGAGACCCTCGTATGTGTGTTGTTTTCTTTCTTATGATGTGCAGGGATTCGAGCTATCAAAGATTCACTCTTGATGACTTTTGACGACCCGTGATTCTGTGTACCCGTCATCCCGGTTCTATCCTAAAACTCTTTTGATTCATTATTTTATCATTTATGTTGAAATAGGAATCACTTTAGTTGTCTCTTCTTTAGCAAGATTTAAACAACATGCACAATGTCCTAAGTGTAGGGGAGTTTACTCCCACATTCTTAAACACTGAGGATAATGTTTATCTTAAGTGTAGGGGGGACTTCTATCGAAGTTAAGTGGGCTTTTCCATGAATTTGTCCTCATTTTAACCAGAAAATTGATTTTTCGACATTTTTCAAAATTTTTGATCTATTTTGGCCTAGTTGTATTTTCCTTTATTGTTATTATTTTCTTTCTTTAATAAAATGGTTTAATAAGTTTAAATGTCTTTGATATATTAGGCCCGTCATGAATCTTTTGACTCAACCCGTGTTTACTTATCCATGTTTATTCTAGCTAGTATCCTTAACGTGTTTAAATCAAGTTTTGCTAGACTTTTATATAGGGAACTTTAAAACGCAAAAGTCTTAACTCATACGGGTTTAAGAACAAGAAATTCTCGCAAGTTCCTATAATTGATCCTAGAAAGTCGTTTATCATGAGAACTTTAAAACGTAAAATCTAAACTTGAAAAAGTCTTAGAAGTTGCAAGATCCTATAGATGACTTGAAAACCCAAAACTTTGATTTAATAGGCTAAGAATCCATGAGTCTCATTTCTTGAGATTTTAAATTATGGAGAACGAGAGATGATAGAGTCAATTATAAGTTTTGTAATCTTTCATGAATTTATGTGAGTTAATTTTGAGCTTTTTCTCCCATCGCTTGTTAATAAATAATTGCAATAAGTAAGGTCGTACGATTTGAAAAGTTACTTAGCTTCTAGCACAAGATCGATTAAAAGTTGGTCGGTATTAATTAGAGTTCACAGCCAAGGCATAACTTATTGAAGCGGGATGCGAAGATTGGCGAGTCCGAAAAGGCCCTAACAAGGCATGAGGGCTACATTTTGTTGCTAAAGATCCAAAGTGATGTGAAGAATCATTTATCAAAAATCAATATGAAGGATCGAGACACACGACGAAAAGCAAAACTCCCCTAAAGATCATGGAGAAGTCTATCCGAAAAGGCCCTAATAAGGTATGAGGATAAATAGATCAAAGTCCTAAACGGAGGCGGATCGTTGTATATCAAAATCCCAAATAAAGATTGGAGAAAAATGAAGAAGTCATGGTCTAAGTTTAAAGAATCTCTCAAAAACTTCAAGTGAAGAAATTCCTATTATGAAGAGAAGACCATTATTTCAAGAACGTCTCTCAAGATTCGAAGTATGAAGTCAATTCCAAATATCGATCCGAGAAAGGTCTCAAATCGCGAAACAAGTTATGCCAAGATAAGAACTTTATGAGGTTTCGAGAAGTAGTTTTAAAAGATTTTGTCCTTTAACTAACTATTGATTAAATCGTCCTACTTTATTTTCAGCTTAATAAACTATCGAAATACGTCAACAATGCATCCTCGTGATCATTTAAGACAACAATAAAATATAAGAGATACACCTAGGAATAAGGGAGTCTGAGTGAATAATTGAGCCACATGAGTGAGTGTTAGATTTACTAACTTATAATAACAATGATCTCGTTTTTAAGCTTGGTGTGGGGAACGTGAAACTTGAGTGTGATAAACATTCATGACACCAAAGCCCTAATGTAAGTCTTAGACTTCTTTACTTGTTCCGTCCTTTAAATATTTTTGTTTCATTAGAGTTTAGAATTTAATAAAGGCCAAGGTGGGTTAATTATGATGGAAAATGTATATCTTGCTTTGTAACTAATGCATCGCATGAGGGCATTGCAATGGTCAAGTGTAGGGGATTTAATAAGTGTGAAAACACTTATCCTTTTGCCATTTAATTATAATAAAAACAAGACCAAAACGTGTATTTAATGTCGTAAAAGTCGGAATTATGCTTGGTTTGTGTTTTTGTTGTGTTTTAGGACCAAAATATGAAAAAGGAAGAAAACACGGGCTTTCACGGGCTTTTATCGAAGAAAAGGACAAAAGACGAAGTCAAAAGATCAAGAGTGCAAAAAGAACGGAAGTCAAAGGCCTATTATGAAGATTTATCGAAGAAAAAGTCTAAAGACGCAAGTTTAACAAAGTCGAAGAACCAAGTCTAATAATAGAAGAAATTAGAAGACGAGTTCATTTTATCATTCGACAAATCCCGAGGCAAAGTCGAGAAAGACGAAGAAATTAAAAGACAAAAAGACAAAGAGAAAGAGAGAAAACAACAACTCCTCCCCTCCTCCTCTAAATACCCTCCTAATCTTTCATTAGGAGGAGTTAGTTAGTTAATTTTTAGATCATTAGTTTATTTCCAAGTTTTAGGAGTAGATTATTTTCTCTCTCTAGATTTACTTTCAAGTTTTTAATCTTTCACATTAATCTTGTAATTGAATCTTTAATTTTCATCTTAATCTCAAGCTTTTTATTAATCATTCTCATTCTACCTTTCTTCTTTTAATCTTGTTTGATTTAGATAATCATGTAGTTTTTTCATCTTGTTCTTTGTATAATTGATGTGTTTGTTTGATTGTTCTTATGGTTTTGATGTGTTTGATCTTTTTAGCTTATTGTGTTTAGTGCTTATTTTGCGATTTTCTTATTTCTAATTAAGTGTCTTTAATAGTTTATTTTTATAAAAAGTTGATTTTAAATATTTTGATTATGTAGTGTTTTCATAGTTTTAAAATTGTGGCTTATTTGCTTTTTCTAAAAATCAAATTGGTTAAGTTTTTGTTTAAGTGCTTATTAGATTTTAGCTTATTTTTGGTTTTTGCTTAATTTTGTTCTTATCCGGGTTTTCAAAACCCTTATCCCGGATTACTAGCAAACACAAACATTCCGAATAGTAGTTAATCTTGGTATTCTGGATAGTGAAACAACTAGGGATTCCGGATTATACATCAAACCTACATTCCGGATTGAGTTGAGAACTCAGATTCCGGATAAGGGCTTAGGTTATTCTGGATAGTGAGCAATCAGTATTCCGAATTAGTGTTTGAAGGGTATTCCGGATTACATGTTGGATTCATATTCCAAATATCATCTTGAACAAGGATTCCCGATTATACTTGGGATTCAGATTCCGGATTGCTTTAAGAAGTCACATTCCGGATTTGTCACAGATCTAGCTTCCGAATAGTGTTTGGAATTAGGGATTCCGAATTAGGCTAGGAATAGGGATTTCGGATTGTGTGTTGATTGCACATTCCGGATTAGGTTAAGTTTTGAGTTTTCCCGACTTATGTTTATTTTGTGTTTTCCAGAATTGTTTTATTTTTTAATTTAAATTTTCACGCCATTTTTACTTAGCTTTATTTTCAAAGTGTTTTTATTTTAGTTTATTTTCAAGAAGTTTTTAATTTCAAGTTTAATTTTTATAAAGTTATAATTTTTAAATATTTACTTTCTTTAAAGTTTTAATCTTTAGTCATTTATTCTTAAAAGTTTTTATTTTTATTTGAATCTTTTCAAGCTTTAATCTTTATTTTATTTAGTTACTCAACGACAAATTTCTTTCTTTTTTACCAAGAACAACTGAGTCGCACATTTTAACCGGGTCAATTCGATTAGACATTTTTCACTCAATAAAAATTCAGATATTATTTCCAAAACTAGAAAGTTTCTAAAAATAGATTAACTTCTTAAAATAGATCAGTTTTTAAAATTAGAAAGTTTCCAAAAATAGTAAGTTTCTTGAATTAGAAAGTTTCCATATTTAGAATTAAGCTGAATTAATATCATAAGTCATGTAGTTATAGTATAGTCTATTCATAATATCCTATTAATTAAATAAACTATAAGTTATATGATTTAACTAAATATAAGCATGTTTTAATTAAATTAAAGTGTATAAAATATTTAGGTTAAAACATGTATTAATACTATATTAATAATTACCTAAGTCATGATTATTAATTAATTATATTTTATGTCTAAATAATTAATTAATACTATAGTCTACATTAAATAATTAAATACTTAGGTTATAACATGTATTATTAAATAAATAATAATTACCCTAAGTTCATGTTTTGATTAAATTAATTATATGCCATGTTAAATTAATTTAATTAACTTGTAAAATTATATTCTTGTAAAAAAATTAATTAAGCTTGTAAAATTTAGCCATGAACCGGACCCGTATAATTAATTAAACATGTCGTGAACCGTACCCGTGAAAACCCGTGAACTGGTCCGAACCAAACACCCCTAAAACAGTGGCAATACGGCTTGAACCGGTTGCCACTGCCTTTGTCAAGCTGTCACCGGCTTAAGTCGGTGGTCTTGTTTCCCCTGCTCTCGGCTAGCCGCTGACCACAAGGTGTTCCCACCGGCTGTGTGCTGGTGGCCCCCTGCTGCGCTGCCGTGCTCCCCCTGCCAGATCAAATCTGCCACCGGCTGTGTGCCGGTGGTGGGCTGTGTGTTGTCGAGACCCAACCAAACACAAGGACACCCCCGACTCGCGTCGGGGTGCCTTGTCCCTGCTGTCGACTGAACCAAATACCACCGAGATCTAGATCTCGGTTGGTGGTCGTGACAAGAACACGCCGAGAGCGATAGGGCTCTCGGTTTGTGTGTTGGCCGAAACAACCAACCCGAAAACAACCTTTTTAATTTTACCCACTATGATTATACATGTTTTTCATCTTGTTTAATTATTCCCATGATCATATGCTATTAATTAACAAAAACAATTAAAAAGAAAGGTTTTCGCGGATTACCAAACACGTAGAATAAATGGAGAATGATCACACGAACACACCCTTGAATTTCTTGAACAAAAATCAAATCAAACACTTCCTTGTGGTGTTGTTGCCGCCGGCCAAGAGAGAGATAAGAGATTATGGTTTTTTGCAATTTTGTGAAAACTCTGTAAATGTCTAGTTTCCTTTTTATTATTTTTAATAAAACAAATCATGGGCTGGGCCCCTCTCTTCTCTTGTGTCGCGGCTTATAGGGCCCACAAAGGGAAACCCGAAGCCTTTCTCGTGTCTATTTTAATACATGTTCGTGTGTTCGTGTTTACGTGTTACATTATTATTAATTATTCGTGTTATTCTAAATACTTGTACGTAACGATATTTATCGTATTAATAATATACGTAAATACATAATTATATGTTCGTGATTCTTACGTTCATGATTTCATGTTCGTGATTATAATTATTATTGATAATAATTATCGTGTATTAACACGTACTTAATACTTGTCGTAATTATACGTACTAACTTCTGTAATTTCTAATCGTGACACGTGTTCATGCTATAAAAGGAAAGTTTTAATATGTACGTATGTTTACTAAGGGTACTATTCATGGTAAAAGCATGCGGGTTTTACAACTCTTGCCCCATACAAAGAATAATTCGTCCCCGAATTATAGATAACGTAACTGGAAGCGGAACATACCCGAATCAAGCTGGAAGGGTATGCAAGATAAAAGGACATGAAGGTGACATACTAGAAAGGAACGTGAAACGTGACATGGTTAAAAAGGACATGGAACGTGACATGACTGAAAAAGAGTCTTACTGAATTATGGAAGGATGAGAAGATAAAATCCGGATAGACTCGTCCGTTTCCAAGTGGCTTCCCTCTCGGAACGGTTCCTCCACAAGATCTTGACACAACTGATAATTCTTGGTCCTCCTGACCTTGACTTGAAAATACGTAAAAGTTTCTGGTTATCAACGTAAGATAGATCCCCTGAATTTGATCGAGGGAATAAGGATTAACGTGCAAGGGTAACTGAAACGTTATGATGCAAAATAACCCAAACTAACTGATAATAGTAACGTCTTAGCAATGATGCGCGAGACATACTGAAACGTAGTACGTGAACAATTGTGAATGTGATACGTGAACCATTGTGAACATGATACGTGGAGATATGGCGAGTGTAATATGAGAAAACATATGATGATCAATGATATGTGTAACATATCGTGAATGTGATATGAGAAATATGGAATGAACATGACATGTGAAACATATCGTGAACATGGAATACGACGGCAGTAACGCCAAACGCAATAAGGTGAGACGTGGAATGTGACGTGAAACGTCTATCTGAGAATAGAGAGTTATACTAAACTTGAGTCCGGTCTCTCAAGTTCTTGCAAAACTTCCCATAACGAAAATGAACGTAAAATCGTAAGCAAGGATACGATCATGAACGTGAATAGTGTCATGAACGTGAGTGTGAAAGCAAGTCGTGAAATTAGAACAAGGACGTGAACGTAAATAAGGAGCACAAATGCGAACCTTTGTCTAGCCCGATAGCTGAGGGATTACCAAGTGATCGGATGAGCCTTGGCTGGAACATGTCCGATCAATCTGCTGGCTCTGAAATCCTTGCGGATGTAAGGATTCTGAAAACTTGGTCAAATTGTTGACAATAACCCAGATAGCATCATGCTTCTTCTGAGTTTGTTGTAATCTGGTAACCAAAATCCATGGAGATCTTGTCCCATTTCTGATCACAATTTCTGATGGTGGATAACATCCCAGTCTGTTGGTGTTCTATCTTAGCCTGTTGGTATGACAGGTACTTAGATATGAACGTAACTATATCTTGCTTCATAGAAACTTGATACATAGGAGTTTGCGAAACTCCGAGTCTCTGAAATTACACTTCTCTTAGCGTAGGATTTTCTTGGAACATGTAACACCCCCAAATTTTTATAACTCAATATAGCGGAAGACTCGTTGGTGTTACGGGATAGCACATTACTCACATCATAGACAACGCTTAAAAATCGCGTCGTTTAATAATAAATCATTTCCATTCATGAATAACAAATCTACATAGGTCCCAAGTCATTGTATTTCATACATGTTTTACAGAGAATTTGAATGGAAATTGTTATCTAAGTGCGGGCCATTAATTCTTGTCTTCCCGAGAATTACCTTCAAGTACCTGAGACAAAACATGTTAAAAGAAAAGGTCAGCGATAACGCCGAGTGAATTCATAGAGTTTAATAAAACCATTAATATATCATCGGTATATAATTATTACCGAAAATCATTTTGTACAAATCTTCGTAATAGGCCATAAAATAGCCAAAGTCATTTTATACAAATCCTTATCAAAATCATAATATAGGCTTTCGCCTTCAAAATCATTATAAGAACCATTGTCGTTAAAAACATCATACAATGCGTTTTATAACGTTGTATAGATTAAATAAAAACCGTTATATGAATATGGTTATATAAAACCAAAACACGAACATAATATCAATGATAAGACCCTGTATTGCTAGTCAGGCAATATATCGTAATTCAATGCTTAAAGCAGTATTTCGTTAATTGGATTATTATAAGCCGCATGACATTGTTACCTTACTACAAAAAACAACGGGTAGCTAACCCGAAACTCAATTTTCCCATCTAAATTAGCGTGTCGTCACAATAATCACGCTTGTGTAAATCTTCTCATACATAAATTCGCTTACCAATCAATGTGGCACGACGGGGATCAACCGTCAAGGCGCGAACTGGGGTGATCGTCCCCAAATAGTACTATTATATGCATAAGCGTCTACCAAATCCCGGTAGTTCACAATTCATGCTAATGGGACTTTTAGTGACATAACCTAACTTTAATAATCCATTTTATTTCATCTAGCGGGTCATTTAATCATTCATCGGGTCATACAATCATTCGGGTCCAAATCATTAAACAAACATTCGGGACAAATGGTGTCCTATTTTATAAAAACTAACATGTTATCTCCCTCGCGGGTTTATAAAACATTTAAAAGAGTGCGAGGCTATGAACTCACGTTGATGTGGGAAAGCGGGTTATCGGCAATTCGGATGTACGGTACGTGCTTCAATCACGAAAACCTAGACAAATAATACTTGTCTTAGACTCTTGTCCAATGACTTTATAAAAATAACAATTATGTATACATATGATGATTTTATATATATGATGATGATCAAGTGGGTTTATACATTCTCATTTACTCATTTTAGTGTTATGTATTGGTAACTTTTATACTAGTTTACTAGTTTTACTTATTTACATGTTTTAGGCCCAATAATCCTATTATAAGCCCAATACCTTATATTAGTCCATTTTACACTTTTATTATCAGTATTATACTTTACATGTTGGTCCCAAGTGGGTTAAGCCCAATAAGTAAGTTTATAAGTGTTTTACCAAACTAGTCGGGTTAATAGTCCAATAAGGCTACTTTGGCCCGTTAATGCCTATATGTTGTAAAGCTCGGATTTTATCGGTTTTTACTTGTTACATAAGTTCATATATCAGTATGTGAGTTTATAAAAGTTTACATTAGACGGGTCCGACCGTCTAAGTTTTATTTGACAAAAACGTTAATCTTTCGGTTTTAGCCGAAAAGACGTAAAACTTAGGTATATAGTTTTATAACTTGGAAAAACATTTATACTTGTAATTTATATAACATGTCCTATTTTAATATCAATATATATATATATATATATATCTTTATTTATGATTATTATTAACTAGTGGGTTTTATATATGTATATTTTATATAAATTTTTGAGTGCTTATATTATATACTATTTATTTACAAAATCAGTCCTAAATTTTAAGTCCACTAAAATGTACATATCTAGAGTTATATAATGAGATAGGACCTCAAATTTTTATGACAGAAACTAAATGATATGTGCTTCATTTTATTCTTTTATAGCTACTGATGAATCAACTTCTAAATATTTTAATAAATTCGTCCAAAACAGTGTAGGCAGATTTACACTCTAATCTTGTTTTGATCATATCTCACTCATTTTTATGATTCCATTGTATGGCAAACTCTCACATGTGTATAACACCTAATACCTACTGTAAATGTATTCCATTATGCCATTTTATCAGTTTATCATTTGGTTACTTACTGTTTTTATACAGCCATCATTTTAAGCAATATTTTAACCATTTTACATGTGATTTTCCCTTTTTACCCATGTTTATCAAATCTATCAACACCAAATCCCCATATAATATTTTTAATCATAATTCATCATCATATACATATACATAAATAAAGAAAATACAAGATTACATATTTAAAATAACAAGAGGATAGGAAGAAACAATCTCTATACCACCAAAGTGATGAAATGATGAGTTTTTGGATGAACAAGACATGGTTTTGGGTAACCAATCTTATGAGATATCAACACCACTTCTAGGATCACCAAGTATTTGTAGACTCCTCCAAAAATAAGCCCTTGGTCTCCATATAAACTCCTTTTTAGTTGTTAAAATCACCTCCAATCTTCATAACTTCAATGGGTTTTCATCATATGTAAATTATACATATGATTTATGGTTGAATTTTTGATCTAATGGGGTGTTTTTGGGTGATATGGGACGTTCATAAGGAGAGAGGAAGAGAGAAAATGTGTGAGTTGCATGAGAGAAATGGAGGAACTAGTTTAGTGTTGGTGGTTTTTGTGAAAGATGGTTTTGATGTGTAAACTAGGACAAGTGTCCTAGTTTATACTATAAACTTGCCATATATTTGATGTGGTGGTGGTGTGTTGGTCATCCCATAGTGGGGTGAGGCAAGTGTAAACTTGTCTCATCCCACTAATTTACGGGTATTCCTCAATTATAGTTTCCTCGATTTGCGTGCCCTCGGGTCGTTTTACGAAAAACGTTTTATAAATTATGAATCAACGACACAAAACAAATATAATAAAAATTGTCTCATAAAAAACGGAGTTCAAAAACATAAATACGTAATCCTAGGGTTTCCGGTTTAGTCGTAAAGGACGTTAAATTATGCACGTAAGTCCTAATCTCTTTTCGTAAATTTGTGAGTTTATGAACCAACATAAATTTAAAATTCCAAAATAATATTCACGGATAAATTTATTTCCTGAAATGTTGGACTGTCACAAAAAACGGTGTAAGTAAACGTAAGCACGTAACGTAGAATCCTCCGGTTTAGACGTTGATAGGTGTGTAAACACCCATCTTTTCTACCACTTAATTACAATAATAACCGGACCAATACGTGTATTTGATGTCTTTTATGTCGGAATTATGCGTGGTTTGTGTTTTTGTTCTGATTTAGGATGAAAAGGTGAAAAGTGGAGAAAACACGGACATTCACGGGCATTTACGGACTTTTATTGAAGAAAAGGATGAAAGACGAAGTCAAGAAGTCAAGAGTGCAAAAAGAACGGAAGTCCACGACCAATTCTGAAGATTTATCGAAGAAAAAGTCAAAAGACGGAAGTTTATCAAAAGCCGAAGAATTCAAGTCTATTTTATTGGAGAATTTAAAGACGAGTTCGAAGAAATCCCGAAGCCAAAAGTCCCTTAAGTCCAAGTTTAAAGAAGATTAGAAGAAAAGGACTAATGACGCAATTAATGAAGATTAATAAAAGGAGGGACTTAAGCTTGTAATTAAGAGAAAAGGAAAGAGGGGAGGAAGCTTCCTTAATCCTCCCCTATAAATAGATTAGGATTGTTCACTTTTCATTTTGTTGGCTGTTAGCCTCAAAATATTGAGTCAAACAAGAATGCTCAGTCATAGGTTATTATTGTAACATTAGTTAGAACATTGTAATAGATAGTTATTTAGTCGTGGTTCACGGGCTTGGATTTAAACTAATAAAGTCCAAAAGACAAGCCCGACCCAATATATAGTCCATTAAAGCCCGCATGTGGGTGGACTATATATACTACCCTCCTAGCATGTTAGGAGGGTGGTTGGTTCATTTGTATTCTTACTTCTCAATCTAACATTCACCTAGTTCCAACCATTTCTCTCTCTTTTCTCTCTCTACTTTCTCTCTCTAGAATTCTTCTCATATCTACCTTTCTTTCTTTAACTCGTGATTATATAACATCTTATATAAGGGACAACAATTGGTATCAATCGCCATGGGGTAGTTTTGTGATTGGTTGTTGTGTTTTCATATGATCCGTTTTATTTAATCCTTCTTTCGTCCACGAATTCAAGATTTTTCTTGTTTTTTAGTGTTTTTCTATTCGTATACCTTCTTGATTCGTGCCATTGTGACTTGGATATCTTGGTTTTTGGCTTAAACACAAGTTTTTTGGATCAAAAGTTGAAAATTTCTTGTTTTTCATCTTTCCGAAATTCTAGCTTGTACCACCATCGGAAAGTACAAAAGAGGGGTTTGATCGCAATAACCAACTGGTTCCACTTTGCGATCTAAGGATTCCGATACCTTATTCCGATCTGGACATTCCGATCGTACATTGCGATCTGGGATTCCGACGGTTTCAAGGGACTTTTGAGTCGTTACTCTGCCAAATTTGTTTTAGACACATTCCGATCTGGACATTCCGATCTGAACATTCCGATCTGAACATATTTCGATCTAAACATTGCGATCTGGGATTACGACAGTACATTGCGATCTGGGATTCCGACAGTGCATTGCGATCTAAGCCACATTCCGATGGACATTCCGATGGACATTCCGATGACTTGTTTAGCTAAACTTTGTTCGAGTATTTTTTCGACTTAGCCACCATCTAGACTAGTTTCGTAATATCGTTTACACGAAGATTAAAAAAAAAAAAAAAAAACGAGTTTTTTGGCGGGAAAACCATTTTAAAATTTATTTTTTCTAGACCATTTTTAGGCCATTTATGCTTCAATTTCAAATTTTGGCGATGCGAAAATTTTTTTGACCAAAAATTCAAATTTTCGGACCAAAATTCAAATTTTTAGGCCATTTTTAGGTTTTATTTTTGTCAAAATTTTTCACTTTTCAAAATTTTTCTCTATTAGTTTTTGGCTATTTCGGACTTGATTTCAAAATTTGGTAAGACAAAATTTTCAGCTTACCGTTTTGTCGGACTGAGGAATTTATTGTCGGACTGGGAAAAAATCGGAATTTTCGAAATTGCAACCACAAACCAATCACACCATCTCTACTTAAGATCCGAAGTCACTTCATCAACTGAGACACCATCATCATGGAAACGAGCAATGCGTGTTCAGACAGAGAAGAACGAGAGATGCAACTACAAGAACAAGTCCTTAAACAACGTTGTATTCAAGCTTTCAGTGATCTTAAAATGAATCTAAAACGTCTGGAAAGAGAGACCTTCTCGTACAATCCTTTGTATATGCGTGCTTTTCATTCCTTTTTCGGAAATGATCATCGCACGTTCACTTATGACTTAAGAGACCACTTGAAGAATCTTGAGAATGAATTACTCAACAAAAACCTCCATGAGATAAATTCCAAGAAAGCCTTCAAAACACTCAGAACACCGTTTCAACCATTCTTTGCTTCAAAGCTATTCAAGAATCCCAATTTTGAGTCCGAAGTTCGAGATGCAAATCAACACTTCAAAGACTACACTACAATGGAAGCAAAATCATTCAGAGACTTGATTTTTGGAAACATGGAATCAATTGAAAGGCTTTTGGATGAACGCCTACTTCATGCAAAAGACATGATCAAGAAGATGAATGACAAAAGGCTGAAAATGCAAGAGTGCACGGTTGCAAAGATTCATGGAGTGGATACGAGTCCAGTCTCAACTGTAAGTAACGAGACAATATCGAGTAATGCAACTGACAGCTGCAGAACAGGGAAAACAACGCATGGTGAGAAGAATGAACATAACAGCTCAGAGACAGACAACAGCAGCTCTGACGAACAACACATCGACTCTGAGAATGTCATCAGCAATACACCTTCCTATGATAATGGTCCTGTTTGCGATTCTGAGCCATTGGAAGAGGTACACAATGCTGAATTTAATGTGTTTGCCAATGCCAATACGCATGAGCATAGTGATCAAACAACAAACCTTATTGACACATGTATGACAGAAAAGGTTGATAGCAATACCACACCCAATTCATCAGACATGTGCAATAATGAGTTTGAGGATGATCAACATGCAAATGAGTATGATGACGAGGAGCGTGTCGCGCTTGCTAATTTAATTGCTAGTTTACAAAAAGATGTCAATGAAAATAGAAAAAATCAAAAGCAATTAAAGAAGGCAAACGCAGCGCTCACTCAAAACTTTGAAGAATGCAAAGCCGCTCTTATAAAATCTAGTGAGACTATTGATAGTTATAGGGCTGAGCTTCTTCAAAAGACCAACGAGCTTGAGGGGTACAAAAGTCGTGTCATCAACGTTAAAAAGGACGATTTTGAAAATAAATACAATGAAGCTCTTGCTTTGTTAACTAAAGAAAAACGTCAATTTAATGTTTTATTAAGTGATGAACGTCAAAAAACGTATCTTGCCACAACAAAAGTTAATGAACTTGAACAAAGGCTTTCTATGAACACCACCGATTCTGCTAAAATTCTTGACGAGAAGAAACAAGAGGTTGAAACATTAAAACAAGATTTCAAAAATAGACAAAGCAAAGATACTGAAAAAGTAAAGGATCTCGAAGAACAAGTCGATTTTTTGAAAAAAGTTGTTTATAATACACATGACTCTATTCAAACCGTAAGAATGATAGCACCTCGGTCGTTTTTCAAAGGTCAACCTAGCTTTGCCACCCCCAAGTACCTCGAACAAGCTCAAGCTGCAAACCCCCATTTATACCTTGACGAGTCCGAATGGACCAATCATGATTGCCCTGTAGCTAACCTCGATAGTGAAGAGACGTCCCTTTGGGATGAGGAGAGTAGATCACCGGTCAATAAAGATTTTGTGAAACCATATAACTATGCTTATGAAAACAGTCTTTATGGTCTTTTCACTCCACAAAAACAGAAGTCTCGTGAGGAATTATTTTTAGAAAGCAAACAAAAAAGAATTCAATGGAAAAAAGCTTTTGCCACTAAGAGGAAAACTAATGTTTTTAAATATATTAACTATTTGCCTCTAGATGCTTCTAAAAGCAAAAGTAGAAAAATACTTGGTTTTCTTAAACACCACGTTAATAATGTTCAATCAATTGTTGAAAGCGATTGGGAGAAACGTCAAAAGGATAAGTGGAAAACCGAGATTCCTCACGACATAACTGTGCTTGTGAAAGAACTTTTAATACCAAACACGAAGATAATAAAAGAACATGTTCTTGAGTTTGAAAATTTAATTCAGTCTGAAATGTTTGATGATTTGAAATATGTTGAGTCTCTTGAAAAATAAATTGATGACCTTCAAAATGACATATTAGAATTTTCAAACGAATATGATCTACTCTTAGAAGAATGTCTCTCCAAAGATATTTTGTGTGTTACTCTTCAATCTTGTGCTGATATCGATGAATATTCTGATGTTGCATGCAAATATCTTGATAAGATCAAAGAATGTGAACGTCTTGAAATTGAGCATTCGAAACGTAAAGAAAATGTTGACAAAAAGGCTTTTGAGTTACTTCAACACAAAACTGATTTCCTTCAAAAACATTGTCATTCACTTGAACTTGCTCTGCAAAAAGAAGTTGGTAGTTTTCCACATGATAATAAATTCCAAGAAAAACTTTCCCAAACATTTCGAGAAATGAATGAACAAAATTTGGAAATTAAAGGGTTGAAAGCTCAATTACAAGACAGGGACAGAGCAATAGCAGAGTTGCAGAAACTCGTTGCTAAAATGGGTGGGAAAATCGTGGAACCTAGCATTAAGAAACCTGTCGTTCGACAACCCAATGCCTACAAGGATCCAAATCTGTCTATCTTAGGAAAACCGACTCCGTTCTCCAATTCTTCTCATATGAAATCTAGGTTACCCCCTAAGACTGATGTGCAACCAAGTGTTCCAAAACCATCCATATCACCCTATGTTCCTCCATTTAGAAAGCACACTGTTGCTAAACCCAACCATGTGAATGCACCTAGCACTTCTAGGACTCCTCCAAAACGTGTGACATTCATGTCCACAAAGGAATCTGTAGGTTCAAATGACCTCGTTCATACCCACAACCTAGAGGATGCGAAACAAAAAGGGAAGATTCAGAAAGACAAACCAGTGTATGAAAAACCTAGTTCACCAAATCCCGCTAGAGTTCCACACACTCCTAATGGTCGTCAACCAAAACCTAGGATCCCTCTTCAGCAATCTAGGAATTGGAAACTATCCATGAATAGTCGTGTTTCAAACACTACGCCTGAACGATTTAGAAAACAAAGGAATACAAGTACTTTCGTGAATCCCAAATTCCCTGTATGTCCCACTTGCAAAAAGGGCATTCAAAATGGAAATCATGACCATTGCATTTTGCAATGCCTCTATGAGGTCAAATCTCGTTCCTTTGAACGGAGATCGAATACAGAATCCCATAAGACAACAAGGAGATACAAACCCGTCGTAAAGAAAAGCAACCACACCAAATCTGAAACGTGGATTCAACAAGGACATAGTTTCTCTCCAAAGAAGTCTTCCACTGTGCAAGAGAAAGCTACTCCTAAATCTAGTCTTCAGTGGAAACCAACGGGTCGGATCTTCACAGAAGTTGGTCTTAAGTGGATTCCAATAGAGAAGAGTGATGACACCTGCACCAGCACTAATGCTACTGTTCTACACGCTGAAAAGGAATTTGTTACTCCTAATTCTAGTATTTGTGCAAATTCTTCTTCTGTGATTGCAGGTACAACAGCGGATTCTGAACCCACTTCTCCTTCTTCAAAGGGTTCCAATTCTGTACATTCTATATCACCTTCTTCTGCTGTACAAAAGTCTATTTTGGATTATTTTCGAAAAACTTGAGAAAACACAAAAATATAATAAAATGTAAATATCCATAGAAAAACAAAATTAAAAAAAAAAGGGAAAAACTTTCAAAAGACCAAAAATATTCTTTTCGACATGTCTTTCAGTATCGATAATATGGACATACCTAGAAATGTCGCTCAATAACGACACGGGTGTGTACATAAAGCTCGAATGAAAGTTGTAAATATTTTTCAAAACATGTCATTTCAATGATTTACAATTACCTCAGATTGTGACTCGTACTTCCAAGAAAGGAAAGTTGATCATGAATGATAACTTATCCTTAACAACGGGAAAATAAATTTTCTCGGTCATGAGCTCTCATTAAAAACATTCAAAGTTTTTAAGCTCATGTAAATGACTTACAGTTAAATGTCAGACTGTAACTCAGACCTCAAATAAAGGAAAGTGTATCTTTAAAGATACCATATCTTAACAAACGGGTAGAGCAATCTATCACGGGTTGAGCTTGTCACAAAACATTCAACGTTTTGAGCTCAACACAATGGCTTGTAATTACTTTCAGATTACAACCCGTATCGATATTCACGGGGGAGTGTACGATTTAGTACCCTTACCCTCAGCAAAAGAAGAGAAATCTTCTTACACTTGAGTGGATTCGTCAAAACATTCAAAGTCTATGAACTCAAGTTTATGCTTTAGAAAAACCTTTCGACAAAAAGAATTGATTTTTCAAAAAGCGTTGAACACAATTTTTTCAAGAATTTTTCAATGATATTCAAAATCTTTCAAAAATTGTGTGTTCAACAACTCCCATCCTCAAAAAGCGAAATGTGGATCATATCCTCACAATGACAATTCAATTGGATCAATTTTTGAGGGGGAGCATTTTAACTTCATGCAAAAGATCAACACATCTTTCTCCCAGAGATTTCAAGACTATTTTTTCTAAATATATTTTAATCAAATTTGGTATCTCTAATATCAAAAGATTTTATATATTAGAGATAGGGGGAAAAAATGTGATTAAAATGTGATCTAATATAAGACTCAAGCACTTTAACTCTTACCTACATGTGCGAAACACTTTCGGTTATCGATGCACATGTGAAGGGGGAGTTTTTCTGAAACGACAAAACTAGCAAGGTGTTAAATGTTTTTCAAACACTTTGTTAGAATTTAAAGTGGTTTTCATGGTTACGATCAAATACCCACAACATCTTTAATTCACGACGTTATTGGTGTCAAAAGGGTGGTTAGGTTTAAGTCCTATGATCCAACCAGAACCAGAGGGATCTTCCCAGGGACAATCCAATAGATTATTAGAAGTCCTTAGGAAAGATGGAGTAGAATGTGAACGTAGCAGAATGCCGACTAAGTACTGATGCTAGCACTGGAACAATCACAACAAGGTGCTAGTAATGATGTCTTGGTAAGCATTGAAGGGGTTGAAGAATGAAAAAGAAATGTAAGGATAAAGGGTCTAAAGAAAGAAGCCCTCCATACAACTTAGGCAAAAACCGGGTCAACTCATCATGAAGACAATCTCATCATGGACCCAGTGATGTGAAGCACAACCCTTTCCTAGCTACTCAGGCTTCTCTTAAAAGAAGTTTGTTTTATTGTCACGGAGAACAACATGACTACTATTGACTTTCTCACTTCGAGATAGTTGATATTGAATAGGTGGCATCTGCTCCAGCCTCCGACCACTAAAAGTGCACAAATCGAGTCTAGAGCCAAGAGATCAATCAAATCTCGTTAGGACACACGGATGAAGATCAAGAGAGTCCTACGCTATATCCTTGTGATATTGCTAGAACACTCAGAGTGATACTACTTAGTATTCACAATGATGAGTGCAAATCCTTCCAGTATTAACATCAAACAGCACTGCGGAAGGTCATATGCAAGATTCTTTATGAATTGAACATATGTAAAACTGAAAAGCAACAGTGGTTTGATTCTGAATTGATTCAAACTCGTTTCAGGTTTCTACGCAATATCTTTATGGTCTTGCCAGAACATTCAGAGTGATATTTATTAATATTCACAGTGACGAATGGAAATCCTTCTAGCGTCAACATCAAACAGCGCTACGGTAGGTGACTTGTGAGATTCTTATGAATCAAACTTGTGTCAACTGGAAAGCAACAATGGTAAGATTCTTAATGAATCAAACTTGTTCCAGGAATTTGAATTGACGACTTTAATCAAGCGGATATTTATCCAATTGATTCACTCTTTATGTTCGCAGTCTTGCTTTGAGACGGTCGAGTAAAGAGAACGGCTAGTACAGCCGCGAAACCCTGTCAAGGAGATTCTTAATTGAATCTACCTGATCACAGGTACGATATTTAATATCATATAACGGTCTTCACCGACCGGAGGTAAAACGCTACCGATTTAGGACGAATGTCAAAGCCATTCAGTCCGTGTCTGTGCTTTGTCTCGAGAAGGTGGCGTCACGGTGTACTCAGCAAAGTCAATGATTCAGAAACCACATACTCATGCCTAAAGACATACTCAACAATTAATAGTGTGAGCATGTGGATAAAGACACAAGATCACAAGATGGCAATGACAAGTCAAGGATGATTTGAAGATCTCAAGACTAAAAGACAAAGTCGAAAGACAACGACAAAGGCTCAAAGATCATAGCATGAAGGAACAAAACTACTGTTACACGTTCAAGACTCATTTATGACGAAATTCATAAATCTCCATTGATCTTCAAATATCAAAAAGGTTATGACCTCACATTGGGGGAGATTGTTAGCCTCAAAATATTGAGTCAAACAAGAATGCTCAGTCATAGGTTATTATTGTAACATTAGTTAGAACGTTGTAATAGATAGTTATTTAGTCGTGGTTCACGGGCTTGGATTTAAACTAATAAAGTCCAAAAGACAAGCCCGACCCAATATATAGTCCATTAAAGCCCGCATGTGGGTGGACTATATATACTACCCTCCTAGCATGTTAGGAGGGTGGTTGGTTCATTTGTATTCTTACTTCTCAATCTAACATTCACCTAGTTCCAACCATTTCTCTCTCTTTTCTCTCTCTACTTTCTCTCTCTAGAATTCTTCTCATATCTACCTTTCTTTCTTTAATTCGTGATTATATAACATCTTATATAAGGGACAACATTGGCTAAGTGTGACAATTAGCTCTTCCACCATTTAAATACCTTGTCATTTACTTTTCTTGTCAAATTTAAATACCTTGTCTTGCACCTTAAATTCATTTAATTTCAAGTAAGTTTTCCTTTAATTATTGTCAATCTTTACTTTATCTTGTCAATCTCTTATCTACCTTTCTTAATCTTTGATTTATGTGTTTATGTTTATGTTCATGTTTATGCTTTTATTTTGATCCAAGTTGTTTTTGATTATTGTTGTTAAAGTTATTTGATTTCGTGTTTTTAATTGTTTGTTGATGTTACTGTTGAATCGTTACTATTTTTATTGAATTGTTTGTGTTTGATTTTGGTTAGTTTTTGTTTAGATCTGCTGTTACTGTATCTCCTTGTTCTTCGGGAGTGTTTGCTTTGTTTCTGATCTTTCCAGGAAAAGTTCCGAACCAAAAAGGAGGGAAAGTGCTCATTCGGAACTTCCAAAGTTCCGAATCAAGGTTTCATCCGGAAGATTTTTGGGTCAGAAAAACTTCCGAGTCAAGCTGTTCATCCGGAACATTCAAAGTTCCGGATCAAGCACTGTTCATTCGGAACTTAAAAGTTCCGGATCAGTGGGTATTCATTCGGAAATTTCCAAATTTCCGAACCAAGAGTTGTTCATTCGGAACTTAAAAGTTCCGAATAAACTTCCGGATCAAGGGGCAACTTCCGACTCAAGAGGTGTTCATTCGGAAGTTCTAAACTTCCGAATCAAGGGTCTTCACTCGGAAACTTCCGAATCAAGGTGACAAAATACTTCCGAATCAAGGCAAGATTTAGAGTTCCGAATCAGTAAAGTTCCGAACGAAGGATTGTTTTGGATAAGTGACATATTCAAAACAATTTGTTCCGGATCAAGGATTTTGGCAATATTCCTAGCGAAGAAGAATCATTTCAACCAAAGGTGACATTCTGGACGAGTGATTGTTCCAAACGAAGGTTTATTCTGAATGAGCTGTATTCAGGTTCTTATTAGCTTTTGTCTTTGATTTTTATTTTCAATCTTTATTTTTCCCGCCTTTATTTTAATTGCACTTTAAGTTTATTTGCCATAGTTTTATTTTAGTTTTGCCTTAGTTAAAGTTTTAGTTGCGTTTTAAGTTTGCCTTAGTTAGATTTAAGATTGTGTCATTTACTTTAGTGCCCTTTAAGAGCACTTTTACTTTTAAGTCTTTGCACATTTAATTAAAAACAACCAAAAATATTCTTTTTCACCAAAGATCAACTGAGTCACACATAGGGCCTAGATCAATTCGTTAAGATACCGAGAACACGAACTTGAACTTTAATTTTTATACGGGCAAAAGCCTTGTATCAAATGGCGCCGCTGCCGGCTCTTTTCGTTAAGATTGACGGTTTTCTATGAGAGACACGTTGCTTTTTGGGATCCGTTCACTTGTGAGCGTTACTTTTCTTCCATAAAAAAATTCCAAAAACTCATAAAAATTAAAAATTGATAAAAAAAACCATAAAAATTAAAAATTTCAAAAATCCAAAAAGATTTTATTTTTATTGTGTATATATATTGTCTTTGCGTTTGGTTTCTTTTTCTTTTGCATTTTCAGGTGTATGCGTACTAGATCTTCTAATTATCAAGAGCCCGAGCCTCAAGAAGATTTAGATATGGCAGGTGTTAACAACAACAACATTCCACCGAACCTCAATAATAATAATAACAACAATGCTCTTCCACAGCCCGATCTTCGGACCATGGAGGAACTTTGCCAACCAACAATGTTTGGACGAGGAGGACCGATTGCGCCGATTCAAATCAACGCTCCTGAGTTTTCGTTCAAGCACCACATGATTCAGCAAGTACAAACAAACCCATTTAGAGGATTGCCTGATGATGATGCCAACAAACACCTCGACAAGTTCATTACAATCACCCAAAGCATGAAGTTGCCTGGGGCCACAATGGATGTACTTCGCCTACAACTCTTCCCACATACTTTATCGCATCATGCCGAGAAATGGTTTGATCGTCTCCCGAAGAATTCTATTCATACTTGGGATGACATGACTCAACGCTTTTTGTCGCGCTACTTTCCACCATCCATGGTCACGAGCCTTCGCAATCAGATCAGCGGTTTCATGCAAGACCCTGATGAATCTCTTTTTGATGCTTGGGAGAGATATAATGTCTTGATCGATAGATGTCCAAACCACAACATGCTCCCTGTGACATTAATAGATACTTTCTACAACGGATTGACTTTTCGAGATCGTGATACGATCAATGCAGCCGCCGGTGGCACATTCATGAAAAGGAGACCCGAGGAGTGTAGAGAGTTAATTGAGAACATGACTACTCATCATAAGAACTGGGATTCCTCTGCTTCTTCTAGGAACAACCCGAGAGTCAATGTTTCCTCAACCTCAGCAAACCCTGAGATGACCGAACTCACCCGCATGATGGCTGAAATGAGCAAAAGTATTACGCTTCTCGCTTCAAACCAACAACAACAACAAGTTAAAGCGGTTTCTAATCCTTGTGAAACATGTGGCGGTCCTCACTCGTACACCGATTGTCCTTCGACACAAGGAAATCCGGAAAATGTGTATGCAACTTACGGTAATTATTCACCGGAAAATTACCAAGCTAGACAACAAGGGGATAGAAATCTGCTGAGCTACCGATCCAACAACTACCTTTCACCCGGTTTTTCTCCTCAAAACCAAAATCCCGCCAACAACTACAATAGAAGCAACCAAATCCCACCTCGTGCTTCTAACCCTTATCAACCACCCACCCAACAACACCCACCCATTAATTCCGATGTTGACACTATCATGAGAACTCAAGGTGAGCAAATCAAGAATCTACAGAGCCAAATAATCAATTTGAAAGGAGATATTTTGAAGCAAGGTAATGACATCAGAACCGAGGTTTGTGATAATCTTCAATCCTCCTTCATCACTCAAACAACTGAATTAAAGAATCTGTTGGCTAGTTTCTTGCCCGAAGCTCAACCTTCTTCTTCTTCGGGTTCTCTACCTTCAAACATTGTCACTAATCCGCGAGCTAATGTGAGTGCTATAACTACGCGTAGTGGAATTACCATTGTCAATCCACCTACCCCACCACCATCATCTACACCTCCTCCACCACCATGTATCCCTACTCCACCTACACCTAGTATTAGCACACCATTACCGCCTCCGCCTCGTCATGACGATGTATCTCGGAAGGACCCTTCAACATCACAACCTTTACCAACCACACCTTCATCGTCTCCCTATCAACCCAGAATCCCATACCCTTCTCGCATAGGCAAGACCAACGAGCTAACCAAGAATGACTGTCAAGTATCGAAATATGTGGATATGCTATCTAAAATGACCATCAACATTAGCCTTGTTGAAGCACTTTGCCACATGCCGAAATTTGTCAAAGCATTCAAGGAATTGCTTAGCAAGAAGGAGAAGCTGATTGAACTCGCCAACACATGCTTAAATGAAAACTGCTCTGTAGTTCTTCTTAGAGAACTTCCGGAAAAGCTTGGAGATCCCGGTCGTTTTGTGTTGCCTTGCGTGTTCAACAAAACTGAAGAATTTACTGCCCTTGCTGATCTCGGGGCTAGTATTAATTTGATGCCACTGAGTGTTTGGAAAACACTATCATTGCCCGATCTCATTCCAACAAAGATGACTCTCGAACTTGCAAACCGCACTCTCGCTTACCCCGTTGGTATAGCCGAAGACGTGTTTATCAAAGTTGGCACATTTACTTTCCCGGTCGATTTTGTCGTAGTTGATTATGAAATGGACCCTCGTATTCCTCTAATACTTGGTCGGCCATTTTTGAGAACCGGACGAGCTTTAGTGGATGTGGCCGAAGGTGAGTTAATCTTACGAGTCGGGGATGATTCAAAAGTTTTTAAAATGGGGAAGCTTACAGGCAAATACTTTGGAGGACGAGAATCAGTGAATATGATAAATGTGCTCGATGACTTTACCGTCTACGACAATCCTCTATTCGACTCTTGCATCGATAATCCACTTTTTCAAGATGATGTGGATGATTCTCTCCCTACTTTGGAACCTTCTACCATTTATGATTCACCACCGGTCTTTGATGCTTATGATGATGATAATTCTAGCTCAGATTCGGATGATTTTGATTGTACTTCTGAGTATCCCGAGCTGCCCACTTTCGATGATTTTGATGAGGCTGATACTCTCTCGAGCGATTCTTCACATGATGAAGATCCTCCGCCATCACTCGATCCTACTTTGGACGATTATTCATTTGAGGAAGATTTCTCTGAATTTCTTAACACTTACTTCCCTCATGAGAGTGATGCTCCTCCTTTGGACTTTGAAGATTATCGCCTTGATCCTACTTTGGATTTGAAGAGCATTCTGTCCAAGGAGAAGAAACCGGTCGACACCGAAATCCGTTGCACTTATGATTTGACACCTCTTTGTCTTCCTTCTGAGGACGAGGTTGTGCTTCTTTGCGGATCTTCTTCACACTCGGCTGAGCCTGAGTGCTATTTTCCCCCTGAAGGAAAAGGTGTTCGACCCCGGTATTGAAGTTTTTAAGCCATCTCAGTATCCACCTGATGAAATAAAAGGAAAAATCTTTGGAAATTTTGAAGACATGCTTGCTTCACTTCAACTTTGCTTCCACCGTGCTCCATCGCTGCTTAAGGGAACCTTGCCATTTCTCTTTTGGCTTGCCTTGTTCGCCTTAAGCTCGTGCTTATTGATGGATGAAAACTATGTCTTTGATCCTGGTGGATATGTTTCATGCTTCTTCCGTTGATGATCAAGGTCGAGTCAGGCTCACGACTCGGTTAACAAAAACTAAGCGCTTCTTGGGAGGCAACCCATGCATCTTGGGAGGCAACCCATGCATCTATCTGTCCGCTTTCTTTATAATAAGTGTAGGGGGGACCCTTTGGATTGCTATTTCCTCTCCTCACTTCTTAATCAGGGATTCGAGCTTCAATGATCCACTCTTGATGATTCTTGACGACCCGTGATTCCGTGTTCTACTTCTTCCCGGTTCTATCCTAAACTCTTTTCGATTCACTATTTTATATTTTCTCAATATTAAAATAGGAATCTCTTTAGTTGTCTTTTCCTTAACGAGATTTAAACAACGTGCACAATGTCCTAAGTGTAGGGGAGTTTACTCCCACATTCTTAAACACTGAGGACAATGTTTATCTTAAGTGTAGGGGGGACTTCTATCGAAGTTAAGTGGTCTTTTCCTTGTATTTGTCCTCATTTTAACCGGAAAATCAATTTTTCGACATTATTCAAAATTTTTGATCTATTTTGGCCTATTAGTTTTTTCCATTTGTATAGTTATTTTCTTTCTTTATTAGAATAAATGTTTAATAAGTGGTTTTAATTTTCAAACATTGTGAATCTTTTGACTCAATCCGAGTTTACTCTAGCTGGTATCCTTAACGTGTTTAAGTCAAGTTTTGCTAGGCTTTTATATAGGGAGCTATAAAACGCGAAAGTCTTAACTCTCACGGGTTAAGAACAAGAACTTTTCGCAAGTTCCTATAATTGATCCTAGAGAGTCGTTTATCAAGGGAACTTTAAAACGCGATTTCTAAACTTGAAAAAGTCTAAGAATTTGCAAGATCCTATAGGCGACTCGAAAACCCAAAATTTTGATTTAATAGGCTAAGCATCCACGAGTCTCATTACTTGAGATTTTAAACTGTGGAGAACGAGAGATGATAGAGCCAATTATAAGTTCGGTATTCTTTCGTGAATTTATGTGAGTTAATTATGAGCCTATTCTCCCATCGCTTGCTAATAATTTATCTGCTAATAAATAAGGTTGTACGATTTGAAAAGTTACTTAGCTTCTAGCCCCAGATCGTTTAAAAGTTGCTCGGTATGGATTAGAGTTCATAGCCAAGGCATAACTTATTGAAGCGGGACGCGAAGATTGGCGAGTCCAAAAAGGCCCTAACAAGGCATGAGGGCTATATTTTGTTGCTAAAGATCCAAAGTGATGTGAAGAATCATTTATCGAAAATCAATATGAAGGATCGAGACACACGACGTAAAGCAAAACTCCCCAAAAGTCATGGAGAAGTGTATCCGAAAAGACCCTAACAAGGTATGAGGATAAATAGATCCAAGTCATAAAAGGAGGCGGATCGTTGTATATCAAAATCCAAAATAAAGATTGGAGAAAAATGAAGAAGACGTGGTCCAAGTATGAATCTCTCAAAACTTCAAGTGAAGAAATTCCTATATGAAGAGAAGACCATTATTTCATGAACGTCTCTCAAGATTTGAAGTATGAAGTCGCTGCCAAATATCGGTCCGAGAAAGGTCTCAAATCGCGAAGCGAGTTATGTCAAGATATGAACTTTATGAGGTCCCGAGAAGCAATTTTAAAAGATTTGGTCCTTTAGCTAACTATTGATTAAATCATGCACTTTATTTTCAGACTAAATAACTATCGAAATAAGTCAAACAATGCATCCTCGTGATCATTCAAGACAACAATAAAATATAAGAGATACCCCTAGGAATAAGGGAGTCTAAGTGAATAATTGGCCCACATGAGTTCGTGTTAGTCTACTAACTTATAATAACAATGATCTCGTTTTTAAGCTTGGTTTGGAGAAAGTGAAAACTTGAGGATGATGATTATTCATAACATTTTCAAAACCCAAGGTATGCTTTTGATTTCTTTATTTTGTATGATTTTAATTTTCTATCTCTTTAATAAAGGCCAACGTGGATTGATTATGATGAAAAGTGTAATCTTGCTTTGTAACTAATGCATTGCATGAGGACATTGCAATGGTCAAGTGTAGGGGATTTGATAGGTGTGTAAACACCCATCTTTTCTACCACTTAATTACAATAATAACCGGACCAATACGTGTATTTGATGTCTTTTATGTCGGAATTATGCGTGGTTTGTGTTTTTGTTGTGATTTAGGATGAAATGGTGAAAAGTGGAGAAAACACGGATATTCACGGGCATTTACGGACTTTTATTGAAGAAAAGGATGAAAGACGAAGTCAAGAAGTCAAGAGTGCAAAAAGAACGGAAGTCCACGACCAACTCTGAAGATTTATCGAAGAAAAAGTCAAAAGACGGAAGTTTATCAAAAGCCGAAGAATTCAAGTCTATTTTATTGAAGAATTTAAAGACGAGTTCGAAGAAATCCCGAAGCCAAAAGTCCCTTAAGTCCAAGTTTAAAGAAGATTAGAAGAAAAGGACTAATGACGCAATTAATGAAGATTAATAAAAGGAGGGACTTAAGCTTGTAATTAAGAGAAAAGGAAAGAGGGGAGGAAGCTTCCTTAATCCTCCCCTATAAATAGATTAGGATTGTTCACTTTTCATTTTGTTGGCTAAGTGTGACAATTAGCTCTTCCACCATTTAAATACCTTGTCATTTACTTTTCTTGTCAAATTTAAATACCTTGTCTTGCACCTTAAATTCATTTAATTTCAAGTAAGTTTTCCTTTAATTATTGTCAATCTTTACTTTATCTTGTCAATCTCTTATCTACCTTTCTTAATCTTTGATTTATGTGTTTATGTTTATGTTCATGTTTATGCTTTTATTTTGATCCAAGTTGTTTTTGATTATTGTTGTTAAAGTTGTTTGATTTCGTGTTTTTAATTGTTTGTTGATGTTACTGTTGAATCGTTACTATTTTTATTGAATTGTTTGTGTTTGATTTTGGTTAGTTTTTGTTTAGATCTGTTGTTACTGTATCTCCTTGTTCTTCGGGAGTGTTTGCTTTGTTTATGATCTTTCCAGGAAAAGTTCCGAACCAAAAAGGAGGGAAAGTGCTCATTCGGAACTTCCAAAGTTCCGAATCAAGGTTTCATCCGGAAGATTTTTGGGTCAGCAAAACTTCCGAGTCAAGCTGTTCATCCGGAACATTCAAAGTTCCGGATCAAGCACTGTTCATTCGGAACTTAAAAGTTCCGGATCAGTGGGTATTCATTCGGAAATTTCCAAAGTTCCGAACCAAGAGTTGTTCATTCGGAACTTAAAAGTTCCGAATAAACTTCCGGATCAAGGGGCAACTTCCGACTCAAGAGGTGTTCATTCGGAAGTTCTAAACTTCCGAATCAAGGGTCTTCACTCGGAAACTTCCGAATCAAGGGTGACAAAATACTTGTGAATCAAGGCAAGATTTAGAGTTCCGAATCAGTAAAGTTCCGAACGAAGGATTGTTTTGGATAAGTGACATATTCAAAACAATTTGTTCCGGATCAAGGATTTTGGCAATATTCCTAGCGAAGAAGAATCATTTCAACCAAAGGTGACATTCCGGACGAGTGATTGTTCCAAACGAAGGTTTATTCTGAATGAGCTGTATTCAGGTTCTTATTAGCTTTTGTCTTTGATTTTTATTTTCAATCTTTATTTTTCCCGCCTTTATTTTAATTGCACTTTAAGTTTATTTGCCATAGTTTTATTTTAGTTTTGCCTTAGTTAAAGTTTTAGTTGCGTTTTAAGTTTGCCTTAGTTAGATTTAAGATTGTGTCATTTACTTTAGTGCCCTTTAAGAGCACTTTTACTTTTAAGTCTTTGCACATTTTATTAAAAACAACCAAAAATATTCTTTTTCACCAAAGATCAACTGAGTCACACATAGGGCCTAGATCAATTCGTTAAGATACCGAGAACACGAACTTGAACTTTAATTTTTATACGGGCAAAAGCCTTGTATCAGACGTAGTCGATGCTACTTCAAGACGTAAATCCAAATTTCTTCCCAAAAATAAGTGAGTTCATATTATAACATTAAAATAATGTTTTCAAATAAATATTGAGAATAGAATATCAACCATAAATTGACGGATTGTCACAGCATTTACCCCTAAACAGGATCTTTGTCCTCAAAGATCATCTTATCTTACTACTCGCTTCTTATAAAGTTAAAGCCATGTGGGCATTTCCTCCACATTCGGTCTATTCTCACAAGTGTAACTCATTACAATACGCGAGTTTCATCAAACATAACTACGGGAATAAGATCAGGCTTAATGTTGACTTACTTTCTCTATCCATGATATTCACGGGTTTTTTATGAATACAACTTTTCGCCGATCTAAACTTCATCAAGAAGTGATCAGATTCTCACTTGATAGACATTTTATCAAGTTCGATATACGAAACATAATTCACGCAGCTCTTGAAGTCCTAGGGTAGATCCAGCTTATATGCCTTTCAAATCAACTTTTATATCATCTCAATGGTCCCATACAACGGGGACTTACTTCCCATGATCTTTCAGATCATTAATTCATTTTTCTCAAGGTTAAATTTTTTTGGCATAACTTCGCTACCCATTCTGCACTTCAGGATCTACATTTCATATTCACATAACCTCTTGCCTACTATTGGCAGTCAATAAACAAATCCTAATTTCAACAATCAATTCAGGTCTCGTGGGTCGGGTATTTTGTAAGGTTAGGTTTGTCATCATAGGAAACCTTAAACCTAAAAGACATGTCCAACTCACAATGGGTGTATGTCGGGTGTCTTCATCCCAACTCATGCTTACAGATGCTCTAATATATATCCTAACAAGATTCGATCTCAATCCTAATACGATAATTATCAATGATAATTTCTCCAAAGGAAAACGATTATATGGTTCATTACCAAAGGTCAATCATTCAAGCATAAAACAGCGCTTCTAGCATTTTGTATCATTACTTTACCTCGTCCCTTCGATTGGGGTGGTAAACAGTACTCTCATCAAGGTTCGTTCCCAATGATTTCTGAGCAAATCTCTAGAAATTCGATGCGAAGCGAGGATCTTGATAGTGATGATCGATACATGCACACTATGTTTACACAACTCCTTTAAATACAAAGAGTTAATTTCTTCATCGAGAATATATCATTAACAAGAATGATATCAGCAGATTTGGTCAGTCTGTCGACGATGACCTAAATCAAATCAAATTCAGATGATGACCTTTGCAATAGTTAGACGTTTACTAATGTATGAGGCGATATCTGCCTTCATAATTTGCCATTAGTACAACTTCTTCAGATAAAGATACATTTAATCAGAAATGACATGAATAGAATACTTAAACCTATGAGATTCCAACATAACTAAATCTCGAAATCCTCCATATTTCGGCCACCATATGCGGCCTTTTTAATCATTTAACGCCGTCGGCTTCTCAAATCTATTGGTTCACATTAGCCGCGAACCCCTTTTTATTATCTATGTTATCCTTCTTACAAACATCATTTATTTTTATATTGTTCGGCAATTTATTTTGCACCGTCATTACTAAGGAACACATCCTAATTGGTTCTTTATCTTTTCTACATAATGTGTCAGTAATTATATTCACCTTCCTTGATGAAATAAATATCATGACCGTAATTCACTCAGAAATTCTTTCTAAGTTTTAGTCTCGTCTCAACTATTATTTTTATCAATTTTACTCAACCCGACATTTAAAGCGTCGATAAGTATTACCGATAATTAAATAATAAATATTTAATTTTATAAAACGCAAGCATAAAAATTTAAATTTCTTAGCTCGACCAATTATATAAAAATATTCAAAATAAATTTGGATTTAGTTAACACGATCTTTGATTGATTTATTGAAAATAATTAATAAGATCTGTAAATGTTCGAAAAATCTTTGGTTATACTTTGGTCAAAATTTTCTTAGTTGAAAAGCAAAAATTGTCGTTTCAAATTTCAAGTCATGGTTTAAATGGTTTCCTCAATCCCTCTTAGGTTGTCTTGAGGTATACACGAACATTTACCCCTAAACAAGAGTTTAGTTAAATGTTCTGGGTATAAGGGAATAATCGCTCAAAAGTTCTTTTCGATAAAACATTTGTCAAAACACATTTTGCACTTTCTTTTTGGTAAAACCCAAAGTCTTAAAAGGGCTCTAAATTTTTGAAGAGTTAATATAGATTCCATTATCGTTAATTACATGGTCATTTAATGTAAAGGATTAAGCCTTAAATCGCATGTTAATTATTCAAGGTACATGTGACAATCCGTCAATTTACGATTGATATTTTATTCTCAAATATTATTTGAAAATATTATTTTAATGATACAATATGAACTCACTTATTTTTGGGAAGAAATTTGGATTTACGTCTTGAAGTAGCATCGACTACGTTTAAACCGGAGGATTCAACGTTACGTGCTTACGTTTACGTACACCGTCTTTGGTGACAGTCCGACATTTTAGAAAATAAATTTGTCCATGAATATTATTTTGGAGTTTTAAATTTGTGTTGGTTCATAAACTCACAAATTTACGAGAAGAGATTAGGACTTACGATTTTATTTTAACGTCCTTTACGACTAAACCGGAAACCTTAGGATTACGTATTTACGTTTTTGAACTCCGTTTTTGATGAAACAATTTTTATTGGATTCGTTTTGTGACGTCGATTCATAATTTATAAAAACGTTTTTCGTAAAACGACCCGAGGGCACGCAAATCGAGGAAACTAGAATCGAGGAGTACCCGTAAATAAGTGGGATGAGACAAGTGGGACACTTGTCCCACCCCACTCTCAAAACCGGCCTAACTAGCCACAATGACACTTATGTGTCAAGTTTACACCTTATTAAGTTACACATGTAACTTAAGCTTACCAAGTAAGCTAAGTTCCATCAAAACTACTACCTAAACCATTTCCCACACACACACAACATGCAATACCACTCAAAAACTCACAACTCTCTCTCTCTCACTCATCTATGCCATCCCATATTCATCTTCAAACACCAATTTCATACAAATTTTAACCATGAACATATGTTATAATCAACATATGTTAATCTCCATTCAAAAAGATGAAGATTGGTGCAACTTATAACATCCATGGAGGAGTTTTCATGGTGTCATGGGGCTGATTTTCCACAAGGAGTTGATGAAGATTGGAGCTCTTGAAGATGGTGTTGGCTAAGCACAAGTTTCACCATCAAAAACCATGCCAAACTCATAACCTACATCAAGTTGGTGGTATAAAGATTGTCCTCCTCATCTTCTTGTTATTTTGATTATGTAAACATGTATTTTATTTCCTATTGTATATATTTATGATGATTATATGATGATAAAAATGTTATGTGGGGATTTGTTGTTGATAATCATGGATAAAAAGGTGAAAAACCATAAGAAACAAGGTTAAAATCTTGGTTAAATTTGATGACTGTATAAAACAGTAAAGAACTATATGGTAATCTGATAAAATGATGAAGTAGAATGGATTTACAGTAAGCTATGGGTCTTGTACACATGTGAGAGTTGGCCATGCAATGGAATCAAAATAATGAGTGAGATATGATCAAAACAAGTTTAGGGTATAAATCTGAAGTTACTGTTTTGGACGATTTTTAGAAAATACTTAAAGATGATTCAACAGTAGCTATAGAAGAGTTAAATGTAGCACATATCATGTAGTTTATGTGATAAAAATTTGAGCTTCTATCTCCATGTAGAACTCAAGATATGGCAGTTTTGGTGAAGATGAAGTTAAAAATCAGATTTTTGGAAATTAAAGAATAATACTATTATATAAGCACTCACATTTTAATATATAAAATGTAAAATAAAAACCCACTAACTTATAAAACTTATTTATATAAATATATATAAGGTTAATCAAATGGATAAATTATATAAATGGTGGTGAAATAATGTTTATAAGTAATAAAAACTATAAACTTGATTTTTACGACTTTTTCGGCTATCGCCGTAAAATTAACGTTTTTGTTAAATAAAACTTAGATGGTTGGACCCGTCTAATGAAAACTTTATAAAACTTATATACTGATATATAGACATGTATAACAAGTAAAAACCGATAAAACCCGAACTATAGGACATACGGACATTAACGAGATAAATTAACGTTATTGGACTAATAATTGGACTAAATAAGATAAACACTTATAAAAAGAACTTATTGGGCTTAACCCATTTAGGCCCAACTTGGAAAGTATACATACTGATAATATAGGTACAAAATGGATTAAAATAAGTTAAATAACTTATAATAAGCTTATTGGGCTTAAGACACGTAAACGGGTAAAACTGGTAAACTAATATAAAAGTTATCGACATATGACACTAAAAGGAGTAAACGAGAATGTGTAAACCCACTTGATCATCATATATATATAATCATCATATGTATACATAATTGTTATTTTTATAAAATCATTGGACATGAGTCTAAGACGAGTATTATTTGTCTAGGTTTCCGTGATTGAAGCACGTACTGTACGCCCGAATTGCCGACAACTCGCCTTCCCACATCAACGTGAGTTCATAGCCTCGCACTCTTTTAAATGTTTTATATATGCTTTATAAACCCGCGAGGGAGATAACATGTTAGTTTTTATAAAAGTTTGGACACCATTTGTCCCGATTGTTTGTTTATTGATTTTGGACCCGAATGATTGAATGACCCGATTGTATGACCCGATAAATGATTAATGGACCCGATAGATGAAATAAAATGGATTATTAAAGTTAGGTTATGTCACTAAAAGTCCCATTAGCATGAATTGTGAACTACCGGGAGTTGGTAGACGGTTATGCATTTAATAGTACTATTTGGGGACGATCACCCCAGTTCGCGCCTTGACGGTTGATCCCCGTCGTGCCACATTGATTGGTAAGCGAATTAATGTATGAGAAGATTTCCATAGCGTGACCTTTGTGACGACACGCTACTTTAGATGGGCAAAATTGGTATCGGGTTAGCTACCCGTTGTTGGTTTAGTAAGGTAACAATGTCATGCGGCTTATAATAATCCAAATCACCGAAATACTATTAGACGCTTCGAATTACGATGTATTGCCTGACTAGCAATACAGGGTCATACTATTGATATTATGTTCGTGTTTTGGTTTTCATAACCACATTCATATAACGATTTTTATTTGACTTTATACAACGTCATAAGACGTATTGTATGATGTTTTTACGACATTGGCTCGTATAATGATTTTTAAGGCAAATGCCTATATTATGATTTTCGATAAGGACTTGTATAAAATGATTTTGGCTATTTCATGGCCTATCAAAACGATTTGTACAAAATGATTTTCAGTAATACTTTTATACTGATATTATATTGATGGAATTTATTAAACTCTATGAATTCACTCGGCGTTATCGCTGACCTTTTCTTTTAACATGTTTTATCTCAGGTACTTGAAGGTAATTCTCGGGAAGACAACAAGAATTCATGGCCCGCACTTAAACAATATTTTCCATTCAAAATACTTGTAAAACTTTGTACAAAATATAATGACTTGGGACCGATGTAACTTTGATATTTATGAATGGAAATGATTTATAAATAAACGACGCGATTTTTATGCGTTGTCTATGATGTGAGTAATGTGCTATCCCGTAACACCAACTAGTCTTCCGCTGTACTAAGTTGTATAAATTTGGGGGTGTTACAGTACAGGTTTTCACTATTTGGCCAATTCAGGGCAGTTTATAAATGATTATTAACTTCTTCCTATTCTTACAAACAAACATATGGTCCTTAATAATCACAAGCATGAATTTATCAATTTACAGCCTACACACGTGATTCACCCAATTTATGAATGCTACATGTGTATTAGTCAATCCAAACGTCATCACGTGAAACTTATAATGTTTATTACAAGTTCTGGATGTAGTGATTGGAATGGATAATCTTTTTCGCGGACGCGAAGTTGATGATAACCATGCCGTGGATCAAATCTTGAATATACGCTAGAACCTTGTAAATGATCGAACAAATCTATCATCTTGGGTAGTGGATATAGATTTTTATCATCAATTTACCTAGTTCATGGTAATTCAAAAAATATAAGGAATAATAACACCATAGCTCTTCATGATGACGAGCTTGGTAGAATAAAAGTCTTCTCCGACAACTCTCTCAGTTGCACGGTAATTCTTTCGATTCAGATGATGCTGATGTACAGTGCACATGCCACAGGTGCAGCACCGGGAATATAATCAATACCAAATTTAACTTGCCTTAATGGCGAAAGTCTAGGTAATTCACCAGCAAATACCTCCTAAAGTTTCAGATAACAGAAACATCTTTTAATAAATTAATATTAGGTTCTTTCTAGATTACAAGATCTATGACTAATTCAAAACCATTCATGGTATAATTTCAAGTCTAAATGCAGGATATGGTCATCCATCAAGAATTATTTAGATCACTTTTGATAACCAACATCTTATCATTTAGGGGAATTCTATTCGAGTCCCCATCAATTAAGACAATGTCGTCATGTCATAATCAATCAATCCATTCTACTGGCACTATCAACTTTTCAGTTTTATTTCCGTCGATAAGATGTGAACTTCTCAAAAGACTAATAATAACTCATAATCCTTCACAATTCAAGGATATCTGGAGACATAACTACCCTTAAAAAGAGTAAGGTTAACGCATGATCTACGCGAGAAAATTTCAAATCAGATACATACGAAAACATTAACGAATATGAATATATCCCATGTTTTTATAATTTGAGTATGCATTCGAAAGCTCCTCGGATCGTTACCCAGGTCATTCAAATGAAATCTTAATCAAAAGAAATGATAGGAACGTCGATACATCCAGTCGGGTATCAACACTCGGTAATCATATACTTTTCCAAAGAATCTCACCACGGGAGAATTGGAAAAGAAAGAGTTGTCAATTGTCAATTAAGACAATTCCCACAGATGATTAAATTTGGTTCAGAAGAATAAATAGTACGGCCACATATGTAGGTATCCCTAACAATATGTCCCTAATTTGCACTTCTTGCAGATCTCATAAAATTTAATGTTTCACAACTTCAAAGAAAATGTAGTGTTTATTAACACTTTCATGGTGACTACTAATCAGCCTTGCATGGTCCCTTCCAAATTGTATGTAGGCGCGCAACTATATAAAATTTCAAGATTAACGATGCAATACTCAGTTCGTCAAAACTTTGTCATCATGTTTAAAATATATATTCATGCTTAATTCAAAATGAATTTACAGATATGTTCTTTATCATGGAAACAATTAAGTTTTCCAAGATGTTTCATAAATAACTTCATTTCGATAACGATTATTTATAAATCTCATTTTAAATAATCCATATGGTGATGAAAATTCAATTTTTTCTCAAGGAATACTGTTTTATCTTATAAAAACAATGAGTGATCTACAAAAGAGTGATGAAAAGTTGTTCACCAATAACTAACTACAATATAATAGGAAATGAGCTTTGCCAAATAATCATGAGGTTCATGACTTCGATGGCACTCAAAAAGAATAATCCACAACGTAACTCAATTCGAGATGAGTACTTGTTCAATGGTTGCATCACTAATGCGAACATTAGAAACAAGCAAGAAAAGATAGATAACATCGATACATGTAGAATTTAGCAATCAAAGGTAGTCTTTTCATTAATCACAAACAAGTCAAAATTGTACCGTAATACATTACGTGTCACTATGTCATACAATTCCAAGAACTCGTCCTACCAACTGACGTCTCAGTTAAGTTACGGATTTTTAAAAGATACCATAATGAATACTAATCTACAAGAGTTATTAGGTGTCCCACATGTCCCGGAAGATCCATCGGTCCCAATTCAGAAGAAGATTTCTTCAATTTATTTATTGGACACTGGGCATCCTCGTCATTGGTCAATGGCCTAGGGACAACCCTTAACACGAACCAACAATCAATTAAAACCTTATAATTCAATCACAGGACTTAACGGATTCCTCTTAACAATCTTATATTCCATACAAGTTAAATTTTATTTTATTCAAGTTTCAATCAACTTATACTCAATGCAACATCCTACCTCATTCTCCAATACTTTCAACTTTATTTTTAAACCTTAAAAGGACAATAAAAGCTCGATGTGAACAACACTTAATTTCCAATCCTATAGCTCCTTCATCAATAGTTATCAAATGAGTCACTAGTATGAAATGACTCTCACATTCAATTAGACTTCTCGGAAATGTACTAGTGGCATGAGGCTTTTGGGTAAAGGCTCCAATGACAGCCTCAAGTGCAACATTCACCCTTTCGATTCTTAAATTTAAGAATTGGGTGACACCAAATCAGATGACACCTTTCCAGGTGGTAACGTTTTGTCAAACTCCACTCTATAAGGAAAGATCGTCATGACATCGATATTAGTTTTAATCTCGCCAATTCTTCTTTAATATCACAATCAACTAATATCAACATTACTACGAATATCAACCATTTTGTTGGGATCATAAATATCCACAACTTGGTTTAGATCTAGGATAGCTAAAATTCCTACGGGATAGCTTCAATTGATTTACTAGGGGATTTAGGATTCCTTATGACAATCTACGTCGTATAAATACCTCGTATAAATATCAAAATAATCATCAAACAATCATGTAATAAAATTACATCATATATGTATATATATAATCCAAGTTATATATATATAAATAACACTTCTCATTCTGGCCTTGTCGGTAACTCGGGAATTCTTCGGCACCGTTATAGTCAAAAGATTTTTAGACATTTTTAGAAAAATGTTTATAGTTAAAAGATTTTGAAATGTTTTATTCAAAACCTTAGTTTTAAAAATCTTCCGTTCTCTATAACGAGAGCTCTGGTACCAAACTGTAACACCCCCAAATTTTTACAATTCAATACAGCGGAAGACTCGTTGGTGTTATGGGATAGCACATTACTCACATCATAGACAACGTTTAAAAATCGCGTCGTTTAATAATAAAGCATTTCCATTCATGAATAACAAATTTACATAGGTCCCAAGTCATTGTATTTCATACATGTTTTACAGAGCATTTGAATGGAAATTATTATCTAAGTGCGGGCCATTAATTCTTGTCTTCCCGAGAATTACCTTCAAGTACCTGAGACAAAACATGTTAAAAGAAAAGGTCAGCGATAACGCCGAGTGAATTCATAGAGTTTAATTAAACCATTAATATATCATCGGTATATAATTATTACCGAAAATCATTTTGTACAAATCTTTGTAATAGGCCATAAAATAGCCAAAGTCATTTTATACAAATCCTTATCAAAATCATAATATAGGCTTTCGCCTTCAAAATCATTATACGAACCATTGTCGTTAAAAAAATCATACAATGCGTTTTATAACGTTGTATAGATTAAATAAAAACCGTTATATGAATATGGTTATATAAAACCAAAACACGAACATAATATCAATGATAAGACCCTTTATTGCTAGTCAGACAGTATATCGTAATTCAATGCTTAAATCAGTATTTCGTTAATTGGATTATTATAAGCCGCATGACATTGTTACCTTAATACAACAAACAACGGGTAGCTAACCCGAAACTCAATTTGCCCATCTAAATTAGCGTGTCGTCATAATAATCACGCTTGTGTAAATCTTCTCATACATAAATTCGCTTACCAATCAATGTGGCACGACGGGGATCAACCGTCAAGGTGCGAACTGGGGTGATCGTCCCCAAATAGTATCATTATATGCATAAGCGTCTACCAAATCCCGGTAGTTCACAATTCATGCTAATGGGACTTTTAGTGACATAACCTAACTTTAATAATCTATTTTATTTCATCTATCGGTCATTTAATCATTCATCGGGTCATACAATTATTCGGGTCCAAATCAATAAACAAACATTCGGGACAAATGGTGTCCTATTTTATCAAAACTAACATGTTATCTCCCTCGCGGGTTTATAAAACATTTCATAAAAAAATTTTAAAGAGTGCGAGGCTATGAACTCACGTTGATGTGGGAAAGCGGGTTATCGGTAATTCGGATGTACGGTACGTGCTTCAATCACGGAAACCTAGACAAATAATACTTGTCTTAGACTCTTGTCCAATGACTTTATAAAAAAAACAGTTATGTATACATATGACGATTTTATATATATGATGATGATCAAGTGGGTTTATACATTCTCATTTACTCATTTTAGTGTTATGTACTGGTAACTTTTATACTAGTTTACTAGTTTTACTTATTTACATGTTTTAGGCCCAATAAGCCTATTATAAGCCCAATACCTTATATTAGTCCATTTTACACTTTTATTATCAGTATTATACTTTACATGTTGGTCTCAAGTGGGTTAATCCCAATAAGTAAGTTTATAAGTGTTTTACCAAACTAGTCGGGTTAATAGTCCAATAAGGCTACTTTGGCCTATTAATGTCTATATGTTGTAAAGCTCAGATTTTATCGGTTTTTACTTGTTACATAAGTTCATATATCAGTATGTGATTTTATAAAAGTTTACATTAGACGGGTCCGATCGTCTAAGTTTTATTTGACAAAAACGTTAATCTTTCGGTTTTAGCCGAAAAGACGTAAATCTTAGGTATATAGTTTTATAACTTGGAAAAACATTTATACTTGTAATTTATATAACATGTCCCATTTTAATATCAATATATATATATATATATATATATATATATATATATATATATATATATATATATATATATATATATATATATATATATATATATATATATATATATATATATATATATATATATATATATATATATATATATATATATATATATATATATATCTTTATTTATGATTATTATTAACTAGTGGGTTTTATATATGTATATTTTATATAAATTTTTGAGTGCTTATATTATATATTATTTATTAACAAAATCAGTCCTAAATTTTAAGTCCACTAAAATGTCCATATCTAGAGTTATATAATGAGATAGGACCTCAAACTTTTATGACAGAAACTAAATGATATGTGCTTCATTTTATTCTTATAGCTACTGATGAATCAACTTCTAAATATTTTAATAAATTCGTCCAAAACAGTGTAGGTAGATTTGCACTCTAATCTTGTTTTGATCATATCTCACTCATTTTTATGATTCCATTGTATGGCCAACTCTCACATGTGTATAACACCTAATACCTACTGTAAATTGATTCCATTATGTCGTTTTATCAGTTTATCATTTGGTTACTTACTGGTTTTATACATCCATCATTTTAAGTAATATTTTAACCATTTTACATGTGGTTTTCCATCTTTTTACCCATGTTTATCAAATCTTTCAACACCAAATCCCTATATAATATTTTTAATAATCATTCATCATCATATACATATACATAAATAAAGAAAATACAAGATTACATATTCAAAATAACAAGAGGATAGGAAGAAACAATCTCTATACCACCAAAGTGATAAAATGATGAGTTTTTGGATGAACAAGACATGGTTTTCGGTAACCAATCTTATGAGATATCAACACCACTTCTAGGATCACCAAGTATTTGTAGACTCCTCCAAAAATCAGCCCTTGGTCTCCATATAAACTCCTTTTTAGTTGTTAAAATCACCTCCAATCTTCATAACTTCAATAGGTTTTCATCATATGTAAATTATACACATGATTTATGGTTGAATTTTTGATCTAATGGGGTGTTTTTGGGTGATATGGGACGTTCACAGGGAGAGAGGAAGAGAGAAAATATGTGAGTTGCATGAGAGAAATGGAGGAACTAGTTTAGTGTTGGTGGTTTTTGTGAAAGATGGTTTTGATGTGTAAACTAGGACAAGTGTCCTAGTTTATACTATAAACTTGCCACATATTTGATGTGGTGGTGGTGTGTTGGTCATCCCATAGTGGGGTGAGGCAAGTGTAAACTTGTCTCATCCCACTAATTTACGGGTACTCCTCGATTATAGTTTCCTCGATTTGCGTGCCCTCGGGTCGTTTTACAAAAAAAGTTTTTATAAATTATGAATCAATGGCACAAAACGAATATAATAAAAATTGTCTCTTCAAAAACGGAGTTCAAAAACATAAATACGTAATCCTAGGGTTTCCGGTTTAGTTGTAAAGGACGTTAAATTATGCACGTAAGTCCTAATCTCTTCTCGTAAATTTGTGAGTTTATGAACCAACATAAATTTAAAATTCCAAAATAATATTCACGGATAAATTTATTTCCTGAAATATCGGACTGTCACCAAAAACGGTGTATGTAAACGTAAGCACGTAACGTAGAATCCTCCGGTTTAGACGTAGTCGATGCTACTTCAAGACGTAAATCCAAATTTCTTCTAAAAAATAAGTGAGTTCATATTATAACATTAAAATAATGTTTTCAAATAAATATTGAGAATAGAATATCAACCATAAATTGACGGATTGCCACAGAATACCTAATGTAGTGTAGGGTTCTCACCTTTACGCATAAGCTGAGTCATGGTAAGATTAACCGTGAGAATCCATGTGATTCAGCGTGTCACTGTAATCAACCGATCGCTTTGATCTAATGCCTTTGTCTTCGTCTTGTAAGATCTCCAGGTTGTGGACATCATCAGTATCTCGTAGCGTCTAATAAAAATCAACAGCATCAACCTTTAGTAACATCTCCTAGTTATGAGCGGCATCAGCTATCTTGTAGAATATCAGCAAGTAGAAATACGCCTGAGATGATAGAATCGACTAGCGTATACTCATGAAGTATTGCAAGTGACATACACATTGATTAAGATACGTGTATTACACATGGAATACAGTACATGAAGTACACATGGAATGTACATGAAATGATCGGTATAGGGTCAATCATCTGTCATGATTTTAAAGGAAAATAATTGGTTAAACGGTTAGAAAACCATCATGATAACCTGGTAATGCCAGTATATACATCATTCTGGTTGCATAGGGAAACGCTAAAGTGTGGTTAATCGAAATTAAACGGTGATCTGCTTGAAAGCATGTTTAATGAAAACCAACCATGACTATCATGAAAGCAGGATTAAATGAAATCCAACAATGTCTTGCATGAAAGCATAAACAACAAAATATACGTAAGACGTAATCGATCATGAAGACGAAATTATCATGAAGAAATATGAAACAACTTAACATGAAGGAGTATATAACATAATCAGCATGAAAATGAAGTTAACCATGATAGTATGAAAACATACTCAACATAAAGACATAGTAACTTATGAGGGGACATGAAAAAACGATTTATGCCAAATAAATCATGAGAAAAACTTTATGCATGTAAACCATGCGGGAATGCATGATGTAGTTTATGAAAACCTTTTATGCGCGAGGGTAAACGCCTATGGTTGGTTTACCCAAAACAAAAGACATGGCGAGGGGACGCCTATGGGTCGGTCCCAAAGATAAAAGTTTCGATAAAAGCACATGCGACTAAATATGGCCAGTCCTGTACCAACAGTTACTTAGTCATAAACCTGCGACAATGATACATGGAAGAAATGAGTGAAACTCACCTGTCAAAACTTAACAAAAAAATTTATGTGATCAGTTATGAACTACTGAGGTTCAGTCCATATTAGCCACGGTTCACAAGGAACATCATGCATGAAACAATGACACGTAACTAAGTATGGATGACGGTTGTTCATCCATATTAGCAAAACAATACCGATGAAAACATCATGGTTAAAACAACAAAGTGCTGAAAACATCAATGCGATAACAAGCGTTGACTTATGAAGCTTCTTGTGACTACCCACTAGTCACATGTCGAGTTTTAGAGCCTACAGGTCGAAACCTTGGCTCTGATACCATAATTGTAACACCCCATTTTGATAAATGGAATGTCACGCGTAATTATGGCGTGTCATCAACGCATGCAAGGTAATATGTAGTAAAACATACATGACCATAGGGAAAAACCGGAATCAAACATCGGTTCCCAAACATAAGCCCAAAACATAAATAAAGTAAATGAACTAGGAAAGACTAAATAAGCATAAGTATATGGGGCAAAAAGGAGAAGAAGTCTATGGCAGCTTCCATCCTATGCACTTCCTCCATATGCTCGAGCCCGTCCTCGGGTACCTGCCGTTTTGGGACATGGAAAGGAAAGTAACGGCTGAGCATAAGGCTCAGTGCACAGATATACGACATAGTATGAATGGCTGAACATAAATAAGACTAATAGCAACGGAATAACATATATTCTAAGATATCTGGATTTATGTTCATAAAACTGGTTTTATAGTTTGAAAAAACTTATGTTTCTATGAAAATCTGTTTAATTAGCCAAATAGCCCATATAGGTCATGAGGTTCCATCGTGCATGAATACTTGGAGGGGAGACCTCGTCATGCAATTAGAGTTGTTTCCTCTAATTAAATAGTTTGGGTAGGAGGGATCAGCTCCTAGTGAATGATGCAAGGCACACATCGCAATCACTCTAATAATACTGATAAACATGTAACTAGGATGCACCCATACACCCCACATGATAATAAAATATAATGGCCCAAACTAAAAAAGGACGCCACGAGCAATCACTTCGCCGTGGGGAAGTCATAACACTGGTGCCTCAAGTGTTATGGTTATGGTACCTCCAAACTAGGTGACACTGGTTATGCATGTATATGGCTTAGGCTCTTAATCTAACATAAGTATCAAACATATAAAACAAATACTGGAAAAAACAATTGGCTGTAGACGGGGAATCCTAGTAAGGAAAGAATGTCCATACTAAAAGGACGGGAAATCCGTACCTTAAGACCAGTGAACGAAGAAGATGTACGGAAGAGAGTCCTACCTCGATCTCACTAATGCTACATAAATAGTATACATGTATAAGTATTCTGATTACTGAGTACGTAACTGATTATATATCGTGTCTTAGCTTTTTTTAAATGTTCATGTCTTGTTTTACTGATTTCAACGTTATCTTGTGTTTATCATGTATTCTGTATATTCTGATTAAGTATTACTTGTATTATTATACTTGTTGTGTAATAATAAGTAACTTCCTAAAAATAGCAGGTTTCCTAATATATAAAGTTTCGAAAAATAGAAAGTTTCCAAAAATAGAAAGTTTCTAAAAAAGATTAACTTCTTAAAATAGACCAGTTTCTAAAAATAGAAAGTTTCCAAAAATAGTAAGTTTCCTGAATTAGAAAGTTTCCATATTTAGAATTAAGCTAAATTAATATCATAAGTCATGTAGTTATAGTATAGTTTATTAATAATATCCTGTTAATTAAATAAACTATAGGTTATACGATTTCATTAAATATAAGCATGATTTAATTAAATTAAAGTGTATAAAATATTTAGGTTAAAACATGTATTAATGCTATATTAATAATAACCAAAGTCATGATTATTAATTAATTATATTTCATGTCTAAATAATTAATTAATACTATAGTATACATTAAATAATTAAATACTTAGGTTATAACATGTATTATTAAATAAATAATAATTACCCTAAGTTCATATTTTAATTAAATTAATTATATGCCATGTTAAATTAATTTAATTAACTTGTAAAATTATATTCTTGTAAAAAAATTTAATTAAGCTTGTAAAATTTAGCCATGAACTGGACCGGTATAATTAATTAAACATGTCGTGAACTGGACCCGTGAAAACCCGTGAACCGGTCCGAACCAAACACCCCTAAAACAGTGGCAAATCGGCTTGAACCGGTTGCCACTGCCTTTGCCAAGCTGCCACCGGCTTAAGCCGGTGGTCTTGTTTCCCCTGCTCTTGGCTAGCCGCTGACCACAAGGGGTTCCTACCGGCTGTGTGCTGGTGGCCCCTTGCTGCGCTACTGTGCTCCCCTTGCCAGATCAAATCTGCCACCGGCTGTGTGCCAGTGGTGGGCTTTGTGCTGCCGAGACCCAACCAAACACAAGGACACCCCCGACTCGCGTCGGGGTGCCTTGTCCCTACTGTCGACCGAACCAAACACCACCGAGATCTAGATCTCGGTTGGTGGTCGTGACAAGAACACACCGAGAGCCATGGGGCTCTCGGTTTGTGTGTCGGCCGAAACAACCAACCCGAAAACAACCTTTTTAATTTTACCCACCATGATTATACATGTTTTTCATCCTGTTTAATTATTCCCATGATCATATGCTATTAATTAACTAAAATAATTAAAAAGTAAGGTTTTCGCGGATTACCAAACACGTAGAATAAATGGAGAATGATCACACGAACACACCCTTGAATTTCTTGAACAAAAATCAAATCAAACACCTCCTTGTGGTGTTGTTGCCGCCGGCCAAGAGAGAGAGAGACAAGAGATTAGGGTTTTTGCAATTTGTGAAAACTCTATAAATGTCTAGTTTCCCTTTTTATTATTTTTAATAAAACAAATCATGGGCTAGGCCCCTCTTTCTCTTGTGCCGTGGCTTATAGGACCCACAAAGGAAAACCCGAAGCCTTTCTCGTGTCTATTTTAATACATGTTCGTATGTTCGTGTTTAGGTGTTACGTTATTATTAATTATTCGTGTTATTCTAAATACTTTCACGTAACGATATTTGCCGTATTAATAATATACTTAAATACATAATTATATGTTCGTGATTCTTATGTTCATGATTTCATGTTCGTGATTATAATTATTATTGATAATAATTATCGTGTACTAACACGTACTTAATACTTGTCGTAATTATACGTACATAACTTATGTAATTTCTAATCGTGACACGTGTTCATGCTATAAAAGGTAAGTTTTAATATGTACGTATGTTTACTAAGGGTACTATTCATGGTAAAAGCATGCGGGTTTTACATATCGTGTCTTCGCTTGTTTTATATGTTCATGTCTTGTTTTACTGATTTTAAGGTTATGCTGTGTTTATCATGTATTCTATGTATTCTGAATAAGTATTAATTGTATTTCTTGTATTATTATACTTGTTGTGTAATAATAAGTAACTTTCTAAAAAAACAGGTTTCCTACAATAGAAAGTTTCCAAAAATAGAAAGTTTCCAAAAATAGATTAACTTCTTAAAAAAAATCAGTTTCTAAAAATAGAAATTTTCCAAAATTAGTAAGTTTCCTGAATTAGAAAGTTTCCATATTTTGAAATAAGCTGGATTAATAAGCTAATAATAGAGTAAATTGCATAAATCGTCCCTAAAGTTTCGCCAAATTGCATGTTTTGTCCTAAATGTTAGGAAAGTGCAAGGATCATCCCTGTGGGGAAATTTTAATGCAAGTATCGTCCTTATGAGGAAAATTATTGGGACGAAACCTGCAAAATAACTAAAACTTTTAGGACGAAACCCGCAAAATGACTAAAACATTAAGGATGAAAATTTGCGAAATAGTTTAAGTTTAGGAAAATATCGGCACTTTCAAAATATTTGGGACGAAACATGCAAAATGACCAAACCTAAAGGACGAATTATGCAATTCTCTCCTAATAATATAAGCTTAAGTTTACTGGTAAATATCATAAGTCATGTGATTATTAGTATAGTTTATTAATAATATCATGTTAATTATATAAGCTATAGGTTATATGATTTTATTAAATATAAGCATGATTTAATTAAATTAAAGTATATAAAATACTTAGGTTAAAATATGTATTAATACTTTATTAATTATAACCTAAGTCATGATTATTAATTAATTATATTCCATTTCTTAATAATTAATAATACTATAGTCTAAATTAAATAAATGTATACTTAGGTTAAAACATGTATTATATAATAAATAATAATTAACCTAAGTACATGATTAATTAAATTAATTATAAGTCATGTTTAATTAATTTAATATCTTGTTAAAAATAGGGTTAAAGCCATAAATTACCAACGAACTTTACTTTTTTTCTCGATATTACAAATAATGAACATAAAATACTAACCTAACCATTGAAACTTGTTGGAACAGGCTATTATTAGCAACGTAAAAATATTAAATTCCACGTCATAATTTTTGCCGACGTGGCGTTGACTTATATTGACTTTTACACGTCAGATTCCCACTAGTTGGGTTTTTTATCACTGTTATATTGTAACGGGTCATTTTCTCCCCTTTTATATCACTTCTTTTATCCCCTTTTACACAAATTCAATTAGGGTTAGGGTTATAATCAAATCAAAATAATGGCATCATCTTCCTCATCTTCTCATTCGATCCGAAGGCGTCCTTCTTCATTAACTTGTGAATGTAACCTTCCTGTTATGGTTTTAACTTCTTGGAAACCAACTAACCCGACAAGTCTCTTCATTGTGTGTCTCAATCGATATGTGAGTACCCTATAATCTAAATGTATTTTAATTTTGCAATGGTATTGATTATGGTAATATTTTTGATCCAGAAACAGAATACAATCAAGTGTGGTTTATGGGATTGGTTTGATGTTGAAGTGGATGATTGGTACCGTCAACAATTGATTGAGATGTATTATCTCCTCAATCCTAATCAAAGGAATGCTCTTCAGATTGAGAATACCCGTGAAGAAAGGATACTGGATCTACATGAAGACCTAAACCATGCTCAAACCCGTCTGACTTTTTGGAAGTCAACAACTTTTGTGCTTTTGGTGGTTGTTGTGATGATGTTTCTAGGAATGAACTAGTACTCTATTGCCATGTATCTGTATTATAGGCATAATCTATGAACTAGTACTCTATTTTGATGTAACATGTTGATGGTTCTAATGAATAAGAGGCTTTTCTAGTATATGTAATTGTTACCAACACTAAAAGCATGGCCATGTCATTGGTACCAAGACTAAAAAAAAGGCTCAAGTCATTTACAGTCATTGTACCAACACTAAAAGCATGCCCATGTCATTTGCAGTCATTGGTACCAAGACTAAAAAAAAGTCTCAAGTCATTTACAGTCATTGTACCAACACTAAAAGCATGCCCATGTCATTTGCAGTCATTGGTACCAAGACTAAAAACTTAGTCAATACCAACTGTATTTGTAGTCTATACTAATTGCAGGCAACTGAATACAAGTGAATAGAAATAACTAAAGACAAGTGAATATAAATAAAATGGTCTTGACATTAAAGCCAGTAGGCATGTGAAGGTGGGGGACAAGCCCCATGTTTTTTGGTTCCAAAACAAAATAAACCACATGCCATCACATGCTGCACATACACCCATAACAAAAGACTTGTTTGTGTAGACAAATGCCACAATCTAGGATACTTAAATATTACAGACAACTAATTAAACAGAAAAAGCAGATTTTGGTGTTGATCCTTCTCCATTTGGTCCAAATCCAGTGTTCTTCTTTAGCTGCTGCTTGTAGATCCTCTCAGATCTCCCCCTGTTTTTGTGATAAATCCTGAATGGTAGTAATTCACTTGCACTTGGTTCAGGTTGCTTTCTTTTCCTACCCCTGGTCATTTTTGGAGGTACTGGTGTTGCAGTATTATCAGATCCATTGCCTACAGCATTTAGAGTGGTATCCATGACTACAACAGACTCTTGTGTTTGCACATTTGCATTCACACTTTGGAGGTTAGTACTCACACTTTTATCTGGTGTCATCGCATCACCAATGTACCATGGTTGGCCCAGCTCAAACCTTTATTCTTCTCTAATCCAATCTTCATCTTGTTTCTGAAATCTTGCTTCTTCCTCAAGAGTCATTCTCAAAGCTTCTGCATCAAACTCATCTTGCATAGCTTTTGCAGCAGCATCCATCTCTTCTTCTTCTTCTTCTAATAGCAAATTTTCCATATACTCGTGCTCCATACATTCCCTAATATCAGCCTCAGTCATTTCCTACAAAAACGATAAGATCAACACAAGTTACCTATAATTAGATTCATGCCCTACCTATCAACACAAGTTACCTAAAAGCTTACAAAAGAGTTTACCTGTTCATCAATTAGATTCATGCCCTTACCTCTTCCACCCCTTCCCCTACCTCTTCCCCTCCTTCCGGCACCCCTTCCAGCACCCCTTCCAACACCCCTTCCAACACCCCTACCTCTTCCCCTCGTTCCAGCACCCCTTCCAGCACCACTTCCAACACCCATAGGCTCACCTATTCCACTTGCTGCCTCACCTCTGCCACCACTTGCCTCACCACCACTTGCTGCCTCACCTCTACCACCACTTGCTGCCTCACCTCTTCCACCACTTGCCTCACCTCTGCCACCAGTTGCCTCACCTCTCCCACCACTTGCCTCACCTCTGCCACCACTTGCCTCACCTCTCCCACCTCTTCCCCTAGAACCTCTTCCACCACCTCTGTTAGATGCAAAATGACAATACTCCTCTTCTCTTCTTCTACTAGCTGGTTTGTTAACTGTTGGTGGTTTTGGTACATGATCTTTATCACAGCCCCTCTTGTTATGTCCTTTCTCATAACAATTAGTACATGTCATTTGTCTTCCAACCCTACTTACCTGTGTACCATTGTTTTCACCAACAACCTTCACCCTTTGTTTCTTTGGCCTTCCAGGCATCCTTTTCACAATGGGTGGCAAGAGAGGTTGTTTGTGTACCCTTTTCCACATGTTACTACCATATATAGGTTTAATATTAAACTGGTAAGTCTCAAACCATTTTTGTTGGCTGTAACAGTGATCCACTCCCTCCTCTGGCTCTTTATTTAAAAACAAATAAGCACAAACAGCATGAACACAGGGAATACCTGATAACTCCCACAACCTACACATACACTTCTTGAGATGGATGTTTACACCATAACTTTCATCACCCCTCCTAACTTCAAGCTCCTGAAAACCAGTTTGTGCCACTGTCCATAACCTATATTTGTAAAATAAAACATTTAGATACAATCCTACTCATAGTAATGGAAGTAATAAAAATGGTTATTCACCTTTGTTCGTCTATTAAAAGTGATAATCTTTTCTTCATAGAAGGTGTGATTGTGTCTTCCAAGTTTATTGCTTTGTGGTGCATATGAACTAGTCTTTGCATGACATACAGTCTGATGTCCTCTAGCATAGTGATGATGGGCTTTGTTCTTTGAACAAGTATAGCTCTGTTGAAACTTTCTGCTATACCATTTTCAAATGAAGGACATTTGGAATTTAAGTCAAAAAAGGCTCTACACCATGTGTTGGGATTCCTCTTCACAAGATAGTTATATGCCTCTTCATTTACTCTTTTCAATTGATCCATCTTGTTGTAGAAGTGTTGTTCCACAGTTGTTGAAGCTGCACTCCAAAACAGCCTTTGTAAGTGCACACCACTAAACTTTCTTTTGAAGTTTGCAAAAACATGTCTGGTACATTTCCTGTGTTCAGCATTGGGTAGCCAATCAGACACAGCATCTAGCAAACCCTGTATAAGGAAAAGCTTTATATGAGTAACAAGTGAAACCAAGTGAAAAATTATAAGGAAAAGATGAAGGAAACAAGTACCTTGTGTGAGTCAGATATTACTGTTATTCCATTCCCATGTCCTAACTACAAATCTTCATGTAACAGAGATAAAAACCAAGCCCAATTCACATAATTTTCCACCTTGACTACTGCCCAAGCAATCGGGTACATCTGGTTATTAGCATCTCTGCCAATAGCTGTGAGCAACTCTCCCCTACAAGTGTGTTTTAGAAAGCAGCCATATAAACCAATTACCCTTCTACAACCTGCTTTCCAACCATTTGCAACCCCCTTAAAACAAACATACATTCTTAAAAAGTATGTATTACCATGTTCTGTTGCCTCCTCATCTACTACACAAGTTGAACCTGGATTTGTGTCTAAAAGAGCATGTTGATAGTCCCACAACCTCCCATAATGATCAATCAACCCCCTTCAAAGTCAAATAAAGCTCTCTGCTTGGCTCTCTTGCATTGTCCTAGGCTAACATTAATCTTAAACTTTTCCCTAATTGAAGCCTTCATTTTCAACAGAGGAATGAAAGGGTCATCAATAATTTCCTTTGCATAGTGGTGCGCTATCCATTTATAGGTCACTAATGAACCAAGATTGTAGTTTCTAACACACCTATGTTCAGCTTTTAATGACTTGATTTGGAAAGAGTTTTCTATCCCCATCCAGGATGCCCATAACCTAAAACCACATTTTGCTTTTTGTTTCTTATCATTAGCTATCTTGTGTTTAGTCCAAACAGGTGAGACAGTTTTGGAAGAAACCACTAAAGGCATTGATTTCCTACTTGAACCTTCATAATCTTTGCTAGTACCTTCACCAAATGGGTTCTTCTTACTTGCCTTTTGTTTTTTCTTCTTTTGAACTGGTTTTTTCTTTGTTTTCTTGCACTTACTTTGATCAACATTAGCATCAGGGAATAACTCTTTTTTGGCTTTTGACTTGGTGTTCAAATGACTATCACACCTACCCGCTGCCACATCTCTACCACAGTAAGCTAACAATTGTCTCCAATCATTCTTTTCAAACCACAATTGATACCCCCCAGCAACCCCATAGTTAGCTAAACAAAGCTTCAACTGTTCTGGATGGTCAAATTTCATGCCTAAGATGGGCTGCATATCATTCCAAGGTTGTAAGGGATTGTGCCTCGGATAAGCAATACCCCTTTCAACCTTGTTTTTAGGGTCTAAGTTATGGAATTCAGGGTCTTCAACATTTATATGCTCACTAGCAGGGATGTTTTCATGCATAAACCCACTAAAATGACCCTGGTTACTACACAACTTAGTCAGAAATGGGTCATTGGTACTTATGTTCTAAATCACTACATTCTGTTCCCTTTCATGATAATAATCTACATATTCTAAATCTTCATCATCACTAGAACAGTAAGCATCACTAGAGTCTGGATCATCATAAGTTACATCTTTCTGAACCTTAAAGTCCATTGCATTATACCCTAAATGCTCTGTATATAAATCCACTACCCATTTGCTTTCATACCCAACCCTCATAAACTCTTGCAAATCCTCATCATTTTCTAATGAACATAACCCTTGTTTAATTGTTAAACCCACTTTGCAATAATACAAGCCATAAATAGGGGAATGCACTAACTTTCTCACAAGCTCGAAGAAATCAGCATATGACATACCTTCAAAGTCCCATTCATTTAACTGCTTTTCATCACCATCGCGATAAGAAAAGGGATATGGATCAAAAATACCGTCATGTTTTAGGTTAATGGTAAAAGTCTTGTGCTTCCCCTGATACTGCCCTTTATATTTCCCTAAAAATAAGACAAATAACGTTAGCAATCATGTAGAAAAACATGTTTAAACCAAAATAAAACAACATATAATCAATAATTAAGGATACCTTTCGTCATGATGTGATTTAATTGAAGCAATTACTTGATTGAAATTTGGGTGTACAAATTAGGGTTCATTACGATTTGGGGGAAAATTTTCTCTGTGTGTGTGTGGATAATGGATTTCGTAGATTGTGTGTGTGTGTGGATAAGGTGATAAATAAGTGAGTGGATTGCACCCAAAATATCTAGGTGGATATCTACGTGTATATTAAAAATAAAAAAAATGGTATAAACCGGCTAACCAACGTGACGTGTCGGTTAAACTTGACATTTGACCTATTAAAAACGGTTACCAGGAAAGTTGCTAGTAATATTCGAAACATATATAAAGTACAATGGTAAGATTAGTATTTTATGTTCATTATTTGTAATATCGAGAAAAAAAGTAAAGTTTGTTGGTAATTTATGGCTTTAACCCTTAAAAATAATTTAACTTGTAAAATAAGTACTTGTACAATTTTAACCGGACCCGTAAATTTAATTTAGACATGTCATGAACCGGACCAAATAAACCCTTGAACCGGACCAAACAAACACCCCTTTAACAGTGGCAAACTGGCTTGGCCGATTGCCACTGCTAGGGTAACATTACCACCGGCCTAAGCTGGTGGTTCCCACTCGGCTGACCGCGGTTGCGGTTCCCCCTGCTTAACCCAAAACCGCCACCGACTGAGCCGGTGGTGGTGGCTTGTTGCTGCCGAGACCCCAACCGAACCATAATGACACCTCGACGCGAGTCGGGGTCCCTTGTCCTTGCTGCCGACCGAGATCAACACCACCGAGACATGAGGTCTCGGTTGGTGGTGCGAACCAAGACACACCGAGAGCCTTGGGGCTCTCGGTTGAGTGTCGGCCGAGCAACCAACCCACAAACACCTTTTTAATTTACCCCATGATTTGTTTAACATGTTTTTAATTCTTATTTTTATAAACCCATAGTCACATGTTCTTAATTAATAAAAAGAATAAAAAGAAAAGGTTTTACGGATTACCGAATACGTGTAATGATTGGAGAACAATAACACGAACACAATGCTTGAATTTTATTAACCAAAACTCAATCAAACACCTCCTTGGTGTTTGCTGTTGCCGGCGGCTAAAGAGAGAAAAAGGAAGAGGCTAGGGTTTTTGATTTTCTTGAAAAACTCTATAAAGTGAAAAGGTGTTAACCCTTTTGTTATTTTAGTAAAAATCAACATGGGCTTGGCCCTTGTCTCTTTGGTGCCGCGACATGTAGGGCCCACAAGGGAAAAACCCGAAGTTTTTCCCGTGTTCTAATTTACGTGTTCGTACGTTCGTGTTTTCGTGTTATAATTGTTCGTGTTATATTTAAATACTTGTACGTAACGATATTAATCGTGTTACAATAATTAAGTACGTAATTACGTGTTCGTGATTTTTACGTTCATGATTTCATGTTCGTGATTATAGTTATTATTGTTAATAATTATTGTGTACTATCACGTACTTAATACTTATCGTGTAATAATACGTACATAACTTCTGAAATTACTGATCGCGACACGTGTTCATGCTATAAAAGGAAAGTTTTAATATGTACGAACGTTTACTAAGTGTACTGTTCATGGTAAAAGCATGCGGGTTTTACAACTCTTCCCCCTGAAAATAATAATTCGTCCTCGAATTATAGATAAAGTAAACTGAAAGAGGAACATACCCAAATTCAAAATATGAAATGAGGGTAGAAGCCCAGATAGACTCCTCTGTTTCCCAAGTGGCTTCTCGCTCGGTATGATCTCTCTAAAGGATTTTGACGAATGGAATCGTCTTCTTCCTCATAACTCGTTCTTGTCTGTCAAGAACTCGTTCGGGTTCCTCTATGAAGGTAAGACTTCACGAATCTATTCCAGTGGATACTAAACCATGTGAAGGGGATGATACTTGTACCCTCTAAGTAAGGACACATTGAAAACGTCATGAACGTGAGAAAGCTGCGGAGGTAACGCTAAGCGATAAGATACTTCACCGACTCGCTCGATGACATCAAACGGTCCGATGAACCGAGGACTGAGTTTCCCTTTGATTCCGAAACGTCTAACACCACGTGCCGGCGATACCTTAAGAAAGACGTGATCTCCTATGTTGAAATGTAAGTCCCTACGATGCTTGTCGGCATAACTCTTCTGACGTGAACGATGTGACAACCGTGGTTTTGAGGTTCGCCACTCGGTCTTATTTTTGGTTATTTTATGTGTGACTATTTGATTTCGTGTTTACATGTTTATTTTGCGTAAACAAGGTTGGTGTGGACATCGTATATGGGTATAAAGTACTCATAAGTAAATCGAGGAACGGTTATTTCATGTTCATGAGCTCACAATGTAGTGACTATAAAATGAGATGGTGTTATTTGGTGGTTTTACGTATACGTATATGTATTATAGAAAATCGTATTTTTACGATTTAAGGTTTAGCATTTAGGGGTCTCGGAAGAGGTATTTAGTCACGGGAGTATTTTTCGGGATGGTTTTAAGTCATTTAGGACTTAGTTATAAAGTTTATTTCAAAATTTGAGATTTTTTCTAACACTGTATATTTTACGTCTTTTACGGTATTCGCGTAAAAACTGACTAGTTTTACGGTTTTGCGGTTTTGGAGGCATTAGGAGCTGAAATAAATTAAGAAAAATTAAGGTAATATTAATAAGATATTAATTAATAATAAAATAAATAGAAAAACGAAATTTAGGAGGGGATAGTCGGTTTTTATGATTAAAACAAAAAGGAAGGGAAAAATTTAAGGAAAGTTGGGTTTGGGTTGGGTTAGGACTCACCCACATCCTATATAATGTATTACACTAAATCAAAACTTCATTATTTTCTCCTGGAGACAAAGAAATTCGTGGGTTTCACATAAAATTAGGGTTCTTCATAAATATTGGGTTTCTTCATCTTCCATTAATCTAAAGGTAAAACTTTCATAACCCTTTTCAATTTAAATTGTTTAATATTTTCTTTAATCATATTATGATGGATTTAGGTTAGGGTTTAATTTAAAAACAGTAAATTAATGTTATATTAATGATATCATGATGATTACATAAACTAGGGCTTGTATTTAATGGGGTTATGGATAATTAATTAGGTTAAATTGATTAAACCCGTTTTTAAAAACTGGGCAGAATTTTGAGTAAATTGTTTTGATCATATTGGGAGTTCTATAAACTCTTAATTTGCGATTCAAGTATCCCTGAAAAGTTAATTGAAGTGGCTTTCCAATGCAAAAACGATAACTAAATTGGATGTCGGCAAGTGGGTCAAAAACAGGTTACAACAGTCGGAGGTCAAAACAGTTTTGAAGTCAGCCTGTTTTCTTTTTAAGTTTTGGGTTGTTTGGGGTACTTAGGGTTGCATAGAGACATTCAAACGAACATGAGAGATGGTTTATATATTATAGTAAGTATCTGCATTGGGGCTAAGGTTGTGGTTTAGGGTAAGACCCCCTAATCATAACAAACTTTTTGTAGGTTTAAAATCAGTAAATCTGGAATGACAAAAGTATATATATATATATATATATATATATATATATATATATATATATATATATATATATATATATATATATATATATATATATATATATATATATATATATATATATATATATATATATATATATATATATATATATATATATATATATATATATATATATATATATATATATATATATATATATATATATATATATATATATATATATATATATATATATATATATATCGGGGCCTTAACAGTAGCTTTAAGGTTGGGGCAAGTGAGGTGTTTGCTAACATATATAAAGGCATAAATATTCCCTTTACAGAGATCATGGGTATGTTTAAGTGGGCGTTTGGCTTATAGTTTGGAGACCTAAAACCAGGACTGTTTTGGGTAAAATGTTAACGGGACGGGTTATGAATTATAATGAGTTAAGGGCTTTATAGAGGGGTCTAATGAGATGCTTAGAGCATATAAATGAGGTATTTATATAGGAGGAGGTTATATGTCCATCATAGGTTGATGAGCCATCTTAGTTATTGGTTCATGTTTTGATTATCTGTTTTTGGTTTGTTAGCTTTTTGCTAGTGCGAGGACTTTTGGAGAAGCTCAATCAGGTGAGTTTCATAGTCCCATGTTTACTAATGTTTATGACTTCCAGATGGGATGGAAGAGACACTGTTATGTTATTTATAAATGATGATGTGAATGTTTGGCGTTGGTAATGGACTTATGTGTTCATACTTAAATGATTAACTGCTAGTCAATTCTTGATTATTTATGTTTTGACTTGGTACCAAGGGGTTATTGGCAAGGCGGGGCCTTGGTATTTGGTTCATAGGTGTTTGGATGCCTATGGGAGTATGGTGTTTGGTATGGCTGAGAGCCTTGGTTTTGGTTTGATTAGTTAAATCTTGAATGTTAGTTTGTTAATGCATATTAGTATCACATTGTCCACGTGTTTTTAACTTTTGGTTGTTACTCACAGCTTTTGGTATGATTTTGACGTTTGAGTCTAAACCTATGACTCTCACCAACTTTATGTTGACGTGTTTTAGTGTCTCTTTCAGGTGATACTATGGTTAAGCATGAGAACATAAGTGGCTAGGATTTGGAGAGAGAGTAGGAATGCATTATAAGGAGATCCCCGTTTCCTTCTTAGTTTTTATTTTTCCATTTAATAAGTGATACTGTTGGCACACATATGTTTGTTTGGTTATGTTATTTGTTTGTCTTGGGTAAGAGGTAAGACTGTTACCTACTTACCTAGACTCCTGCTATGTTGAGATATTGTCATGACATTTGTGTCGCCATTTATGACATTATATTGGCATTTTAGTTTTCTCTATAGAGACACCGTTTGTTGTGATGATATCCATACGTCGCGCCCCATATTCTGCCATGGTGGGGTGTGACAAACGAGCTTCTTTCAATTTCTGCTTAGCTACAACGACCTTCTCGTTAGTCAACTCAATCATCTTCGGTCCTTCAAGTGTTCGCTCTCTAACTTGATCCCAGTAGATTAGGGCACGACACTTCCTGCCATACAACATCTCGAATGGTGCACACTTAATGCTGGTGTGGCAACTGTTATTGTACGCAAACTCTACTAAATAGATGTAATCGTCCCAATCTCCTGTCCACTCCAATGCACATGACCGAAGCATGTCTTCTAATGTCTGAATAGTTCGCTCTGATTGTCCGTCTGTTTAAGGATGAAAAGCCGTGCTAAGCTTAAGTTTTGTACCCCAAGCTTTCTACAGACTCTTCCAAAATCGCGAAGTGAACCGAGGATCTCTGTCCGAGACGATACTAGATGGAGCACCATGAATTCTCATGATCTCCTTCTTGTAAGTATCAGCGAGTTTGCTGACCGGATCATCCTTGCTGATCGGTAAGAAATGAGCTGACTTAGTAAGTCGATCAACGATAACCTAAATCGCATCATGCCTCCTCTTTGTCTGTGGAAGACCAGTAACAAAATCCATGGTGATCTTGTCCCACTTCCACTTTGGAATGTCTAACAGTTGTAGTAGACCACTAGACCGCTGATGCTCGATCTTAACCTGCTGGCAGGTAAGACATTTGGAGACATAAGTAGCAACATCTTGTTTCATACCACTCCACCAAAAGTACTTCTTGATGTCGTGGTACATCTTGGTCGAACCAGGATGAATGGAGAATAGGGAGCTATGAGATTTAACTAATAATGCTTCCCTAAGAGTAAGATCATCAGGAACATAAAGTCTGGTGCCCTGCCATAAGATACCATCGTCATCCAACCGAAACTCCGTTTGCTGATTCAAGTTCTGAATAATCGCCCAAATTTCACCATCATCTTTCTGAGCTTCCTTGATCCTAGAGAGTAACTCAGGTTCCACTCTAAGATTAGCCCAGTTACCCTGCTATCCACGTACCATGATCTCAATGTCTAGTCGCTCCAAGTCTCTTATAATCTCTTCCTCAATCTTAATACCGTTGATCATACCGGACTTTCTATTAAGTGCATCTGCCACTACATTCGACTTGTCGGGATGATACTTCAGATTAATGTCATAATCCTTCAACATCTCTAACCATCTTCTCTGCCTCATGTTCAGTTCACGTTGAGTGAAGATGTATTTCAGGATCTTGTGATCTGTGAAGATATCACATGATTCTCCATACAAGTAGTGCCTCCATATCTTCAATGCAACCACGACTGCTGCAAGTTCCAAGTCATGCGTAGGGTAATTCTCCTCATAAGGCTTAAGCTGCCGTGAAGCGTACACAATCACTTTCCCATGTTGCATGAGAACACAGCCAAGTCCCTTCCCTGAAGCATCACTGTAGATTTGAAATCCACCTATACCAGATGGGAGAGTAAGAATCGGTGCAAATACTAACTTCTGCTTTAGGTCTTCAAAGCTCTTCTCTCTTTCTTCAGTCCAGACGAATTTCTCCCCTTTCCGCATCAGTTTGGTCAATGGCAGTGCTAAACTGGAAAAGTTCTCTACGAACCTACGGTAGTAACCAACTAAGCCTAGGAAACTGCAAACTTCAGTCTCTGATGACGGTCTTGGACACTTGGTAATAGCCTCAACCTTTGCTGGATCCATGGTGATTCCTTCTGCTGACACAATGTGGCCTAGGAATGCCACCTTGTCTAACCAGAACTCACACTTGGAGAATTTGGCATACAGCTGCTTCTGGCAAAGTATCTGTAGTACAATACGAAGATTGTCTTCGTGTTCCTCCTTTGACTTAGAGAAAATAAGAATGTCGTCAATGAAGACAATTACGAACTTGTCCAGGAACTCATGGAAAATACGGTTCATCAAATCCATGAAAACAACTGGAGCATTGGTAAGGCCAAATGGCATGACTACGAATTCGTAGTGCCCATAACGTGCACGGAAAGCAGTCTTGGCGATGTCCTGCCCTTTAACCCGTAACTGATGATAGCTCGACCTTAGATCAATCTTGGAGAAATGTTTGGCCCCTTGGAGTTGGTCAAACAAGTCATCAATGCGTGGCAATGGATATATATTCCTGATGGTGATCTTGTTAAGCTCACGATAATCTATGCACAGACGCATACTGCCGTCCTTCTTCTTTACGAACAGAATAGGTGCGCCCCATGGAGAACCACTAGGTCGAATGAAACCGCGTTCTAACAGTTCCTACAGTTTTTCCTTTAACTCCTTCAGCTCTATGGGAGCCATGCGATAAGGAGCCTTGGAAATTGGCTCAGCTCCTGGGACGAGCTCAATATTAAACTCCACTTCACGAGCAGGTGGTATGCCCGAATGTTCTTCTGGAAACACGTCTGGGAATTCTGACACGATCGGTTGATTCTGGATAGATGGGGATTCATCCTCCAAATCATGAACAGTCGCAAGACAGCCCTCACAACCATGTGACAGTAGTGCACGTACTTGTAAGGTTGAAATTATTTGTACAGAGCTTCTGGGTACGAACCCGTTGTGAATGTACTCTGGTGCATTTACATCACTGAAGATGACCTGATATGTATGGCAGTCAATGGTGGCGTGATGTTTGGATAGCCAATCCATGCCTAATATCATGTCAAAATCGTACATATCCAGTGGAAGTGCGTCAACAGGACGAATCTGTCGTCAAACTCTAAGGGAAGGCTCTTGTACCCATGGATTATGCGTACAGAGTCTCTTAAAGGCGTGGAAATGTTTAATACATTATCTAAAGGCATAGGGGATATCCTAACATTCTTGGCATAAGCAGTAGAAATGGCTGAATGAGTAGCACCCGTGTTAAATAAAACACATGCAGCTTGACCATACATATACAAGATTCAAGTGATGGTACCTGTATACTTGTTGGCCTGATCACTAGAAGTCGTGTACACCCGTCCAATAGTAGGAGGTGGCTTGGAAACAGCATGTCCAGTTGTGCCCTCCATCTCGCCCTTGCGATAGTCCTTCATGCGATGACCAGTAAGGCCACACTTGAAGAAAGCATCGCTATCGTGGTGACATGGAATGGGTGCCTACGGTTGCAGGTAGTGCAGAGAGGGTGAGTATACCCTCCAGCAGGTGCCCTTGCTGGCCGGGAGCCTGTTCGGAAAAGTACACATGAGACATGGTTCATAGGTACAAAAGGACAATGTGATGAATCGTAAGACGTAATACCAATGATAGCTGGACGGTTAGGCTGTGAACCTCTACGGTCCTGCTCCCTTCCGTTACCATGATTCTTGGTAGAAGATGCTAAAGTGTCAGAATTATGAATCATAACGTGTAACATAAGAAATGAGTAAGTTTAGGGACCCTGCTGCTGTTGGAGTTACCAGCGTTGTTACGGTAATTATCATTACCACCACGCCTATCCGTAGCAAAACGGTCTTGAGTCTGACCATTGCCCTTGGGCTGAGTAGGCTGCTGCTGAGTAGCCGGTTAAGACCAGTCCCCAGTCTTCTGCCTGAAAGATACAGTTTACAGAGAAGGATAAATATTGGATAGTACTGAATGAATTGAAACGGTCATCGTTGAGTGACGAACAATTACCTCTTCTCGGGTCTCTCTGCTTCCCCGAATTCCTCTCTCTCTTGCAGCATCTCCAGCTTACGTGCTGCATCGGCTACTTGTGCCACCGTGTTGAAGGTAGCACACACCAAGTTGTTGGCGGCCGATGTACGAAGAGCCCAACGAAAGTGGTATGCTTGGTCTTCGGCAGTACCTGCTGCTGCGCCAAGAAAACCAGCCAAACGAAGAAAGCGCTGCATGAACTCGTTGTTGTTCTCCCCAGTTCTCTGCCTGACCCCGTGGTACTCTCTTTTCAACTTGTCTTGCTCAGTCTTGGGGAAGAACTGCCCAATCACTAACTCCCTGAACTAAGCCCAAGTCAAGCCAACCACCCAATTGTCACCTCCCTCAGACTGCTTCACTGCCTTCCACCATCCTAGTACGTCACCTTCGAACTTGTAACAGGCCAACCTCGACTTGAAGACGGGGTCGCAACCCATTGCATCAAATATCTTCTTGATATGAGCTAACCAGCTTTTAGCCTCACTAGGGCTGTCAGTTCTCTCGAAGGATCGAGGACGTTGCTTGTTGAATCTCTCCAGCCATGTGACCAGTGTTGCTGGAGGAGGAGGAGGAGGATTAGGATGCTGGTGCTGGTTGTTGGCAGCCTGCACCTCGGCCCTGATGTCCTTCCTCAGCTGAGGCAGCAGAGCCTGCATCGCAGCTTGGACTGCTGCATTGAGTTGTTCCTGCTCGCATGTGAGAACCATATGACAGTATAAAACAACATGCATGATTAAACTGATAAAACATAATATATACATGAAAAAAATTGCCAATAAATCATGAGAAAATTTTTATGCATTGAAAACAGTGCATGAATGCATGATGCAATTTATAAAACTTTTATATGCGCGTGGGTAAACGCCTATGGTCAGTTCACCCAAAACAAAAACATGGCAAGGGGACGCCTATGGGTTGGTCCCAAAGTTAAAAGTTTCGATAAAAGCACATGCGACTAAATAGGGTCAGTCCTGTACCAACCATTACTTATTCATAAACCCGCGAAAATGACATATGACATAAATGCATGAAAACAATGAATGCGTCAAAACCGACTGTCAGTTCTAGGAAGACCATAGTGACTACCCACTAATCACAGGTCATGTTTTGAGAGCCTAAAGATCGAAACCTGTCTCTGATACCATAATTGTAACACCCCATTTTGGTAAATGGAATGTCACGCGTGATTATGGCATGTCATAAAAGCATACAAGGTAAATGTCTTAAAACATTAAAATGACCATGACAGAAAATACTAGAAACAAACATCGGTACCCCAAGTATAAGCTCATCACACACAAACATAAGTACTATAAAGGAAAAGGACTAAACAATGTCCAAAGAAATAAGTAGCAAAATGTATGATGAAATGCATAAAGTAGAGAAGGCTAGATAGCTTCCAATCCATATGCACGTACGCTTAAAGTCTACGAGAGCCCTTGAGTACCTCGCCGTTTGGGAACATGAAAGGAAAACGGCTGAGCATAACGCTCAGTGCACGGATATACAAGTATAACATGGAATAACGTAAGCATAAAGACTAATAGCAGCAGAATAATATAAGTTCTAAGCAATCTGGAATCATGTTCATAAAACTGGTTTTATAGTTTGATAATACTTATGCTTTAATGTAAAATCTGTATTAATTAGCCAAATAGCTCATATAGGTCATGAGGTTCCACCGTGCATGAATACTTGGAGGGGAGACCTTGTCATGCAATTAGAGGGGTTGCCTCTAATTAAATAGTCTGGGTAGGAGGGATCAACTCCTAGTGAAGGATGCACGACACACATCGCATTCACTCTAATAATACTGATAAACATGTAACTAGGATGCACCCATATGCCCCACATGATAATATAATATAATGGCCAAAGCTGAAAAAGGGACGTCACGAGCAATCACTTCGCTGTGGGGAAGTCATAACACTGGTGCCTCCAGTGTTATGGTACCTCCATAACTAGGTGACACTGGTCATGCATGTATATGGCTTAGGCTCTTAAACTAACGTAACTAATCAAACATACAAAACAATACTGGGAAAACAGTTGGCTGCAAACGGGGAATCCTAATAAGGAAAGAATGTCCATACTAAAGGGACGAAAAATCCGTACCTTGTGTCTAGTGAACGAAAAAGACGAACGAAAGGAAGTCCTACTCCGATCTCACTAATGCTACATAAAATGGGATACATGTATAAGTATTTTGTTTACTGAATACTTAACTGATTTTATATCGTGTCTTAGCTTGTTTTATATGTTCATGTCTTGTTTTACTGATTTTAAGGTTATGCTGTATTTATCATGTATTTTGATTAAGTATTACTTGTATTTCTTGTATTATTATACTTGTTGCGTAATAATAAGTAACTTTCTAAAAATAGCAGGTTTCCTAAAATAGAAAGTTTCCAAAAATAGATTAACTTCTTAAAATAGATCAGTTTCTAAAAATCGAAAGTTTTCAAAAATAGTAAGTTTCCTGAATTAGAAAGTTTCCATATTTAGAAATAAGCTGGATTAATAAGCTAATAATATAAGCTTAAGTTTACTGGTAAATATCATAAGTCATGTGATTATTAGTATAGTTTATTAATAATATCATGTTAATTAAATAAACTATAGGTTATATGATTTTATTAAATATAAGCTTGATTTAATTAAATTAAGGTGTATAAAATACTTAGGTTAAAATATGTATTAATACTTTATTAATTATAACCTAAGTCATGATTATTAATTAATTATATTCCATGTCTTAATAATTAATTAATACTATAGTCTAAATTAAATAAATAAATACTTAGGTTAAAACATGTATTATTTAATAAATAATAATTAACTTAAGTCCATGATTAATTAAATTAATTATAAGTCATGTTTAATTCATTTAATATCTTGTTAAAAATAATATAACTTATAAAATAAATACTTGTACATTTTTAGTCACGAACCGGTCCCGTGAATTTAATTTAGACATGTCATGAACCGGACCGAATAAACCCTTGAACCAGACCAAACAAACACCCCTTTAACAGTGGCAAATCAGCTTGGCAAGTTGCCATTGCTAGATTAACTGTTGTTCACTCTTCAAGACTGCATTAGTATGATACTTGATGGTTGATTTTTGTTGGTAAAAGTATGATGCCATCCTCTACAGATATTTGGATTCGGTCAGTGAATAGATGCTACATTTTCGAAAGTCCTTTTGATTATTCTGAAGGAACTCAGTAGTTTTGAACCTGCATCAAAGGTAAATAAACTATTTCTTTTATGTTCTCATTATTTTGAATTATTTTCTAGATTCAAATGTAATACTTGGAAGAGAAAATGCAACCTATTAGCAAAGGATTATAAAAAAGACAGCAAGGAATTGTTAATGGCTGAAAACGATCCACTTTAGAAACTTTTTGGAAGGTAAGAAGAATACCGTATTGACAAAGTTACTCAAAAATATGCAAAAAGTTATTAGTATTTCTGTAAGAATTATTAGCCGACCGTCATAAATTATTACTTTTCTTAAACACTCATTCCCTATCACGTGATAAGTGGAGACCATCTTTTGGTGGTGGAGGTGGTGCTAATGCGGGTGGTGCAAAGAGTTGGCCTTCATCGAAGCTCTCAAAGTGAAGTGTAAAGATTGGGATTTTGACTCTATCCGGGGTTTGTAACTCTGGTTTTTAGTATATTAGCGAAAAATGATGTAGTTATTTTTTAATTTTGGAAAGAACTAGAACATACCCGTTGTAATAATGTGACAACCGGGAATTTTCTAGACCTTAAATAATAAAAATTTATATTATTTAATAATCGAAATTCGTTTTCGAGAGATATCAAAGTTATTTTAATTAAAAACGAGAGTTATTTTACATATTGTAAAATACTGCGCAAAATCTAAAAACTGACGCGATATAAATTAAATTTTTATTTAATTACTCAGAAATATTTGCTAAAAATATTTATTGAATTATCTGACATTTTTATTTTGGTTTTAATAACGTACGTTGGAAACGAGAACATTCAAGTGGAATTTATTTTTCTATGAACGCAACTATTTGAGTTAAACGATAAACAATAACGATTTTAAATAAAAATGTAGACAATTGTGAAAATTAGTCGAGTAAATACTCTACTTTAATGGAAAAGTAATTTTGAAATGAACGGCGCAACATTCGTTGAATGAATCAAATTTTTACTTTTATAAACGAGTCCCGAATCATGCATTAACAAAAGTTATAAGAAAAATTACATTTTTAATCCTTGTATTATTAAAAACCTTTCATTTTGTTTTATCAAAAGTTTATTAGTATAAATAAGCAAAAATTAGGGTTTTATTTCATTTTCCCCTCAAACCCTAACCCTAGACAAACACACACATAACCCTAGCCATTTCCGGCGCCTACACTTTTTCCGGCGAGTATTTTCTGGCTACCTAAACCTGCCGCCGCCGCAACCCTTAAATGATAAATCGGAGTGATTTATGCAGCACCGCCAAACCTGACGCCACCCATTCACCTATTTCGTTTCCACCTACTACACCACACAGCCGCCACTAGATCCGTCACCATCAACCATCATCTCGTGCCCTTATTCACCACACGAACGCCACACAACCGCCATATATCACAGCTATCCTCATCTCACCATCAACAAAACCACCTATTGTAACCAACCGTCGTTGTAGCGACATCTACACCAACAACCGCCATCAACAAAACCACCAGATCCATCGTCGCCGCCATGAAAAACAACCAGTCACCAATCCACCTTCATCATCACCACGTGGTGTTTACCACCACTAGCGACGCAGATACACGACGAATCTCCACCACCGCCGGCTACTGTCATCAGCCTAGTAACCACTATGTCGCCACACAACAAGGGTGTTTGTTCGATTACCAGCAGCGGGTTGTTTTGTTGCTACAAAAATCAGTAATGGGGTGTTTGTTTTCGGGCAGAAAACACCAACAAAAGGGTGCGTCAGGTTCGGGTTAAAAACACCACGAGAGGAGTTTGTTTTTGGTTGTAACCCAAGGGTGGGTTCGGTTTTCTCGATAACACCACAAGGTTGCGTTCGGATCAGCTTGAGGGTGCGTTTAATGCGGGCAGGAAGGAACACAACAGGGACGTTTGGTTCGTTGTTTAACTGCAGCAAGGGGGTGTTTGGTTCGCTGATTTACAGCATGCCACAAGGGTGTTTCTTGCTGATTTCAGCAGAGATAAAGGTGCTTTGGTTTGGAAGCATCACACAAAGCGGCGTTCGGGATTAGTTAATGCAGTTAGGGTGCGTTTGGCGCTGGCAGAAAGGGATACAACAAGGGTTACGGGAGCGTTGGGATTGCGGCAGAAAGTGTAAGGGTGCGTTTGGTTCTGCGGTCAGTGTATTACGGGGCGTTTGGGGACTGCAGATACGCGATAGGAGTGCGTTTGGGTTCGCAGAAAGTCATAAAAGGACGTTTGGGTTGCTGGTTATTAGTCTTGATCGTGTTTGGACGTGACACGTCAAGGGTTTAGAAGTGCCGGCATGATTTTAGCTCATGGTTTGTTGTGGCTTAGGAATCGGCTAATAAGTATCTAACTTTATTATTTAATTAAAGACGGATTTAACGGTTGTATACAAATATAAGTATATATAAGCGGCTAAATAAATATGTCGAATACTATTACTATCACGAGAACAATAAAATATTTATACGTTTAAATATGTGTTTAAATAGCTTACATCGAGCGTTTGGTTTTTAAATTATAACACATTGGTTGTGTTTAGTTCTATTTAATTATGGTGATTAAATAGTTAGTTTAGATATATGTTAAAACGTGATTTGCATAGCGTATATTGTCTGGATAATTGGAGAATAGATTAATATGGAAAAGGTTGTATAAACGAAAAGGTCATGTCGAAATTTTTATAAAATTCTATACTTTATATTTTGTTAGGTACAAACTACTATTATATTGGTAAATCGATAAATAAATAAATACTATTATATTTGTAAGCGATAAAAATAAATGGATTCTATTATATTGATAAACCGATAAAAGTTATATTTTTACTTAAAACTGACAATTAATAACAAAGTGGTGATTTTTTTTAAAATGTGTCGAACTATCTAATTATTTTTATCACGATCTTTATACTGTAAGTACAAAATAAATATATACTTTAATTTATTTTGTAAGATTGTTGTCTCTATTATATAATTCAACATAAGAAACTATGTTATTCAAAATAAATATATACTTTGGATATACGTAATGTGTACGTAATACATTAAATATTTGGTGTGAGCCTATGTTATTCATTTTATTTAACCAGCCACCAAACTACTATAACTTGGAACTTAAATATTTTATCAACGGGTCATGTTGATGTACATATTTATCGAGAACTCAAATATACATTTTTAAGTTATTAGATTTAGCCGATCAGTTAAACCACAACACCATGACCGAGCCGTATCGATTTCCGTTTGGGCGGAGCGTATTATTAGCATCACTATTGTTCGCGCTACTACGTCGAGGTGAGTTCATACCCCACATTTTCTTGTTTTAAATCGAATTATAAATGTTTTATAATTTCTCTTTGGGGGAGGTACATGCTTGGTCAGAAACTACTTATAAACTTGTTTGGTTGTCAATAACTGCTTATCTGTTTTTAAACGTCTTGATTGTCATAAGATAATTTTAAGCTTATTTGGTTGGTCATAAACTATCTTTAAACTGATTTAACTGTTACGTGCTGAGTGGTCAACTCCATTAATTGTTATACGTAATACTTATGAATGTTGATACCAAAATTTCTATTGGGGGTTTCATAGCCCAAAACTTTAACTGCTTTTTCACTGGTTCTCGGGTAGAGACAATGGTTGCAAGAATGAACACAAGTGCATATACTCGTTTATGTATTGGTCTAAGTCCCGCTTTAACCCAAATTACTTTGGCCCATTGTCATGAACCGTTAATTTTGGCCGGATGACCGGACGAAAGCGCGAATGTTATGGATAGATCTATCGGGGTTGACGCCCCTGTCTGGCTTGGTCCAACATAGGACAAGCGGGCACAATTTCATTTGAGTCTGAGGACGGATGTCGTGGGTTAGGCATCCGTAGGGGCTGCATTATATGATTATACTATCGGTGTTGTTAACGCTTCGGTGTCATGAGCTTAGACAATAATAAATGCCTTTTTTTGTGACTTTGTATTTGTTATATTGTCACAAATGGTTGGAAAATCTTGTGGTTCATCAAACACTTCTTTATTATCAAGAATCTTATTTGTTAACTGGAATATCTTTTATGATCAGGGAATGCAACTATTAACGAGAACATCTATTATTATCAGTATACTCTGCTTATATACATAAACTCTGTTTTTATCCGTATACTGTCTTTATTATTAACCTTTGTTATTATCAATGAACTTTGTCTTTATCACAAACTCTTTTATTATTAACAAAGTCTGTTTTCATCAAGAAATGCATTTTACTAAGAAATTATGATTTTTTTTAAAAACTTCTATAATTTTTACTGCAGTGGTCGATAGAAACTCTAATTTTTCATAAACACCTTAAAACAAAAACTTATGAACTCACCAACTTTATGTTGACATTTTTAAGCATGTATTTCAGGTACTTGACTATGTGGATTATTTGGAGTCTTCTTTGTGGTTTTTGGCATGTAGAGGTCGTTCTCGGATCAAGCTCTCGATTACTCATGAAGTCACAAGTCCCCAAAGCAAGTCTTCCGCTGCGGTGAATTTGGGGGTGTGACAGATTGGTATCAGAGCCTGGTTATAGAGAACTAGGTTGCATTAGTAACTCTAGACTATAACCGGCTCTCGGTTTTATTTAGTAGTAACATTCATCACATCATACTTATTCTGCTGCTATATGAATATTTACAATGCACGTTTGCTATTGTTTTGTTGCCTATCATGTTATTATTTGTTTACATGAGTTCAATTGCTTGATTAGTCCACGCTGACATATTATATATTTTTTTTATATATGAACGGTAGAACATTTATTGGGCATTGTGAGTTACACAATGGTCCCGCAGTTCGTTTTATAACAAAACCTAGAGACATTATGTGAATTTTTGTTAACGATTGGTCGTGAGTAATCCCCAGGTTCGAGTTAATTCATTCAAAAAGGTTGAGAGGTGTAACAATACTTAATTATGCCTCGGTGGGCCTCATGTTTGATTGATTGTGAGATGGAATTAAGTATGGGACGTTACACAACCTATGATTTTTGATGGATTACCTCGAGGGTGGGTAAGACTCGTAGTCTTACGTAATAATATGGAATGTGTTGTATGCTCAGAGTCGAGCTGAGTCATCGAAAGGTTGAGATGTGTAATAATTCATAACAAAACCCGGGGCCATTCTTTGTGAGTGCGTTTCGAGGCTGGGTTATGATAAGTTATTACTCAGCTTGATGTTTGATGAGTCTTCCTCGAGGATGGGAAGGTTTTGTGTGATTGGATGATTGCTTATTTAGAACCGAGTACTATATAATTATCCTACTTATAACCGGGAGTTTTCTTTGCTTGATATACGTTTACAATCGCCTTATCGCCTATCGACACTTATGTTCTTTGATCCGGTACCCTCGAAACGTCTACTTATGAAAGACGACTTATTTGCAACTCATGCGCTTTACTTTTGGTAATTTTGGATATTATCGTTTAGAAATTTTAGCGATTATGAATTGGGTATTTTGTCGGTGACACTTAGGTAGGATGATTTATGAAGTCTTTATTGAAATGGATTGGGACGCCTCTGCATTTGAATAAAGAAATCATAAATCACCGAACCATAAGTTTATAATGACATATTTGCATAGATAAGGACGCTTCTGTATGCAAATATGTGATTATAAATAAGTGGGCTTAAGGATATCCGACGTGACCATGTATATTTATGGTATTGATTTAGTTCTCCATCTTTGGGAGGGTATTTCTTTTGACTCAGGATTCGTCCATAAAAATTTATCTTATTTCGCCTTGTATCGTATCATTACGACATTTTGACGAGTGATTCCTTAAGCTTCATTTGATTTGCGAATTGTTACGAGAATCTTTCTGAATATATACAAATCGACGTGAAGTAATGGGATGGTGGTGGTGAACCCTTAGAGACGTTTAAGAACTAACGATTTTTCTCAACTCTTCGTTTCGAATTTTATCGTTCTATGAACGACGACCGATTTGTCAGATTGTCATTTAGAACCGCTAAGATATATTCCTCTTCTACCTATTGCTTACCTAATTAACTATTGGTGGAAACACGATTTTAGAAGTTCGGACAGAATGATCTGTGAGCAGATATAAGTGTATTCGATAGAACATTGGGGTAGAACATCAAATCCTTTTCTCTACACTTTTATTACGGTAACAACGATTGAGTTCGAGGAAGAACTCCAAATAACACGGATGTACTGTGACAACCGGGAATTTTCTAGACCTTAAATAATAAAAATTTATATTATTAAATAATCGAAATTCGTTTTCGAGAGATATCAAAGTTATTTTAATTAAAAACGAGAGTTATTTTACATATTGTAAAATACTGCGCAAAATCTAAAAACTGACGCGATATAAATTAAATTTATATTTAATTACTCAGAAATATTTGCTAAAAATATTTATTGAATTATCTGACATTTTTATTTTGGTTTTAATAACGTACGTTGGAAACGAGAACATTCAAGTGGAATTTTATTTTTCCATGAACGCAACTATTTGAGTTAAACGATAAACAATAACGATTTTAAATAAAAATGTAGACAATTGTGAAAATTAGTCGAGTAAATACTCTACTTTAATGGAAAAGTAATTTTGAAATGAACGGCGCAACATTCGTTGAATGAATCAAATTTTTACTTTTATAAACGAGTCCCGAATCATGCATTAACAAAAGTTATAAGAAAAATTACATTTTTAATCCTTGTATTATTAAAAACCTTTCATTTTGTTTTATCAAAAGTTTATTAGTATAAATAAGCAAAAATTAGGGTTTTATTTCATTTTCCCCTCAAACACTAACCCTAGACAAACACACACATAACCCTAGCCATTTCCGGCACCTACACTTTTTCCGACGAGTATTTTTCGGCCACCTAAACCTGCCGCCGCCGCAACCCTTAAATGATAAATCGGAGTGATTTATGCAGCACCGCCAAACCTGACGCCACCCATTCACCTATTTCGTTTCCACCTACTCCACCACACAGCCGCCACTAGATCCGTCACCATCCACCATCATCACGTGCCCTTATTCACCACACGAACGCCACACAACCGCCATATATCACCGCTATCCTCATCTCACCATCAACAAAACCACCTATTGTAACCAACCGTCGTTGTAGAGACATCTACACCAACAACCGCCATCAACAAAACCACCAGATCCATCGTCGCCGCCATGAAAAACAACCAGTCACCAATCCACCTTCATCATCACCACGTGGTGTTTACCACCACTAGCGACGCAAATACACGACGAATCTCCACCACCGCCGGCTGTTGTCATCAGCCTAGTAACCACTATGTCGCCACACAACAAGGGTGTTTGTTCGATTACCAGCAGCGGGTTGTTTTGTTGCTACAAAAATCAGTAATGGGGTGTTTGTTTTCGGGCAGAAAACACCAACAAAAGGGTACGTCGGGTTCGGGTTAAAAACACCACGAGAGGAGTTTGTTTTTGGTTGTAACCCAAGGGTGGGTTCGGTTTTCTCGATAACACCACAAGGGTGCGTTCGGATCAGCTTGAGGGTGCGTTTAATGCGGGCAGGAAGGAACACAACAGGGACGTTTGGTTCGCTGTTTAACTACAGCAAGGGGGTGTTTGGTTCGCTGATTTACAGCATGCCACAAGGGTGTTTCTTGCTGATTTCAGCAGAGATAAAGGTGCTTTGGTTTGGCAGCATCACACAAAGCGGCGTTCGGGATTAGTTACTGCAGTTAGGGTGCGTTTGGCGCTGGCAAAAAGGGATACAACAAGGGTTACGGGAGCGTTGGGATTGCGGCAGAAAGTGTAAGGGTGCGTTTGGTTCTGCGGTCAGTGTATTACGGGGCGTTTGGGGACTGCAGATACGCGATAGGAGTGCGTTTGGGTTCGCAGAAAGTCATAAAAGGACGTTTGGGTTGCTGGTTATTAGTCTTGATCGTGTTTGGACGTGACACGTCAAGGGTTTAGAAGTGCCGGCATGATTTAAGCTCATGGTTTGTTGTGGCTTAGGAATCAGCTAAAAAGTATCTAACTTTATTATTTAATTAAAGACGGATTTAACGGTTGTATACAAATATAAGTATATATAAGCGGCTAAATAAATATGTCGAATACTATTACTATCACGAGAACTATAAAATGTTTATACGTTTAAATATGTGTTTAAATAGCTCACATCGAGCGTTTGGTTTTTAAATTATAACACATTGGTTGTGTTTAGTTCTATTTAATTATGGTGATTAAATAGTCTAGTTTAGATATATGTTAAAACGTGATTTGCATAGCGTATATTGTCTGGATAATTGGAGAATAGATTAATATGGAAAAGGTTGTATAAACGAAAAGGTCATGTCGAAATTTTTATAAAATTCTATACTTTATATTTTGTTAGGTACAAACTACTATTATATTGGTAAATCGATAAATAAATAAATACTATTATATTTGTAAGCGATAAAAATAACTGGATTCTATTATATTGATAAACCGATAAAAGTTATATTTTTACTTAAAACTGACAATTATTAACAAAGTGGTGATTTTTTTTAAAATGTGTCGAACTATCTAATTATTTTTATCACGATCTTTATACTGTAAGTACAAAATAAATATATACTTTAATTTATTTTGTAAGATTGTTGTCTCTATTATATAATTCAACATAAGAAACTATGTTATTCAAAATAAATATATACTTTGGATATACGTAATGTGTACGTAATACATTAAATATTTGGTGTGAGCCTATGTTATTCATTTTATTTAACCAGCCACCAAACTACTATAACTTGGAACTTAAATATTTTATCAACGGGTCATGTTGATGTACATATTTATCGAGAACTCAAATATACATTTTTAAGTTATTAGATTTAGCCGATCAGTTAAACCACAACACCATGATCGAGCCGTATCGATTTCCGTTTGGGCGGAGCGTATTATTAGCATCACTATTGTTCGCGCTACTACGTCGAGGTGAGTTCATACCCCACATTTTCTTGTTTTAAATCGAATTATAAATGTTTTATAATTGCTCTTTGGGGGAGGTACATGCTTGGTCAGAAACTACTTATAAACTTGTTTGGTTGTCAATAACTGCTTATCTGTTTATAAACGTCTTGATTGTCATAAGATAATTTTAAGCTTATTTGGTTGGTCATAAACTATCTTTAAACTGATTTAACTGTTACGTGCTGAGTGGTCAACTCCATTAAATGTTATACGTAGTACTTATGAATGTTGATACCAAAATTTCTATTGGGGGTTTCGTAGCCCAAAACTTTAACTGCTTTTTCACTGGTTCTCGGGTAGAGACAATGGTTGCAAGAATGAACACAAGTGCATATACTCGTTTATGTATTGGTCTAAGTCCCGCTTTAACCCAAATTACTTTGGCCCATTGTCATGAACCGTTAATTTTGGCCGGATGACCGGACGAAAGCGCGAATGTTACGGATAGATCTATCGGGGTTGACGCCCCTGTCTGGCTTGGTCCAACAGAGGACAATCGGGCACAGTTTCATTTGAGTCTGAGGACGGATGTCGTGGGTTAGGCATCCGTAGGGGCTGCATTATATGATTATACTACCGGTGTTGTTAACGCTTCGGTGTCATGAGCTTAGACAATAATAAATGCCTTTTTTGTGACTTTGTATTTGTTATATTGTCACAAATGGTTGGAAAATCTTGTGGTTCATCAAACACTTCTTTATTATCAAGAATCTTATTTGTTAACTGGAATATCTTTTATGATCAGGGAATGCAACTATTAACGAGAACATCTATTATTATCAGTATACTCTGCTTATATACATAAACTCTGTTTTTATCCGTATACTGTCTTTATTATTAACCTTTGTTATTATCAATGAACTTTGTCTTTATCACAAACTCTTTTATTATTAACAAAGTCTGTTTTCATCAAGAAATGCATTTTACTAAGAAATTATGATTTTTTTTTAAAACTTCTATAGTTTTTACTGCAGTGGTCGATAGAAACTCTAATTTTTCATAAACACCTTAAAACAAAAACTTATGAACTCACCAACTTTATGTTGACATTTTTAAGCATGTATTTCAGGTACCTGACTATGTGGATTATTTGGAGTCTTCTTTGTGGTTCTTGGCATGTAGAGGTCGTTCTCGGATCAAGCTCTCGATTACTCATGAAGTCACAAGTCCCCAAAGCAAGTCTTCCGCTGCGGTGAATTTGGGGGTGTGACAAATAAGGCATTTTTTGTCTTAAATCTTTCTTGGGCACTCATGGGTCCTTAAGACCCGTAATCTTAAAGATTCTTTTATTTGAATCTTATTTAAATTTCTAATATATGCATATAGCCATATAGCATGCAAGTTGAATTACCGAATTAGTGAATATTATCTCAAATATGAATGCTTATTCAAGGGATGCTTTTGCTTTTGAAAAATTAGATAATAATTATGCGACATTTGAGCCTTTGTCCAATTGCTACATAGTCACAAGATTACAAGTTCTCATCGACCACGACAACCTTGGAGCTGAGCTATATATTACATCGAACGTTGAGTGTAAAGGGATGGTAAGTATACCAATTAATTCTATGATCAACGCCTACGACCAACGCTGAGTATAAATAAGCTTTACATCAAATTTGACTAGAACTATATACTTTGTAAATGCGTATATTTTATGAAGTTTTATTTCCTCTTTATCATATTATTATTCATGTGTTTTTGTTCGTTATTCACTCTATTATAATTTAACATTATTCTTACTTCATTAACCATTACTTAAACTTATTCAAGGATACTCAAAAAGTACGCCCGTCCATCGGACAGGCTTTGCAATTAGTATATATATATATATATATATATATATATATATATATATATATATATATATATATATATATATATATATATATATATATATCGGCATAAACATACGGTTGGAAAAAAAGAAAAGAAAAAAAAGGAAAAAGGCAATTTTTATTGGGCTTGGATTTTTTCTAAATATCTATATAAGGCTTTTATTAAACAAAAAACTCACAAAAACCCTAGAGAAAAAATACACGCCGATCATAAGAGTTTGTAGGGTTTCAAGACTTTTTTTATCTTCCATTAATTCTAAGGTAAAAACCTTGTTCATCTTTTTAATATAATCATTATGTATTTATTCTAAATCAATAGATGATGGATTTAGGGTTAGGTTTAATCTTAAATCTGTAATTTAATTAATTAAACATGCTAGGATTAATTAGTGTTGAGAATTACACATGGGATGGGTAATTAAGTAAACTAGTTATGGTAAATTCGTTTTTAAAACTAAGGCAGAATTTTGTGTTACTTGTATTGATCATATCTAGAGTTTGAAAAACTTTCTGAGGTCGAATTTGGTACCCAGTCAAAGGTAATTGAATAAGATTTTGAACAAAGGAAATGAGAACTAAAATGGAGGTCAGGAAGTGGGTCAAAAGTGGGTTACAACAGTCGTAGTCAAAACTGATTTTGGATCAGCCTGTATACAGATAATGTTTTGGGATGGTTAGGGTACTTAGGGATGAGCTGGGACTTTCATATGAACATGAGAACTTGTTTATATGTTAAATAAGAGTCGACATTAAGGGCTAATTCATTGGAATAGTCTAAGACCCTCTGGTTATAACAAATGTTTGACATGTAAAAATCAAGAAATTCTTGATAGGCAAAAGTGTATATATATATATATATATATATATATATATATATATATATATATATATATATATATATATATATATATATATATATATATATATATATATATATATATATATATATATATATATATATATATATATATATATATATATATATATATATATATATATATATATATATATATCGGGGCATTAACAGTAGCTTTGAGGTTGGGGAAAATTCTGAGATAAAGTTAACACATGTAAGGTCATACACCTTTCTTTACAGAAGATATGGGTTTGGTTAAGGGGGAGTTCGTTCCATAGTTTGGAGCATGAAAAACGGGATTGTTTTGAGTAAAATGAGAACGGGTTGGGTTATGAACTTAAAAAAGTTATGAGCCTTACAGAGGGGTGCAGTGGGATACTTAGAACCTTGGAATGGGATTAGAATGCATAAGAAAGATAGACATCCATCATAGATTGATGAGCCATTATGGGTTACTATTGGTTCATGTCTTGATTGTATGTATTGTTGTGTTTAGATTTTGCTAGTGTGCGGGAAATTGGAGAAGCTTGTTCATGTGAGTTTCATAGTCCCATGTTTATGAGTTAAAAATGTTTTTGACTTCTAGATGGGATGGAAGAGACACTGTATAGTTTTGTAACTAATGCTATGAATGTTTTTATGGTTTGTGATGGACTTGAGTGTATACTTATGTGTTAAGCTGCTATGTGATTGTTGATTGTTTTTTATGTTCTGGCTTGGTACATAGATGTATGGGCGTCTATGGTATCAAGTGTTGTTGACAAGGCGGGGCCTTATGGAGGTACATAGATGTATGGGCGTCTATGGGACCAAAGGATACTGATAAGGCGTGGCCTTGGGGTGGTACATAGATGTATGTGCACCTATGGGACCATGGTGATTGGTAAGGCTGGGAGCCGTGGAATTGTGTGTAATGTTTAATCTTTATTGCTAGTTGTTAATGCATTATGTAACATGTTGTCCAAAATGTGTATTTGTTTAATATTTATGTTTCACAACTAAAAACTTATTTTGTGATTGGTTTGGAGTCTAAACCTCTGACTCTCACCAACTTTATGTTGATATGTTTTAGTGTCTCTTTCAGGTGAGAAGGTGGTTAAGATAGAGAATAGAAGTGGCTAGGACTGGAGTTTCCTAGGATTGCATATGGAGGAACCCCATTCCTCTTAGTTTTCTTTTTGTTTATTTGAATAAGTGAATTGTATGACTCCTATGTGTTTGAATGTTTGTTATTTTTTCTATTGGGTAAGAGGTAGGACTTGTTACCTACTTACCTAGACTCCTGCTTTTGGTTTGAGATATTGACACGACATTGTGTTTGTGAGAACTCGTATTTTCCCAGTATTATTTTATTCTTTTATTCGTGCTTCTTGAATTTTCCAACGTATTACATTTTTTTGTATTCTCATATGTAAATCCTGAGATCTTGATATTTTTAATAAATTATACTTTTAAAGTATTTTTCTGATCATTGATAATACTTTACTTAGAATTATAGAAATTTTATTTTATTTTTCTATACTTATTTAAATCAAAGTTTTTGATTTAAAAATACCCGCGTGCATTTTACAAAATTTTACCCAAATCAATGAGTAACAAGAATTACTAATGATCGCGATACCGACGGATGCCCGGTATTTTACGTTTTATTATCAATTGTTTCGATGTATGATGTTTTCGATGTTTTGTTTTTCATTACGTATTAAGTCATGTCGGGAGACTATATTATCATATTTTGATGCATTTTAACTTTTGAAATTCATTTTTATGAAACCCGAGTCTCGTAAATATTTTCAAAATTGACCAATAGTCATTTTTACCCTTTAAACCAATTAATTTCATTTTAGTCCAAAAGATTTCACAATTGGCAATACTTACCCTCCACCCCACTATATATAAATTCTCCAACCATTTTTATCTCATTTTCTTCATACAAAAACGCACACTATAAAGAAATTGTCTCTCCCCCTCCCCTTTTCTTTCTACCATGAGCTAACACCCCCATAACTCCATAGATCTTGATTTTTAACTTATTTTAGCTTAAACTAATTCAAGTCCCTACCTAGAAATCAAAAGGTGATTCCATTGATACCAAAATTTCTTACATACAACAAGTTTCAAGTTTTCATATGATTAAGGGTTGGTAAAATGTTTTGATGATCATGCATGTGATGATCTTGATAAGATCATGATGTTTTGATGATAAAAAGTTTGTGTTTTTGATTTTGATTTTGTTATATGTAACATGCAAGTGTTAAGATTGATATTGGGTAATTATAGGATGTTAGTTATGGTAGAAAAATGGGTAAAATGAGTTGAAAAGATGATTTGGCATGAGTTTTAGAGTAATGATTTAGGGCAGTAGGTTTGAGGCTAATTTTGGGTGTCTTAAGCTTGAATTATGGTTGTAAAAATGAGATAGTGTCGATTTTGTAAACGAAGTTTGATATAAATTAGAGCTTCTAACTCAAAACAAGGAGGAAGTTACGATAGTTTGATTATTCGTGTACCGGGAGAAGAGTATCGACACAACTCGAAGTGTCGATTTTGTAAACGAAGTTGTTTAGAGAGGTAAAAATGGTTTCACGAGTCAAGTGTTCAAATTTGTCTGGTGTTTCAAGATTAGAAATGTGTTGAGCAGGTGGTTCTAAAATGTGAATATTTGGACAAAATTTAAACTGAGTTTTGTTCTGGTTATGATTGAGTTTCTCACCAAGTTTAATAAAAATCCGAGTTACCTAAGTAAGGGAAATGAGCTTGTACATTTGGTATGTGCCTGCAGATTTTTATCGAGAAAGTAGTTTAAAAAAGTGAACGTATTGAAGGGTATTGTAGTACCGCTTGCATTGTTGTTTTTTCGGGGTTTTCATGTTTTGTAGTGTTAATTTTATATTTTTAGGTATGGTTTATACTTGAGTAAATAATTAATAAAGTGAGCACCTTATTTATTAGGTTGCGGCTTTCGTGTTTTACCAGGCATCCATATCGTCGACGATCGTCTTACCGCTACTTTTTCTGCTCAGCCTTTGAGTTATGTGATTCACTTACCTCGTGGCGAAGGTGAGTTCAAAGCCCCTTTTTTACTTTCACATTGTTTCTAAACGCGAGGTGAGATTTTACATGGTGGAACACATCCATTTAAAAACTGTATGCAATCCAGAACTTGTATGCTATCCAGAACTTGTATACTTTACAACAATTTTCATTGATATTATTGCTTTTAGTCTATAGCCCTTAAGTTTCCTCTCTTGATCATGAACCGTTAATTTACTTGTGTTGCTAAGCGTGGATGTTGTGGGTGGATCCATCAGGACTGACTATCCCCGTCCCATGTTGCGGTTATTTAACCATTGACGCATTGCATTTGATTTATTACTTAAGTTTTTGGGCTGAATGCTCCCTAGAGGAACTTACATTGATGTTAGGCTTCGGTTCATGAATTAAATAGAAATAATAATAGTTTCGAACTATGGTTATCGTACATAACCATTTTCCCTATTTCTTGTTTTACAAATGAATGCTTGTGTTCCACACCTTTAATGCTAAACCTATGAATATCATTCAACTTTGTGTTGATGATTTTACATGTTTAATCTTAGGTATAATGCTTAGTTTTGCTTGGATGGGAGCCCACAGGATATTATCGCAGCTTGGAGATTTATGTGATACTTTTTAAAGTTTGGTTTTGGTAAAAACTGTCAGAAGTTTATTCTGTATTTTTGGTAACTATATGTTAAAAATCATGATGAAATAATAGATTTTTCCGCTTATAAAACTTTGGGACCTTTGTTTAAAAACTCTAATCTTTTATGACGTGATGTATATGTTTTTGTTACGTCAACTTTGTGTCAACATTGTTTCATTGTTTCTTGTACCATGACGTGGCATCCCCTTGCTGCCTACGTGTTTCCTTGCCTGATTTTGGGGGTCTCACAGATTCGTATCAGAGTGATGGTTATAGGGAACTGAGTCGTTTTCAAAACTTAGTCTATAACCGAAAGTTCAAATATTTCATGTTTTCAGTGTCAAACACAGAATCTGCCAATGTTGTTTGATATTTGCGCGGTTTAACTCTCTAATCCTTATGATTTACTTTTAATTATCGTTGTAATATTTAATCTCTTGATTACATTTTGAAATATTACATTACCCTAATGACGGTAATTACTATATCTTTTCAAAGCCTTTGTCCTCAAAGAATTATCATTGGATATTACTGTGATTACATCTGCCCTTACTGTATTTCTTGAATTCTTATTCTTGTGAATTGATCTTGTTACAATAATTTTAAATTGTTATGGCATTACATACTTGTATTCGGAGCTTGTATACTGCCAACTTTTCATACTCACTTTTATAAGTATATTGCTATTTCGTTTATGTGTGATACGACTGACCTCACATACTCGTTCGTTTTGAACCGCTTGTTTTCTCGACTCACTTTTATATGTTGTGCATACTCTCTTGATACCATTGTTTGGGATTAAGAAGTGTTGCTTTCAATGAAACTTCCGATTTTCATTTTTCTACCCTGTGCATTACTTCCATTGTTAAACCTGTTTAAGATATCTACTTAGATATCCAAATTATTTTCTGACCATTCGTGATTGGACGTCTAGTCTATAGACCATTGTGTAGCTTAATGTGCCTCTGAAAAAGACTAAAGAACATTGTGTGAGTCACACATCTCGAAGCATTCCTTGAATCCGTGTTGAATAATATCGTAGGTTTTTGTAACCTTGATTGACCTTTACGTCACCGTTTTACGCGACACTTTTATATTGATTAAATATTGCTTCATTGACCATTCTACGTTTCGACTTGGGATTTCAACGTCCGTTTGTACCTTGAAAGCACCATCGTCATCTTGTAATTCATCCTCTATTATTTAGCGATTGTTTGGAATATGATTCTACTTCTATACACTTGTATTCCCCCTTTTCATTAAACCTCCTCGCTCCGGGAGTGCAACTCGATAATGTTCCATTTATTTCTCGGTATGTTTTGTATTTTAGGAAAATCACGCTGCCAATAGACCTTCCTACATTGCATCTTGAAATCTAAGACATGGATGTCATGTAACACCCCCAAATTTATACAACTGAATACAACGGAAGACTAGTTGGTGTTACGGGATAGCACATTACTCACATCATAGACAACGCATAAAAATCGCGTCGTTTATTAATAAAGCATTTCCATTCATAAATATCAAAGTTACATAGGTCCCAAGTCATATTATTTCATACAAAGTTTTACAAAGAATTTGAATGGAAATTTGTTGTTTAAGTGCGGGCCATGAATTCTTGTTGTCTTCCCGAGAATTACCTTCAAGTACCTGAGATAAAACATGTTAAAAGAAAAGGTCAGCGATAACGCCGAGTGAATTCATATAGTTTAATAAATTCCATCAATATAACTTTGGTATAAAATTATTACCAAAAATCATTTTGTAAAAATCATTGTAATAGGCCATAAAATAGCCAAAGTCATTTTATACAAATCTTTATCGAAATCATAGTATAGGCATTTGCCTTAAAAATCATTATACGAGCCAATGTCGTAAAAACATTATACAATACGTCTTATGACGTTGTATGAAAATAAAAACCGTTATATGAATATCGTTATGAAAACCAAAACACGAACATAATATCAATAGTATGACCCCGTATTGCTAGTCAGGCAATACATCGTAATTCGGTGACACCCCCAAATTTACACATTTTAATACAGCGGAAGACTCGTTGGTGTTACGGGATAGCACATTACTCACATCATAGACAACGCTTAAAAATCGCGTCATTTAATAATAAAGCATTTCCATTCATAAATATCAAGTTTACATAGGTCCCAAGTCATTGTATTTCATACAGGTTTTACAAAGCAATTGAATGGAAATTATTGTTTAAGTGCGGGCCATGAATTCTTGTTGTCTTCCCGAGAATTACCTTCAAGTACCTGAGATAAAACATGTTAAAAGAAAAGGTCAGCGATAACACCGAGTGAATTCATAGAGTTTAATAAAATCCATCAATTTAACATCGGTATAAAATTATTACCGAAAATCATTTTATACAATCCATTGTAATAGGCCATAAAATAGCCAAAGTCATTTTATACAAATCCTTATCAAAATCATAATATAGGCTTCCGCCTTCAAAATCATTATACGAACCAATGTCGTAAAAATATCATACAATACATTTTATAACGTTGTATGGAGTTAAATAAAAACCGTTATATGATTATGGTTATGAAAACCAAAACACAAACATAATATCAATAGTATGACCCCGTATTGCTAGTCAGGCAATACATCGTAATTCGGTGCGTTTAGCAGTATTTCGTTAATCGGATTATTATAAGCCGCATGACATTGTTACCTTACTATAACCAACAACGGGTAGCTAGCCCGAAACTCATTTTCCCATCTAAATTAGCGTGTCGTCACAATAATCACGCTTGTATAAATCTTCTCATACATAAATTCGCTTACCAATCAATGTGGCACGACGGGGATCAACCGTCAAGGCGCGAACTGGGGTGATCGTCCCCAAATAGTACTATTATATGCATAAGCGTCTACCAAATCCCGGTAGTTCACAATTCATGCTAATGGGACTTTTAGTGAAATAACCTAACTTTAATAATCCATTTCATTTCATCTATCGGGTCATATAATCATACATCGGGTCATACCGTTATTCAGGTCCAAATCAATAAACAAACAATCGGGACAAATGATGTCCTATTTTATCAAAACTAACATGTTATCTCCCTCGCGGGTTATTAAAACATTTCATAAAAACATTTAAAAGAGTGCGAGGCTATGAACTCACGTTGATGTGGGAAGGTGGTTATCGTCGATTCGGATGTACGGTACGTGCTTCAATCACTGAAACCTAGACAAATAATACTCGTCTTAGACTCATGTCCAATGACTTTATAAAAATATCAATTATGTATACATATGATGATTTTATATATATATGATGATCAAGTGGGTTTATATATTCTCATTCACTCATTTTTGTGTTTATGTATTGGTAACTTCTTACTAGTTTACTAGTTTTACCTATTTACGTGTTTTAGGTCCAATAAGCCTATTATAAGTTTATTAACTTGTATTAATCCATTTTACACTTTTATTATCAGTATTTACACTTTAAATGTTGGCCCAAATGGGTTAAGCCCAATAAATAAGTTTATAAGTGTTTTAGCCCATTTTGTTGTATTATTAGTCCAATAACGTTAACTTAGTCCGTTAATGTCCGTACGTTATATAGTTCGGGTTTTATCGGTTTTTACTTGTTATATATGTTTATATATCAGTATATGAGTTTATAAAATTTTACATTAGACGGGTCCAACCGTCTAAGTTTTATTTAACAAAAACGTTAATTTTACGGTAATAGCCGAAAAAGTCGTAAAAATCATGTTTATAGTTTTGTAACTTATAAAACTTATCAAACTACCATTTTTAATAAAATGTACATTTATTTTTCCTTATAAATATTTATATAAATGTATTATATAAGTTAGTGGGTTTTAATTCACATTTTATACTATTTTTATTTGAGTGCTTATATAATACTATTATACTTTAATTTCCCAAAATCTGATTTTTATTTTCATGTTCACAAAAACAGCCATATCTAGAGTTTTATATGGAGATAGAAGCTCAAATTTTTATGGCATAAACTACATGATATGTGCTCCATTTAACTCTCCTATGGCTACTGTTGAATCAGCTTCTAAGTATTTTATAAAAATCGTCCAAAACAGTGTACTCAGATTTGTACTCTAAACTTGTTTTGATCATATCTCACTCATCCTAATGATTCCATTGCATGGACAACTCTCACATGTGTACAAGACATATTACTTACTGTATATTCATTAATCTATGCCATTTTATCAGTTCATGACATGGTTCTTTACTGTTTTATACAGCCATCATTTTTAAGCATGATTTTAACCTTTTTACATATAGTTTTTCATCTTTTTACCCATGATTATCAACACCAAATCCCCACACAATATTTTTATCATCATATATTCATCATATACATATACAATAAGAAAGAAAATACATGATTACATAATCAAAATAACAAGAGGATGGAAAGAATAATCTTTATACCACCAAGGTTGTGTAGTTTATGATCAAGGCTTAGATTTTGATGGAAGAACTTGTGATAGATCAACACCAATATTCATGGCCACCAATACTTGTAAACTTCATGTAGAAATCAGCCCTTGAACATCACCAAATCTTCTCCTTGGATGTTAAAATCACCTCAAATCTTCAAGGCTTCAAAGGGGCATCATCATATGTATGAATAACACATGATTTTATGGTCAAACTAGATCAAATAAGGGTTGTTGTTGGTGATTTTGGGACGAAATTAGAGAGAGTTTTGAGAGAGATTGGTGGTTTTGCATGTAAGATAAATGAACAAATGGTTTGGGTGTGAGTGGTTTTAGTATTGATGCTAGTTTGGTGAAGTGGCTAAGACATGTGTCTTAGCTTACTTCTTAAGCTTGACACATCATGGTGTTGTGGCTTATTTTAGCCATCCATGAGTGGGGGTGGGGCAAAAGTGGTTTTGTCTCATCCCCATTTATTTACGGGTACTCCTCGATTCTAGTTTCCTCGATTTACGTGCCCTCGGGTCGTTTTCCGAAAAACGTTTTTATAAATTATGAATCAACGGCACAAAACGAATCTAATAAAAATTGTCTCATCAAAAACGGAGTTCGAAAACGTAAATACGTAATCCTAAGGTTTCCGGTTTAGTCGTAAAGGACGTTAAATTATAATCGTAAGTCCTAATCTCTTCTCGTAAATTTGTGAGTTTATGAACCAACACAAATTTAAAATCTCAAAATAATATTTACGGATAAATTTATTTTCTGAAATGTCGGACTGTCACCAAAACGGTGTATGTAAACGTAAGCACGTAACGTAGAATCCTCCGGTTTAGACGTAGTCGATGCTACTTCAAGACGTAAATCCAAATCTCTTCCCAAAAATAAGTGAGTTCATATTATAACATTAAAATAATGTTCTCAAATAAATATTGAGAATAAAATATAAACCATAAATTGACCGATTGTCACAGCATTTACCCCTAAACAGGATCTTTGTCCTCAAAGATCATCTTACCTTACTACTCGCTTCTTATAGAGTTAAAGCCATGTGGGTATTTCCTCCACATCCGATCTTTTCTCATAAATGTAATCCATTACAATACGCTTCAGCAAACATAACTACGAGAATAAGATCAGGCTTATTGTTGACTTACTTTCTCTATCCATGATGTTCACGGGTTTTTGATGAATGCAACTTTTCGCCGATCTAAAATTTATCAAGAAGAATTAAGATTCTCACTTGATAGACATTTTATCAAGTTCGATATACGAAACATAATTCACGCAGCCCTTGAAGTCCTAGGGTAGATCCAGCTTATATACCTTTCAAACCAATCTTTCACATCATCTCAATGGTCCCATACAACGGGGACTTATATCCCATGATCTTTCAGATCATCAATTCATTTTTTTTTTCATGGTTAAAATTTTTGGCATAACTTCGCTACCCATCTGGCACTTCAAGATCTACATTTCATATTCACATAACCTCCTGCCCACTACCGACAGTCAATAATCAGATCCTAATTTCAACAAACATTTCAGGTCTCGCGGGTCGAGTATTTTGTAAGCTTAGGTTCGCCATCATAGAAAACCTTAAACCTAAAAGACATGTCAAACTCACAATGGGTGTATGTCGGGTGTCTTCATCCCAACTCCTGCTTACAGATGCTCTAATATATATCCTCACAAGATTCGATCTTGATCCTAATACAAAAATTATCAATGATAATCTCTCCAAAGGAAAACGATTTTACAGTTTATTACCAAAGGTCAATCATTCAAACATAAAACAACACTTATAGTATTTTGTATCGTTACTTTACCTCGTCCCTTCGATTGGGGTGGTACACAGTACTCTCATCAAGATTCGTTCTCAATGACTTCTGAGCAAATCTCTAGAAATTCAATGCGAAGCGAGGATCTTGATAGACATGATTGATACAGGCACACCATGTTTATACAACTCCTTTAAATACAAAAGAGTCAATTTCTTCATCGAGAATTTATCATTAACTGGAATGATATTAGTAGATTTGGTCAGTCTGTCGACGATGACCCAAATCGAATCAAATTCAGATGATGACCTTTGAAATAGCTAGACGTTTACTAATGTATGAGGCAATGTCTGACTTCGTAATTTTCCAACAGTACAACATTAAATCAGAAATGGCATGAATAGAATACTTAAACTTACAAGATTCCAACATGACTAAATCTCAAAATCTCCATATTTAGGCAACCACAAGTGGCCTTTTATACATTTAACGCCATCAGCTCCTTAATTCTAATGGTTCATATTAGCCGTGAACCCCTTTTTTTATCTATATTATCCTCCTTACAAGCATTGTTTATTTTTAAATTGCTCGGCAATTTATTTTGCACAGTCATTATTATGAAACACATCCTAATTGATTCTTTATTTTTACATAATGCGTCGGTATTTACATTCACCTTTCCTGATGAAATAATTATCATGGTCAATATTACTAAAAAATTCTTTCCTCATATTTTCTATGTTTTAGTTTCGTCTCAACTATTATTTTTATCCGTTTTGCTCAATCCGACGTTTAAAGCGTCGATAATTACTACAAGTAATTAAATAATAAATATTTAATTTTTATGAAACGTAAATGCAAAAAGTTTTTAAATTTCTCAGTTCGTCCAATGATATAAAAAATGTTCAAAATAAATTTGAAATAAATATTAAGATTCGTAAATGTTCGAAAATCTTTGGTTATACTTTGGTCAAAATTTTCTTAGCTGAAAAGCGAAAATTGTCGTTTCAAATTTCAAGTCATAAGTTATAGTTTCCTCAATTCTTCTTAAGTTGTCTAGAAGTACACACAAACATTTACCCCTAAACAGGAGTTTAGTTAAATGATTTGTGTATAAGGGAATAATCCCTTAAAAATCCTTTGTTAAAATATTTGTCAAAACATATTTCCACTTTCTTTTTGGTAAAACCCAAAGTCTTAAATGGGCTCTTAATTTTTAAAGAGTCATTATAGATTCCATTATCTATTAATCACACGGTTATTTAATTTAAAGGATTAAGCTTAAAATCACATGTTAAATATTCAAGGTACAGGTTTTTATTATTCGGCCAATTCAGGGCAATCTATAAATAATTGTTAACTCCTTCTTTTTCTTATAAACAAACAAATGGTCCTTAATGATCACAAGCATGAATTTATCAAATTACAGCCTACACACGTGATTCACCAAATTTATGAATGCTACATGTGTATTAGTCAATCCAAACGACATAACATGAAACTCATAATCTTCATTACAAGTTCCGAATGTAGTGATTGGAATAGATAATCTTTTTCGCGGACGCGAAGTTGATGATAACCATGCCGTGGATCAAATTTTTAGAACATACGCTAAAACCTTGTAAATGATCGAACAATCTATCATCTTGGGTAGTGGATATAGATTTTTATTATCAATTTACCTAGTTCATGGTAATTCAACAAATATAAGGAATAATAACACCATAGCTTTTCATGATAACGAGCTTGGTTGAATAAAAGCTTTCTCCGACAACTCTCTCAGTTGTACGGTAATTCCTTTAATTCAGATGGTGCTGGCGTACAGTGCACATACCAAAGGTGCAGCACCGGGAATATAATCAATACCAATTCCAATCTGCCTTAATGTCAAAAGTCTAGGTAATTCACCAATAAATACCTCCTAAAGTTTCAGATAACAAAAACATCTTTTAATAAATTCATATTAGGTTCTTTCTAGATTATAATATCTATGACTAATTTACAACAATTCACGGTATAATTTCAAGTCTAAATGCAGGATATGGTCACCCATCAAGAATTATTTAGATCACTTTTGATAATCAACATCTTATCTTATAGGGGAATTCTACTCGAGTTCCCATCAATTAAGACAATGTCGTCATGTCATAATCAATCGATCCATTCTACTGGCACTATTAACTTTCCAGTTTCATTATCGTTGATAAGATGTGAACTTCTCAAAGGACTAATAATAATTCATAATCCTTCACAAATTCAAGGATATCAGGAGACATAACTAACCTTAAAAGATTAAGGTCAACGCATAATCTATGCGAGAGAATTTCAACTCAGATATAGACGAAAACGTTTAACGAATATGAATATATCCCATGTTTTCATAATTTGAGTACGCATTCGAAAGCTCCTCGGATCGTTACCCAGGTCATTCAAATGAAACCAAATCAAAAGAAATGATAGGAATATCGATACATCCAATCGGGTATCAACACTCGGTAATCAGATACCTTTCCTAAGAATCTCACTACGGGAGAATTGGACAAGAAAGAATTGTCAATTGTCAAATAAGACAATTTCCACAGATGAGTAAATTCGATTCAGAAGAATAGATAGTACGGGCACATATGTAGGTGTTCCTATCAATATGTCCCTATTTTTGCACTTCTTGCAGATCTCATAAAATTTTAATCTTTCACAATCTTCAAAGAAAATTTAGTGTTTATTCATTAGTTTTATGGTGACTACTAATCAGCCTTGCATGGTCCATTCCAAATTGTATGTAGGCGCGCAACTATATACAATTTCAAGATTAACGATGCAATACTCAGTTCGTCAAAATTTTATCGTCATGTTTATAATAAAAACATTTTCATGCTTAATTCTTAAATAAGAATCAAAAATAATTTACAAAGATTTTCTTTGTTATGGAAATAATTAAGTTTCCAAAGCGTTTCATAAACAACTTTATTTTGATATCAATCACTTATAAATCTCACTTTGAATAATCCTTATTGCGATGAAAATTAAATTTTCTCAAAGGATACCGTTTTAACTTTATAAAAACAATGTGTGATCTGCAAAAGAGTGATGAAGAGTTGTTCACCAAGAACTTAACTACAATATGCTAGGAAATGAGCTTTAGCCAAATAATCATGAGGTTCATGACCTCGATGGCACTCAGGAATACAAAGAGAATAATCCACAACGTAACTCAATTTAAGATGAGTACTTGTTCAATGGTTACATCACTAATGCGAACATTAGGATGAAGCAATAAAGGATAGATAACATCGATACATGTAGAATTTAGCAATCAAAGGTAGTCTTTTCATTAATCACAAACAAGTCAAAATTGTACCGTAACACATTACGTGTCACTATGTCATACAATTCCAAGATCTCATCCTACCAACTGATGTCTCAATTAAGTTAGGGATTATTTTTAAAAGATACCACAATGAATACTAATCTACAAGAGTCATTAGGTGTTCCACATGTCCCGGAAGATCCATCGGTCTCAATTCAGAAGAAGATTTCTTCAATTTATTTCTTGGACACTGGGCATCCTCGTTAGTAGACAATAGCCTAGGAACAACCCTTAACACAAACTAACAATCATTTAAAACCTTATAATTCAATCACAGGACTTAACGACTTCCTCTTATTAATCTCATATTCCATATGGTTTAAATTTGTACTTTATTCAAGTTTCAATCAACTTATACTCAAGGCGATATCCTACCTCATTTTCTAATACTTCAACTTTATTTTTAAACCTTAAAAGGGCAATAAAAGCTCGATATGAACAACACTTAATTTCCAATCCTATAACTCCTTTATCAATAATTATCAAATGAGTCACTAGTATGAAATGACTTGATTATTCAACTAGACTTCTCGGAAAGGTACTAGTGGCATGAGGCTTTTGGGTAATGGTTCCAATGAAAGCCTCAAGTGCAACATTCACCCTTTCGATTCTCAAATCTAAGAATTGGGTGACAACGAATCAGATGACATCTTTCTAGGTGGTAACGTTTTGTCAAACTCCACTCTATATGGAAAGATCGTCATAACATTGATATTAGTTTTAATCTCGCCAATTCTTGATTAATATCACAATCAACTAATATTAACGTTTCTACGAATATCAACCATTTTGTTGGGATCATAAATATCCACAACTTGGTTAGATCTAGGATAGCTAGAATTCCTACGAGAATAGCTTTGATTAATATACTAGGGGATTTAGGGTTCCTTGTGACAATCTACGTCGTATAAATACCTCGTATAAATATCAAAATAATCATCAAACAATCATGTAAAAAAATTACATCATATATATATATATATATATATATATATATATATATATATATATATATATATATATATATATATATATATATATATATATATATATATATATATATATATATATATATATATATATATATATATATATATATATATATATATATATATATATATATAATCCATGTTATATATATATATTAAAATAACACTTCTCAGTCTGGCCTTGTCGGTAACTCGGGAATTCCTCGGCACCGTTATAGTCAAAAGATTTTTAGACATTTTTAGAAAAATGTTTATAGTTAAAAGATTTTGAAATATTTTATTCAAAACCTTCGGTTTTAAAAATCTTTCGTTCTCTATAACGAGAGCTCTGGTACCAAACTGTAACACCCCCAAATTTACACAATTTAATACAGCGGAAGACTCGTTGGTGTTACGGGATAGCACATTACTCACATCATAAACAACGCTTAAAAATCACGTCGTTTAATAATAAAGCATTTCCATTCATAAATATCAAGTTTACATAGGTCCCAAGTCATTGTATTTCATACAGGTTTTACAAAGCAATTGAATGGAAATTATTGTTTAAGTGCGGGCCATGAATTCTTGTTGTCTTCCTGAGAATTACCTTCAAGTACCTAAGATAAAACATGTTAAAAGAAAAGGTCAGCGATAACACCGAGTGAATTCATAGAGTTTAATAAAATCCATCAATTTAACATCGGTATAAAATTATTACCGAAAATCATTTTGTACAATCCATTGTAATAGGCCATAAAATAGCCAAAGTCATTTTATACAAATCCTTATGAAAATCATAATATAGGCTTCCGCCTTCAAAATCATTATACGAACCAATGTCGTAAAAATATCATACAATACATTTTATAACGTTGTATTGAGTTAAATAAAAACCGTTATATGATTATGGTTATGAAAACCAAAACACAAACATAATATCAATAGTATGACCCCGTATTTCTATTCAGGCAATACATCATAATTCGGTACGTTTAGCAGTATTTCGTTAATTGGATTATTATAAGCCGCATGACATTGTTACCTTACTATAACCAACAACGGGTAGCTAGCCCGAAACTCATTTTCCCATCTAAATTAGCGTGTCTTCAAAATAATCACGCTTGTATAAATCTTCTCATACATAAATTCGCTTACCAATCCATGTGGCACGACGGGGATCAACCGTCAAGGCGCGAACTGGGGTGATCGTCCCCAAATAGTACTATTATATGCATAAGCGTCTACCAAATCCTGGTAGTTCACAATTCATGCTAATGGGACTTTTAGTGACATAACCTAACTTTAATAATCCATTTCATTTCATCTATCGGGTCATATAATCATACATCGGGTCATACCGTCATTCGGGTCCAAATCAATAAACAAACAATCGGGACAAATGATGTCCTATTTTATCAAAACTAACATGTTATCTCCCTCGCGGGTTATTAAACATTTCATAAAAGCATTTAAAAGAGTGCGAGGCTCTGAACTCACGTTGATGTGGGAAGGTGGTTATCGTCGATTCGGATGTACGGTACGTGCTTCAATCACTGAAACCTAGACAAATAATACTCGTCTTAGAGTCATGTCCAATGACTTCATAAAATATCAATTATTTATACATATGATGATTTTATATATATATGATGATCAAGTGGGTTTATATATTCTCATTCACTCATTTTTGTGTTTATGTATTGGTAACTTCTTACTAGTTTACTAGTTTTACCTATTTACGTGTTTTAGGTCCAATAAGCCTATTATAAGTTTATTAACTTGTATTAATCCATTTTACACTTTTATTATCAGTATTTACACTTTAAATGTTGCCCCAAATGGGTTAAGCCCAATAAATAAGTTTATAAGTGTTTTAGCCCATTTTGTTGTATTATTAGTCCAATAACGTTAACTTAGTCCGTTAATGTCCGTACGTTATATAGTTCGGGTTTTATCGGTATTTACTTGTTATATATGTTTATATATCAGTATATGAGTTTATAAAGTTTACATTAGACGGGTCCAACCGTCTAAGTTTTATTTAACAAAAACGTTAATTTTACGGTAGTAGCCGAAAAGTCGTAAAAATCATGTTTATAGTTTTGTAACTTATAAAACTTATCAAACTACCATTTTTAATAAAATGTCCATTTATTTTTCCTTATACATATTTATATAAATGTATTATATAAGTTAGTGGATTTTAATTCACATTTTATACTATTTTTATTTGAGTGCTTATATAATACTATTATACTTTAATTTCCCAAAATCTGATTTTTATTTTCATGTTCACCAAAACAGCCATATCTAGAGTTCTATATGGAGATAGAAGCTCCAATTTTTATGGCATAAACTACATGATATGTGCTCCATTTAACTCTCCAATGGCTACTGTTGAATCAGCTTCTAAGTATTTTATAAAAATCGTCCAAAACAGTGTACTCAGATTTGTACTCTAAACTTGTTTTGATCATATCTCACTCATCCTAATGATTTCATTGCTTGGCCAACTCTCACATGTGTACAAGACATATTACTTTCTGTATATCCATTAATCTATGCCATTTTATCAGTTCATGACATGGTTCTTTACTGTTTTATACAGCCATCATTTTTAAGCATGATTTTAACCTTTTTACATATAGTTTTTCATCTTTTTACCCATGATTATCAACACCAAATCCCCACACAATATTTTTATCATCATATATTCATCATATACGTATACAATAAGAAAGAAAATACATGATTACATAATCAAAATAACAAGAGGATGGAAGAATAATCTTTATACCACCAAGGTTGTGTAGTTTATGATCAAGGCTTAGATTTTGATGGAAGAACTTGTGATAGATCAACACCAATATTCATGGCCACCAGTACTTGTAAACTTCATGTAGAAATCAGCCCTTGAACATCACCAAATCTTCTCCTTGGATGTTAAAATCACCTCCAATCTTCAAGGCTTCAAAGGGGCATCATCATATGTATGAATAACACATGATTTTATGTTCAAACTAGATCAAATGAGGGTTGTTGTTGGTGATTTTGGGACGAAATTAGAGAGAGTTTTGAGAGAGATTGGTGGTTTTGCATGTAAGATAAATGAACAAATGGTTTGGGTGTGAGTGGTTTTAGTATTGATGCTAGTTTGGTGAAGTGGCTAAGACATGTGTCTTAGCTTACTTCTTAAGCTTGACACATCATGGTGTTGTGGCTTATTTTAGCCATCCATGAGTAGGGGTGGGGCAAAAGTGGTTTTGTTTCATCCCCATTTATTTACGGGTACTCCTCGATTCTAGTTTCCTCGATTTACGTGCCCTCGGGTCATTTTCCAAAAAACGTTTTTATAAATTATGAATCAACGGCACAAAACGAATCTAATAAAAATTGTCTCATCAAAAACGGAGTTCGAAAACGTAAATACGTAATCCTAAGGTTTCCGGTTTAATCGTAAAGGACGTTAAATTATAATCGTAAGTCCTAATCTCTTCTCGTAAATTTGTGAGTTTATGAACCAACACAAATTTAAAATCTCAAAATAATATTTACGGATAAATTTATTTTCTAAAATGTCGGACTGTCACCAAAACGGTGTATGTAAACGTAAGCACGTAACGTAGAATCCTCCGGTTTAGACGTAGTCGATGCTACTTCAAGACGTAAATCCAAATTTCTTCCCAAAAATAAGTGAGTTCATATTATAACATTAAAATAATGTTCTCAAATAAATATTGAGAATAAAATATAAACCATAAATTGACCGATTGTCACACGGTGCGTCTAGTAGTATTTCGTTAATTTGGATTATTATAAGCCGCATGACATTGTTACCTTACTAAACCAAACAACGGGTAGCTAACCCGATACTCAATTTGCCCATCTAAATTAGCATGTCGTCACAAAGGTCACGCTATGGAAATCTTCTAATACATAAATTCGCTTACCAATAAATGTGGCACGACAGGGATCAACCGTCAAGGCGCGAACTGGGGTGATCGTCCCCAAATAGTACTATTATATGCATAAGCGTCTACCAAATCCCGGTAGTTCACAATTCATGCTAATGTGACTTTTAGTGACATAACCTAACTTTAATAATCCATTTAATTTCATCTATCGGGTCCTTTAATCATTTATCGGGTCATACAACCGGGTCATACAATCATTCGGGTCCAAATCAATAAACAAACAATCGGGACAATTGGTGTCCTATTTTTATAAAAACTAACATGTTATCTCCCTCGCGGGTTTATAAAACATTTCATAAAAATATTTAAAAGAGTGTGAGGCTATGAACTCACGTTGATGTGGGAAAGCGGGTTATCGGCAACTCGGACGTACGGTACGTGCTTCAATCACGGAAACCTAGACAAATAATACTTGTCTTAGACTCATGTCCAATGACTTCATAAAAATAACAATTATGTATACATATGATGATTATATATATATATATATGATAATCAAGTGGGTTTACATATTCTCGTTTACTCATTTTAGTGTTTACATTTTGGTAACTTTTTACTAGTTTACTAGTTTTACCTATTTATCTATTTTAAGTCCAATAAGCTTATTATAAGTTCTTTAACTTGTTTTAATCCATTTTATACTTATATTATCAGTATCTATAGTTTCCATGTTGGGCCCAAATGGGTTAAGCCCAATAAGTTCTTTTTATAAGTGTTTATCTTATTTAGTCCAATTATTAGTCCAATATGCTTAGTTAGCTTGTTAATGTCCGTATGTCCTATAGTTCGGGTTTTATCGGTTTTTACTTGTATTAGTTACTTATATATCAGTATATGACATTTAAAAACTTTACATTAGACGGGTTTGATCGTCTAAGTTTTAATTGGCGAAGAACGTTAATTTTGCGGTAATAGCCGAAAAAGTCGTAAAAATCAAGTTTATAGTTTTTATTACTTATAAGTGTTATTCCACTACCATTTTTATAATTTATACACTTATTTAACCTTTTACATATTTATATAAATAAAATCCATAAGTTAGTGGGTTTTTATTTTACATTTTATACAATATAATTTTGAGTGCTTATATAATAATAATAAACATTAATTCTCAAAATCTGATTTTTATTTTCATATTCACCAAAACTGCCATATCTAGAGTTTTATATGGAGATAGAAGCTAAAATTTTTATGACATAAACTACATGATATGTGCCTCATTTAACTCCTTTATAGCTACTGTTGAATCAGCTTCTAAGTATTTTCTAAAAATCGTCCAAAACAGTGAACTCAGATTTGTACTTTAAACTTGTTTTGATCATATCTCACTCATTACAATGATTCCATTGCATGGCCAACTCTCACATGTGTACAAGACCCATAGCTTACTTTAAATTGATTCTACTTCATCATTTTATCAGTCTAACATGTGGTTAGTTACTGTTTTTATACAGCCTACCATTTAAACAAGATTTACCCATTTTACATGTAGTTTATCCATCTTTTTAAGCATGTTTATCAACACCAAATCCCCACACAATATTTTTATCATCAATAATCATCATATACATATACAATAGGAAATAAAATACATGATTACATAATCAAAATAACAAGAAGATGGAGATAACAATCTTTATACCACCATGATGATGTAGGTTGATCAAAACATGGATTTTGATGGAGAAACTTGTGGATAACCAAGACCATCTTCAAGACCAACATTCTTCATGAACTCCTTGTGGAAAATCAGCCCCAAGACTCCATGGAGACTCCTCCTTGGATGTTATAATCACCACCAATCAATAGGATTTCAAAAGGGCTTCAACATGTGTATGAATAACACATGATTTCATGGATGAAATTGATCAAAAGGGGTGTTATGGTGGAGTGTTTTTGGACGGCACAAACGGAGGAGGAAGAGAGAAATGTGTGTGGTATTGCATGTTGAAATGAGAAGAGTGGTTTGTGTTTGATGGTTTTGAGGTAAGTTAGCTTACAATGTAAGCTTAAGACATGTGTAGTGAAGTTAGCTTACACTTGACACATAAGTGGTGTGGTAGCTAAGTTAAGGCCGGTTTTGAGTGGGGGTGGGACAAGTGTCCCACTTGTCTCATCCCCATTTATTTACGGGTACTCCTCGATTCTAGTTTCCTTGATTTGCGTGCCCTCGGGTCGTTTTACGAAAAACGTTTTTATAAATTATGAATCAACGGCACAAAACGAATCTAATAAAAATTGTCTCATAAAAAACGAAGTTCGAAAGCGTAAATACGTAATCCTAGGGTTTCCGGTTTAGTCGTAAAGGACGTTAAAATAAAATCGTAAGTCCTAATCTCTTCTCGTAAATTTGTGAGTTTATGAACCAACACAAATTTAAAACTCCAAAATAATATTCACGGATAAATTTGTTTTCTGAAATGTCGGACTGTCACCAAAACGGTGTATGTAAACGTAAGCACGTAACGTTGAATCCTCCGGTTTAGACGTAGTCGACGCTACTTCAAGACGTAAATCCAAATTACTTCCCAAAAATAATTGAGTTCATAATATAACATTAAAATAATATTTTCAATTAAATACTGAGAATAAAAATATCAATCATAAATTGACGGATTGTCACAGCATCTACCCCTAAACAGGATCTTTGTCCTCAAAGATCATCTTACTACTCGCTTCTTATAGAGTTAAAGCCATGTGGGTATTTCCTCCACATTCGGTCTTTTCTCACAAGTGTAATTCATTACAATTCGCGAGTTTCATTAAACATAACTACGGGAATAAGATCAGGCTGAATGTTGACTTACTTTCTCTATCCATGATGTTCACGGGTTTCTGATGAATGCAACTTTTCGCCGATCTAAGCTTTATTAAGAAGAATTCAGATTTTCACTTGATAGATATTCCATCAAGTTCGATATACGAAACATAATTCACGCATCTCTTGAATTCCTTGGGTAGATCCAGCTTATATGCCTTTCAAACCAAATCTTTTACATCATCTCAATAGTCCCATACAACGGGGACTTATATCCCATGATTTGTCAGATCATTAATTCATTTCTCCAAGGTTAAAATTTTTGGCATAACTTCGCTACCCATCTGGCACTTCAAGATCTACATAACCTCTTGCCCACTACCGGCAGTCAAAAATTCAAATCCTAATTTCAACAATCATTTCAGGTCACGCGGGTCGAGTATTTTGCAAGGTTAGGTTAGCCATCATAGGAAACCTAAACCTAAAAGACATGTCCAACTCACAATGGGTGTATGTCGGGTGTCTTCGTCTCAACTCTTGCTTACAGATGCTCTATTATTTAGATCCTAACAAGATTCGATCTCAATCCTAATATGATTATTATCAATGATAATCCTTCTAAAGGAAAACGATTATACGGTTCATTACCAAAGGTCAATCATTCAAACATAAAACAGCACTTATAGTATTTTGTATCGTTACTTTACCTCGTCCCTTCGATTGGGGTGGTACATAATACTCTCATCAAGGTTCGTTCTCAATGATTTCTGAGCAAATCTCTAGAAATTCGTTGCGAAGCGAGGATCTTTGATAAAGATGTTTGATACAGGCACACTATAACTCTTTTGCATTTATCATTAACGGGAATGATATTAGCAGATTTGGTCAGTCTGTCAACGATGACCCAAATCGAATCAAATTCAGATGATGACCTTTGCAATAGCTAGACGTTTACTAATGTATGAGGCGATGTCTGCCTTCATAATTTGCCATCAGTACACCTTCTTCAGATAAAGATACATTTAGTCAGAAATGACGCGAATAGAATACTTATACTTATACTTACAAGATTTCAATATAACTAAATCTCAAAATCTCCATATTTAGACAATCACAAGTGGCCTTTTATATATGTACCGCCATCGGCTTCTCAATTCTGATGGTTCACATTAGCCGCGAACCCCTTTTTATTATCTATATTATCTATTTTTTTTTACAAACATCAGCTATTTTTTAATTGTTCGACAATTTATTTTGCACATTATTATTAAGGAACATGTCCTAATTGGTTCTTTATATTTTCTGCATAACGTGTCAGTAATTATGTTCACTTTCCTGATGAAATAAATATCATAACCGTATTTATTCAAAATTCTTTCTTCATATCTTCTATGTTTTAGTTTCGTCTTTACTATTATATTTATCTGTTTTACTCAATCCGACGTCTAAAGCGTCGATAATTATTACATGTAAACTAACAATAATTATTTAATTTTTATGAAACGTAAATGTAAAAATTTTAAATTTCTTAGTTCGACCAATTATATAGAATGTTCAAAATAAATTTGAATTTAATTAACAAGATTTTTGTTGATTTATCGAAAATATTTAATAAGATTCGTAAATGTTCGAAAAACCTTTGTTTATACTTTGGTCAAAGTTTTCTTAGTTTGGAAAGTAAAAATTATCGTTTCAGATTTCAAGTCATGGTTTAAATGGTTTCCTCAATCCCTCTTAGGTTGTCTTGAGGTATACACAAACATTTACCCCTAAACAGAAGTTTAGTTAAATGGTTTGTGTATAAGGGAATAATCCCTTAAAATCCTTTGTTAAAACATTTGTCAAACTATATTTGCACTTTCTTTTTAGTATAACTCAAAGTCTTAAATAACTTCTAAATTTTGAAGAGTCAATTTATATTCCATTATCTATTAATCACACGGTTAAATCATGTAATGTATTAAGTCTTAAGTCTTATGTTAAATATTCAAGGTACAATTTTTAATTGTTCGGCCAATTCAGGGCAATCTATAATTAATTATTAACTTCATTCTTATTTTTATAAACAAACAAATGGTCCTTAATGATCACGAGCATGAATTTATCAAATTACAGCCTACACACGAGATTCACCAAATTTATGAATACTACATGTGCATTAGTCAATCCAAACGACATCACGTGAAACTCATAACGTTCATTACAAGTACCGGATGTAGTGATTGGAATACATAATCTTCTTCGCAGATGCGAAGTTGTTGATAATCATGCCATGGATCAAATCTTTAAAACATACGCTAGAACCTTGTAAATGATCGAACAAATCTTCCATTTCGAGTTATGGATATCGTTTTCGATTGTCAATTTACTAAGTTCACAGTAATCTATAAATATAAGGAATGATAACACCATAGCTCTTCATGATGACGAGCTCGGTAGAATAAAATCTTTCTCTGACAACTCTCTCAGTTGTATGGTAATTCCTTTAATTCAGATGGTGCTGACGTACAATGCACATGCCATAGGTACAGCACCGGAAATATAATCAATACCAATTTCAACTTGCCTTAATGGCGAAAGTCTAGGTAATTCATCAATAAATACCTCCTAAAGTTTCAGATAACATAAACATCTTTTAGTATATTCATATTAGGTTCTTTCTAGATTATAATATCTATGACTAATTCACAAGCATTCATGGTATAATTTTAAGTCTAAATGCAGGATATGGTCATCCATCAAGAATTATTTAGATCACTTTTGATAATCAACATCTTATCTTTTTAGGGGAATTCTACTCGAGTTCCCATCAATTAAGACAATGTCGTCATGTCATAATCAATCAATCCATTCCACTGGCACTATCAACTTTCCAGTTTTATTGCCGTCGATAAGATGTGAACTTCTCAAAAGTCTAATAATAACTCATAATCCTTCACAAATTCAAGGATATCAGGAGACATAACTAACCTTAAAAGAGTAAGGTCAACGCATAATCTACGCGGGAGAATTTCAAATCAGATACAGACGAAAACATTAACGAATATGAATATATCCCATGTTTTCATTAATATGAGTACGCATTCGAAAGCTCCTCGGATCGTTACCCAGGTCATTCAAATGAAATCTTAATTAGAAGAAATGATAGAAACATCGATACATCCAGTCGGGTATCAACACTCGGTAATCAGATACTTTTCCTAAGAATCTCACTACGGGAGAATTGGACAAGAAAGAATTATCAATTGTCAAATAAGACAATTTCCACAGATGAGTAAATTCGACTCAGAAGAATAGATGCTACAGGCACATATGTAGGTGTCCCTAACACTATGTCCTTATTTTTCACTTCTTGCAGATCTCATAAAATTTATTCTTTCATAATCTTCAAAGAAAATGTAGTGTTTATTCATTAGTTTTATGGTGAATACTAATCAGCCTTGCATGGTCCATTCTAAATTGTATGTAGGCGCGCAACTATATACAATTTCAAGATTACCGATGCAATAATCAGTTCGTCAAAATTTTATCATCATGTTTATAATAAAAACATTTCCATGCTTAATTCTTAAATAAGAATCAAGAATAAATTTACAAAGATTTTCTTTGTTATGAAAACAATTAAGTTTTCCAAGGTGTTTTATAAAAAACTTCATTTCGATAACAATCACTTATAAATCTTACTTTGAATAATCCTTATTGTGATGAAAATTAAATTTTCTCAAAGGATACCATTTTAACTTTATAAAAACAATGTGTGATCTGAAAAAGAGTGATGAAGAGTTGTTTACCAAGAACTTAACTACAATATGATAGGAAATGAGCTTTAGCCAAATAATCATGAGGTTCATTACCTTGATGGCACTCAAAAAGAATAATTCACAACGTAACTCAAATCAAGATGAGTACTTGTTCAATGGTTGCATCACTAATGCGAACATTAGGATGAAGCAATAAGAGATAGATAACATCGATACATGTAGAATTTAGCAATCAAAGGTAGTCTTTTCATTAATCACAAACAAGTCAAAATTGTACCGTAACACATTACGTGTCACTATGTCATACAATTCTCAGAACTCATCCTATCAACTGATATCTCAGTTAAGTTAGGGATTTTTAAAAGATACCACAATGAATACTATCCCACAAGAGTCATTAGGTGTCCCACCTGTCCTGGAAGATCCATCGGTCCCAATTCAGAAGAAGATTTCTTCAATTTATTTCTTGGACACTGGGCATCCTCATTAGTGGACAATGACCTAGGAACAACACTTAACACGAATCAACAATCAATTAAAACCTTATAATTCAATCACAAAACTTAACGATTTCCTCTTAACAATTTATTATTCCATATGGGTTAAATTTTACTTTATTCAAATTTCAACCACTTTTATACTCAATTTGATATCCTACCTCATTCTCCAATACTTTCAACCTTATTCTTATACCTTAATAGGGAAATAAAAGCTTGATATGATCAATACTTAATTTCCAATCCTATATCTCTTACATCAACAATTATCAAATGAGTCACTTGTATTAAATGACTTGATCATTCAACTAGACTTCTCAGAAAGGTACTAGTGGCATGAGGCTTTTGGGTAATGGTTCCAATGACAGCCTCAAGTGCAACATTCACCCTTTCGATTTCAATTTAAGAATTGGATGACAACGAATCAGATGACATCTTTCCAGGTGGTATCGTTTTGTCAAACTCCACTCTATAAGGAAAGATCGTCATGACATCGATATCAGATTTAATCTGGCCAATTCTTTTTCAATATCATAATCAACTAATATCAACATTTCTACGAATATCAACCATTTTTTGGGATCATAAATATCCACAACTTGGTTTAGATCTTGGATAGCTAGAATTCCTACGAGAATAGCTTCGATTAATTACTAGGGAGGTTAGGGTTTCTTGTGACAATCTACGTCGTATAAATACCTCGTATAAATATCAAAATAATCATCAAACAATCATGTAATAAAATTACATCACATATATATATATATATATATAATCCAAGTTATATATATATATATTAAAATAACACTTCTCAGTCTGGCCTTGTCGGTAACTCGGGAATTCTTCGGCACCGTTATAGTCAAAAGATTTTTAGACATTTTTAGAAAAATGTTTATAGTTAAAAGATTTTAAAATGTTTTATTCAAAACCTTAGTTTTTAAAAATCTTTCGTTCTCTATAACGAGAGCTCTAGTACCAAACTGTAACACCCCCAAATTTATACAACTCAATACAGCGGAAGACTAGTTGGTGTTACGGGATAGCACATTACTCACATCATAGACAACGCATAAAAATCGCGTCGTTTATTTATAAAGCATTTCCATTCATAAATATCAAAGTTACATAGGTCCCAAGTCATATTATTTCATACAAAGATTTACAAAGAACTTGAATGGAAATTTGTTGTTTAAGTGCGGGCCATGAATTCTTGTTGTCTTCCCGAGAATTACCTTCAAGTACCTGAGATAAAACATGTTAAAAGAAAAGGTCAGCGATAACGCCGAGTGAATTCATAGAGTTTAATAAATTCCATCAATATAACTTTGGTATAAAATTATTACCAAAAATCATTTTGTAAAAATCATTGTAATAGGCCATAAAATAGCCAAAGTCATTTTATACAAATCCTTATCGAAATCATAGTATAGGCATTTGCCTTAAAAATCATTATATGAGCCAATGTCGTAAAAACATTATACAATACGTCTTATGACGTTGTATGAAAATAAAAACCGTTATATGAATATGGTTATGAAAACCAAAACACGAAAATAATATCAATAGTATGACCCCGTATTGCTAGTCAGGCAATACATCGTAATTCGGTGCGTCTAGTAGTATTTCGTTAATTTGGATTATTATAAGCCGCATGACATTGTTACCTTACTAAACCAAACAACGGGTAGCTAACCCGATACTCAATTTTCCCATCTAAATTAGCGTGTCGTCACAAAGGTCACGCTATGGAAATCTTCTAATACATAAATTCGCTTACCAATCAATGTGGCACGACGGGGATCAACCGTCAAGGCGCGAACTGGGGTGATCGTCCCCAAATAGTACTAATATATGCATAAGCGTCTACCAAATCCCGGTAGTTCACAATTCATGCTAATGGGACTTTTAGTGACATAACCTAACTTTAATAATCCATTTAATTTCATCTATCGGGTCCTTTAATCATTTATCGGGTCATACAATCGGGTCATACAATCATTCCGGTCCAAATCAATAAACAAACAATCGGGACAACTGGTGTCCTATTTTATAAAAACAAACATGTTATCTCCCTCGCGGGTTTATAAAACATTTCATAAAAACATTTAAAAGAATGCGAGGCTATGAACTCACGTTGATGTGGGAAAGCGGGTTATCGGCAACTCGGACGTACGGTACGTGCTTCAATCACGGAAACCTAGACAAATAATACTTGTCTTAGACTCATGTCCACTGACTTCATAAAAATAACAATTATGTATACATATGATGATTATATATATATATATATATATATATATATATATATATATATATATATATATATATATATATATATATATATATATATATATATATATATATATATATATATATATATATATATATATATATATATATATATATATATATATATATATATATATATATATATATATATATGATGATCAAGTGGGTTTACATATTCTCGTTTACTCATTTTAGTGTTTACGTTTTGGTAACTTTTTACTAGTTTACTAGTTTTACCTATTTATCTATTTTAAGTCCAATAAGCTTATTATAAGTTCTTTAACTTGTTTTAATCTATTTTATACTTATATTATCAGTATCTATACTTTCCATGTTGGGCCCAAATGGGTTAAGCCCAATAAGTTCTTTTTATAAGTGTTTATCTTATTTAGTCCAATTATTAGTCCAATATGCTTAGTTAGCTTGTTAATGTCCGTAGGTCCTATAGTTCGGGTTTTATCGGTTTTTACTTGTATTAGTTAATTATATATCAGTATATGACTTTTAAAAACTTTGCATTAGACGGGTTTGATCGTCTAAGTTTTAATTGGCGAAGAACGTTAATTTTGCGGTAATAGCCGAAAAAGTCGTAAAAATCAAGTTTATAATTTTTATTACTTATAAGTGTTATTCCACTACCATTTTTATAATTTATACACTTATTTAACCTTTTACATATTTATATAAATAAAATTCATAAGTTAGTGGGTTTTTATTTTACATTTTATACAATATAATTTTGAGTGCTTATATAATAATAATAAACATTAATTCTCAAAATCTGATTTTTATTTTCATATTCACCAAAACTGCCATATCTAGAGTTCTATATGGAGATAGAAGCTCAAATTTTTATGACATAAACTACATGATATGTGCTTCATTTAACTCTTTTATAGCTACTGTTGAATCAGCCTCTAAGTATTTTCTAAAAATCGTCCAAAACAGTGAACTCAGATTTGTACTTTAAACTTGTTTTGATCATATCTCACTCATTACAATGATTCCATTGCATGACCAACTCTCACATGTGTACAAGACCCATAGCTTACTGTAAATTGATTCTACTTCATCATTTTATCAGTCTAACATGTGGTTAGTCACTGTTTTTATACAGCCTACCATTTAAACAAGATTTACCCATTTTACATGTAGTTTGTCCATCTTTTTAAGCATGTTTATCAACACCAAATCCCCACACAATATTTTTATCATCATGTAATCATCATATACATATACAATAGGAAATAAAATACATGATTACATAATCAAAATAACAAGAAGATGGGGAGAACAATCTTTATACCACCATGATGATGTAGGTTGATCAAAACATGGATTTTGATGGAGAAACTTGTGGATAACCAAGACCATCTTCAAGACCACCATTCTTCATGAACTCCTTGTGGAAAATCAGCCCCAAGACTCCATGGAAACTCCTCCTTGGATGTTATAATCACCACCAATCAATAGGATTTCAAAAGGGCTTCAACATGTGTATGAATAACACATGATTTCATGGATGAAATTGATGAAAAGGGGTGTTATGGTGGAGTGTTTTTGGACGGCACAAATGGAGGAGGAAGAGAGAAATGTGTGTGGTATTGCATGTTGAAATGAGAAGAGTGGTTTGTGTTGGATGGTTTTGAGGTACGTTAGCTTACAATGTAAGCTTAAGACATGTGTAGTGAAGTTAGCTTACACTTGACACATAAGTGGTGTGGTAGCTAAGTTAAGGCCGGTTTTGAGTGGGGGTGGGACAAGTGTCCCACTTGTCTCATCCCCATTTATTTACGGGTACTCCTCGATTCTTGTTTCCTCGATTTACGTGCCCTCGGGTCGTTTTACGAAAAACGTTTTTATAAATTATGAATCAACGGCACAAAACGAATCTAATAAAAATTGTCTCATCAAAAACGGAGTTCGAAAACGTAAATACGTAATCCTAGGGTTTCCGGTTTAGTCGTAAAGGACGTTAAAATAAAATCATAAGTCCTAATCTCTTCTCGTAAATTTGTGAGTTTATGAACCAACACAAATTTAAAACTCCAAAATAATATTCACGGATAAATTTATTTTCTGAAATGTCGGACTGTCACCAAAACGGTGTATGTAAACGTAAGCACGTAACGTTGAATCCTACGGTTTAGACTTAGTCGACGCTACTTTAAGACGTAAATCCAAATTACTTCCCAAAAATAAGTGAGTTCATAATATAACATTAAAATAATATTTTCAATTAAGTACTGAGAATAAAAATATCAATCATAAATTGACGGATTGTCACATGTCATGCGTCATTTTTTTATTTCTTAGATTATCGTTGGTATTCTTAAACCATTTTATACTATGTTTTCCTTTATATGTTTTGTTAATGCAAAGCAATGCCTAAAAACATTGTTAGTATTAATTAATCTTTCTTAGTTTTGATCACGACAAATTACAAAGACATTATTGTTAAACACAATCATAAAACGAATTATCTAACAAACACTGTCATCAAGGTAATAATCATTGCACTAACATATCTTAATCATGCTTAGTGATCATAAAAGTGATTAGCCTTAAAACTCACTTTTGTCAAATGTAACAAAAGATTTTTAATAAACTTTATTTTTAAGAAAATGTTTTATTAAAATGAAAATGTAAATTTGAATATGGCATACTCCAAATGCCATAAGAATATCCTTTGAAGGTTTAAACAGCCTCAAATATTTCAAATTCACTAAAAGACAAAAGGGAGCGGATCTACGCCAGCGGTACCTTAGCACCTACGGCGGTTCCTTATCGATAAGGAACCGCGGGCTCCAGTAAGGAACCACGGGCCGATATAGCCGTTGGATGTTTGTGTTATAAATAGTGGATCAAATCTGCATTCTCATCAACCCTTTTTTGGACATCTCTTTCAGCCTTCTTTCTCCTATCTAATCCTAGTCATTTGTAAATAATCACTTAATGTGTTAAGTATGTTTACTCATGATTATCCTCTTGATCTCCTTCTTTACCTTATCCAAAGAGAAGATCACTCACACACTTGTGATGTGATTAAAGATGTAGCATTGATGAAGATCACCTTCTCCTAAAGATCTAGTCATGTTCATCATTTGTTTATTTGTGTCTTGTGTAGATCCAATGTATTTGTGAATACTTGGACTAGTTGTGTTCATCCAAGCTATATGTGAATACTTGGATTAGAGTTGTGTAAATCCATTGCACATGTGTGTGCTTGGATTTGTGTTGTGTAGATACAAGCTACATGTGTGTACTTGGATATATTTAGTTGAGTTGTAATTAGTTGTGTTAGTTCTCACTAAACTATAAAGTGATGTGGTTGTGTCTTGTGAGTTCTCACTAAACTATAAAGTGATATGTAGTTGTGTTGTGTGAAGTTCTCACTTAGCTTCAAAGTGAAGAGTCGTGAAGATTGGTTCTAGCTTTGGATTAGAACTCGACATCTAGCCTTGTGTCAGAAAATGGTGAAGTAGGCAACGTTGTGAAGATTGGTTCTAGCTTTAGATTAGAACTCGACATCTAGCCTTGTGTCATAAAATGGTGAAGTGGGCGATGTTGTGTAGATTGGTCCTAGCTAAGAGTAGGTCTCGACATTTAGCTTAGTGTCGGAAAATAATGTAAGCGACGTTGTAAGGTTTTCTCCGCCAAGAAGGGATCTTGTGGATATAGTGGAAATCTCGAGTAAGGTGTACTCGAGGAGTGGAGTAGGAACGAGGATAGAGACTCGTTTCCGAACCACTATAAATCTTGGTGTCTTCCTACTAGGTTGTTTATTTCTTTACTCATTACTTACATTCATTATCATTATACTTACTACACATTGTTAATGCATTAGAATTGAACCTAATCATTATGCAACTAGCTTTCAAGTAAAAGATAGTTTTGTGCACTCACCTAATTGAAATGAATTTTAATTAGGAGATAAACCGATGAGAAACTATTCAATCCCCCCTTCTAGTTTCTACAATTAGTATCAGAGCGATGGTGACACGAGATCTTTGAAGTATATTGTACTTTAAAACTTGGATTGATCCATTGCCTCCTCAAATTAGAAGGTTAAGTTGTACTAAAGTTTTTCTTTGGTCAAAACTATTTTTTTTAAAAGTAAGCCTTTTAAATTGTTAATATTGCATATTACTTAAATTAGTTGTATTAATGCATTTTAAATTTACTCTTGAAATGTAACTACTAGTTTGCATCTTGTTATGTGTAGGTACTCATGAAGATAAATCATTCTATCGATTGTGGATTGAGTTACTTACAGTTGTAGAAGACTCATCTTCTTTGATTTCCAACATCATTGAATGATGATATCAAGATGGGTAGGAGTGATACTAGTCTTTGAAGACTTAGTAGTCACTATTAGTGATATTTGGGCTTTGCATCGGTTCCTTGATAGCTCGAAATGCAATTTGTGGCCAAGGTACGCTTTCGTTCTTCCACACACCTTATTGATCATTCTTTTGATCATTAATTAACTATATGCTTGTTCTTGGCATCCTTGCCTTGACATTTACTTGTGGTTTGTGACTCTTTCCTTTCTTCCTCTCAAACCTTCATTGCTTGGATACTTGACTCACTATGGAGATGTAGGGTGAGTTAGTAGAAACTTAAAGTATCAAGCATGATTTCCATGGTTTGCACCCTTACGGTTAGTAGGCCCTATATCATGTGTAACTTGTGCAATTAAGCTCATCTCTAGGATGATTAGTGAATCCCTTGAGATACTAAACTACTTCATTAAGTTGTAGGTGGATTTTACACATTTGGAATTGAAATATTCCAAGGATATTGTTATTGTTATTTCTAGCAATAATTATCCGATCATGTGGGAGAGAAAGTGAATTTATACTTTGCTCATGTTTTGAAATAGAATAAGACTACTCTTGAAAATGATTTTATTCTATGCATCAAAATTGCTTGGTATAATTCATTACCAAAGCTGTTTAGACTTTCACCGGAAAGGCACGTCTTAAACCACTATATATGACACAAGCTCTTCTCCTCCTCAATTTGAAGAATGTCATTTTTCTCTTGAGAAATGTTCTTAGTCTTGATTCACTTCCCTTGCACTACTACAAAATGAGGCTAATGCAACAATTTATAAGCAACACTTATAAAATATGTTGCCTTTTATTAAACGTCGAACGTTATGCAACATTTCTAGACTAAGTGTTGCATTTATGGATCTATTGCAGCGTTTTTTTATAAGTGTTGCAAACCTTTTAAAGAACGCAATAGGTAATAAAAAGTTTGAACTGCCGCCTCACCCCTCAAAATGAATTTTTTCATTAAACATTTCCCGCTCCTCCCAAAGTTATTTCCCCCTCAAATTAGATTTCCCCTTTCTTATCATATTCCACTTTGGGATCTCGAGTATCAGATCTTCAAAAATTGATCGCCGCTCTTTGGTCAGGTATTCACATCCCTACACTTTCTTTGTATTTTAATATCTTTGATTTGTCATTATAGTATCTTATCTCATTAAGTGACATGACTATATAGCCCTCATCAAGGAAACCACAACAACAACATCCACCACCAACTGCCGCATACACCAGCGGCTTCATCACGACACTCAATTGAAAAGGTATCTTCATCTAATTATATCAATTAGGTTTCATGATTGTTATATAGCTTGATTATCATATGTAAATATAAATATAACTTTATTGTGATTTTAGTAGTGGTCTTATAAAATGATTTTAGTTATATTTGTTTAGGGGTTCTGTAATTATGATTGGTGATTTTGATTATGTGATTCTATTGTCTTAACAGTTGTTTAGTCCATCGATTGTATAAAATGTGTTCATTTTAAAATGTGTGCGCAAGTGTTTGATAAAATGCTTGAGTGAAACCATTAGTAGTCGTGGCCCAAATGGTTGATAAAATGCTTCTGTGAAAACATTAGGTGTTGACTGGATCAATGTGGTTTCGGGTGGAAATTTATTGTAATCTCTTTCGGATTTGAATTTGCGGTCAAGTGATCCCAACTCGTTAATCGTTGTTAGCAGCCGTGATTTTCAACATCGTCACCCAGTTTATTAAGAAGTTATACGCTTAAATGTTGTATTGGTTTGTGCTTGTGGAGGTTTTCGTCTACTTAACGTACAAAAGTGTGTTTACATGAGCCCGTTTACATGATTTAAGTAATCAAAACCTGAAGGAATAGGAGTTTCTCTTACTAATGTAGGTGAAATCCTTATAATGAGCTCAATATTGGTGGGCCAATCATCTTTCTTAAGCCCCAAAGATTTTTTAGGCAATAATATCGAAAGTAGCCACACGGAAACTATTGAATGGTAATAATTTTGTCTTGAAGTTAAGATTGTTCGACTCTAAGGCCCTTATCAAGGCAAAATATTAGAACTACTTCTACCATAATTATATATGAACTCTACTGGAAGGATATATATTTTCATGAGAATAAGATTCATTTTTATTCTTGTTGGTTTTAAGGTCTTGTTTCCTTTTCATTGATATGGGGTTTTTTTGGGTATGCATAAACTTAAAAGTGTACCTATTGAACCTTGTTTTCTCTTTGATAGGATTTCCTGATATCATGTCTTCTATAGAAGTGATATTGTCTCATTCAGGAGTAATTTTTTTTGTAGATCGATCAGTTGATTCCGAGTATCACCACGAATGAGAAGTTCTGAACCAACAACAACTAACTGAAGCAGACTTATCAAGAACAAGTATAGTGTGAACTCTTTAAACAAAAAGGTTGAAGTTTGTTGCTCACCTGGAAAACTTGCTTTTATGCTATTGAATATGTGGAACAACGACGTCCCCATGGTCAAATTCCTTTAGCTAATAAGGTTAGTTAACTTACTGAACGAGAAATTCTACTGATTCAGTATTGTTTATGCCTTTGGATCCAGTTGAGTTAAAAAGTAATTAACAATCAGAAATCATTGAGAACACATCTTACAATCTAAAATCGTCTTTGTGTCAAAAGTATCTATTATGGACTGTAATGGTAAAAAGAAGGGATAACGGAGAAAAATACTATTTTGATGGCAATGAAATACAGTTTCTTTTGGTACCTTAGTCTCTTGTGATATAGTATTACTCCCAATATCAGTATGATATTCAAAATATATAGTTTGTTCTTCGAAGCATATTAAGATTCATTTCTTTTAAATACCATTGAATGTTGTCGATTATCACTTGAAAATTTTGTTTCAAGCATATCCAGTTATAGGGTTTAATCTAAGATGTTTACATTCATAACTGTCTCTACCTATCCAAATTACTAATTATATCATTGTTTTGTTTAAGTTTTGATTATTGCATTAGTTTTGGGTTATCAACAGTTATCTAAATTATATTGGATGGGTGAAATGAAATACACAACTTATATTCTTTTAGTAATTAGTATTGTAATTACTAAAATTTCATATGATAGTATTAGTTATATATGAAATTATATTGATAAAAATAACATGATAAGTTGGTCATCACCTACTAAAACACAATGTGACCCATTAAACCTGAACTCGTATAGACCATTGCACACGCTGGGTATTTCCTTCTGCACTTTTATTTTTACAGTTGTACATAAGTAGGTAATTTCCATTGTGCGTGTTACATAACGAAACTTTCACCAAACAAAGGTCTTAAGCAGTGTTTTAAAACCTGGTTTAAACCGACCGGTTCAACTGGTTGAACCGCGAACCAGAGAGGCAGCCGGTCCGTTGTAATCCGGGTTCATGCTGTAGTTTAGACCGGATTGAACCGCTGGGTTTTGGTTGAACCGGTCGAACCGCCAGACCGGAAACCGGCTGGTTCAACTCATATGAAAGGAAAATATCTAGAGTGATTTGACAGTAGATGAGCCATGTACCAATTTCAGTTATGGTTTCTTGTGGTTGGTGTACAGTAGTAAAACGTTTGAATGGTAATGATAGAAAATAAGGAGCTATGTATACGGTATACCTGCGTATGGTTTTTTTTTGGGGTTTGGGTTAATTCTGAGTTTTATTTTCTTGGTAAGTGAGGGATGATGAAGAAAAGGAATAACTTGGCTTTGGAAATGATGATTTATTGGGTAATCAAAGCGATAACTTTTGCAGCAAATAAATTCTATATCTCGTAAGTTGTAATGTGCATAGAATAGAGAATACTTATTTTTTAGATATATAAATTGCTATTTACATCATCAACTGGAAAATTATAAGAGTAATATAAGTTGGATATTAACTTGTAGATTATCCGAAAGCCTAAAAATGGTGATTTACTTCTAAGTACGCTTAAAATACACAGTATTATATTTTTCGTCATAAATTCGGTTTAAACCGGCGGTTCAACCGGTTGACCCGGTAACCCGGTGAACCGGTCGTTTAACCGGGTCGATTATAAACCCGGGTTTAAAAACATTGTTCTTAAGTCTGATATTAGACGAGGACTTACAAATCTTAATTTTAGTGTAACATGGCTTATGTTTCTGTAGCTATAAACAAGATTGAAAACACAAAATACCACGATCTACTCTTCATAAAAATATGTTTTAACAATGCATTTTCATAATTTGTTTAGTTTAAACTTACCTTAATGGTGATGCTATAAGGTTTAGTAATTCGTGTGAAATAAGCGAATATACAGATACTGTTTCCTGAACTACTTTTCCTTTTTGGGTAAAGTTCCTCAACTACTTTTAAAGTTGGTTATATGATGCTTCTGGTTTATAAGTAGATAAAATGATCAATCTCAAACACCCTCACGGACACTATGGACCTGCTTATGATCTTAAGTTATATGGTCATGGCGAAGATTCGTCGTTGTTGCGGTGAACTTTTAGTGAACTGGTAACTACTACTACTATGTATCGCTTATGTGTAAGCTTGTGTTTGATTGTTTGTAATTTTCTATTTCTAAGACATGTATATGCTTCCTATTGCTCTCTTCATTCAATAGTGACATAGTAATATAGACCAATAGTCTTGCCGATTTCTTAAAGTGTATACTGTTATAGAGTTATACGCTACTTAGTTATGGCGATGATGGACGAATTTGAGGATGGAAGTTGATGGATATTATAGAAATAAACCAAGACAGGTTGTCAAAAGGTCATAGATTCACAATGAAATGTATTACGCCTTTAGCTCATGTTCAGTTTTCTTGAGAATCATTGGTTATTGCTCAATTAATTTGATATGTCATCTTCTGACATATGTTTCATATACTTTTAATTCCATAGAGTAACAACACTTCATTTTTTAACAAGTAGTGATTTGAAGCAATGTTTTCGAACCCGGTTTGACCCGGCCGGGTCAAATGGTTAACCCGATTCGGATTAAAAAGCCAGGTCATATTAAACCGGGTTTCATATTTTTGGAACCTGGCTAGACCCGCCAGGTTTAGGATGACTTGGGTCAAACCGGTTCTTGAGACCCGTTCGGGTTTTGATTTTTTCGTCTTTTTTAAACATGTTAAGTTTGCGTATTTACGACATATTTTTCTTTTTACATATTATATTGGTAGTTGGTAAATAGTTTATATGTTCAATATACGGAGGATATCATGATTTTTATATGTAATTTTGGTTAATTATTAAAAATATAAATTTTTGTTTTATTTTTTAAAAAAATCGGGTTGACCCGAACCTGTGATTCGATCAAATCGATTTTAAAACCAGTTTTCAAAACATTGATTTGTAGCCCATCTTGATATGGAAAATTCTCTATTAAGTTAGACACATAAACGTAAAACTATATTGTTTACACATATAATGGTTTTAGTGCCATACCTTGAAACTTTTCTAGTCACTTGATAGGTCTGAAACATACTTTTTCTGGTAGATTCTCGTTGTTTGGGACTGTAATACGTTCTTGAGTTTGCTTTTCTACTTTCAAATTCCATCTGATGTTATTTATGCTTTTTTGTTATCCTGCAGATGTCCTTGGGGGTGCACATTAATGTATTGCATTTATAAAACATGGGCAACACTTTCAAAAAGAGTCACATTATTCAATATAAGTGTTGCATATACCTAAGGCGACGTTGCATAAAGTAGCACTCGATAAAGTGTCACATTAGGCATAAGGCAACATTTTAAAGATATAATACAACACTTTAGAAGTGTTGTCTTAGCTTCATTTTGTTGTAGTGTTGACTCCTCTCCCTTTGCTTCTTTGCTATGAGTAGTCGTTTGTTCGTTTCGGTCTTTTCCTATCTCGATTCAACTCGTAATCCTTCAACAAGGCATTATTGTGGTGGTCCAATGATATCCTAAAAGGTTTAAGATATATTTTTAAGTATTTTAAAAATTTTGGTTTTCAAAAATTTATTATTTTTCTTTGATAAAAAAACTGCCTCTGTAGGCGGTTCTTTATCTCTGGCGGTTCAATAGCGCGGTTCCTTAACGATTAGGAACCGCGGGCAGAAACTTTGTCAGAGCGCCAGTTTTTATAAAATACCCTTTTTCAAACAAGACCTTCTCTCTCCTTCACACACAACTGACGGTTTTTTGTTTTTCCACCATTATTGAAGCTTCAAAAACCTTCAATCACTCAAATTAATTGATTTAAGTTCGTGGGTTTCACCCATCCATCATCCAAGGTCAATTAATTGTAAGTTATTTTATTCAATTTCATCTAATTTGTTCTAGGGTTCATACATTCATAATTGGGGATTTTAAAATTGACATTGAATTAGAACCTTACTAGGAATAAGAGTTGACATAGTATCTATTATATCTAAGGATTCAGTCCTATCATTGAATGGGCAGTAATTATGCTACTTTGCTTTACTGTTTTATGCTTCAAATACATTCTTCACAGATCTAATCAATTACGGGCATACAAAAGGTTTTTGCAGTTTTAATTATGAAGTCTCACGTAGTAAAGTTTTCTTATATGTTCAACATCAGTCTTTAGGGATTCCATCAAAAAATGACTTTTGATTTGCACTACATAAATGTATGATAATTCAAACTATAAATTAAATCAATATCCCCACAATAAACTTCACACCACCACCCAACCAAATCCATAACACAAAAAAAAAAGATTCAATACATATCTTGAATCAAAATCGAAAATAAACACCTATAAATCTATATCTAAACTCGATAAATACCCAAATAATCACTTTTAAGTCACATGAAATCCAAACCCAAAAACAAGATTAAAAAAAAAATTATCAGTTATGGTTTCATTCGTATCTCTTTTGGAATGTAAAGATCTATAAAGATCTTCACTAAACGAAAACTCCATATCATCATAGATCGTTTT